>JAOWBW010000207.1:989371-1323124 GCA_026119855.1 Campanula takesimana
TACACATAATATGAAATGCTAGAATAATGGAATTGCTAGAATTAAATTGCTAGAAATGTAAATTGCTAGGAGTGGTAACATACCTGTGCTGTGTTTACCTGCAGAGGATCAAGGCTCGTGGGTCCACAGTGACTGTGGGCAAACTGTGGGCGTCTCTGCCGGAGGGCCGGGCGGTTTGCGTGCTCGGATCGAGGCTATGGGCTTTGGCCCATTCTTTGACAGTGTCCGCATGGTTGGGGCTACCCTGAAGGTGGAGCGGTGATAGAGGTGTGCCGGGAGTTCTGGTGGGATACCACCCATACCTTCCACTTTAGTTGGGGAGAGATTACCATCACGCCGACGGATTTCGCGGGCCATCACAGGGTTGAGGTTACTGGTACCCCTTTGCCTTTTGATGAGAGCTTGGCGGCGGGCGGGGGACTATAGACAGGCTCTGCTGGGAGTTGACACCGACCAGGGAGGAGGTGTCAAGGGTTATGGAGTGGAGGCCGGAAGGTGAATCGCTTGGTGGAGGTGGCTATTGAGGCCTTTAGTAGGGGGAGTATGATTTGGATTGCTTGGTCCGGCTGTTTTATGGTACAGCTTTCAGAGATTTTGTTTCCCAGTGGGGCTACTGTCTGCCGGTACTCACTGCTAGGGGCTCTGTGGACTTGGACTTAGTCGGTGGGATTTCTTGGGGTGGAGCCGGTTTGGCTGACTTTACCGGGCTTTGGACCATTGCTCGAGGGCTAGCTCGTCGGCCTTTGACGGGTTCCAGTTCGCCTTTGAGGTATGCTCTTGACTACCCTTCTTTTCACATTGTTGAGATTTCTGCTCTATCCTTTGGTCTGAAATGTCTTTTTTCATTGTATGCACAGGCTTGGGTGTACGAGATCTTCGGTGTCGCCCCTTTTCAGTTGGTGATGAGTGCCAACAAGGTTGTTCCCATCATGTCATACTGGTGTAAGGGCAACAGGGCTCCTCCCCGCAGAAACCGGGATAGGAAGACGGTGGATGCTGCTGATCTGAGGAGGGTGTTCGCGATGTCTGAGCCCATCGGGGTCAGATTTTACCCATGGAGCCCGGCCAATGAGGCTTCGGTGGGTCCCTATGTAGTGGATTTGACCGCTTCTAGGGTTCTGCTTGTGGGTCTCACCGGGGAGGCCATGTATCTTAGGGAGAGGGTGGTTCGTCAGCACAGGGCTGGTGCGTTACCGTGGGCTCCTTATGACCCTCCTCGGGATATGCTCCGTCCCGCGAGGTTGGCGACTTTCTTGGCTCCCACTCCGGCAGAGCATTACAGAGGGAGTGACGACTATGCCGGCTACGTGCGGACACGGCTGATCAGCCCTCAGGTTCGGGCTCGGATGCTATCGGGAGAGGGATCGAGCTCGGCCCGGTACGTTGGTCGGAGTCGGCCTTTGGTTGACATGCCCTTCGCTCGAGTAGCGTGTGAGAGTGATGAGGGGCGGCCGGGAGGTGGAGCTTAGCTTGGAGCCGACTGATGCCGATCTTGTTGAGGAGACATTCATTCCTCCGCCCGACGCTGGGGTACGGCTTTGTGCTTTGTATTAGTCATGTTTGCACACATCTATCTTTCTGCATTGTAATCATTTGCCTTGGCTTCCCTTTCAGGTGACTCGGGAGGCATATATCCGTTCAGCTCGGCGGGAGAACGTGTTGATGCGCTTACTGAGAGGCGTACCATTCATGTACTTGTCAGAGGGACGACGTTGCGTCACCCCAGCGTCGTGAGCGGTCTCCGAACGGCGCGGGCTCTTCTCACATTGGTGGTCGAGCGGTCCAGGGACGGAGTTCGGGTGCCGGTAGCTCTCGGGCTTTAGCGTGGCGTGGAGACACCACGGAGGAAGATTCTGATTAGGCGGGGTCCATGTTTATTTCCTACACTGTTAGCTAGTAGAGAGCAGAGGGATATGTATGTATAGAACCAATGTATAAAATGCATGTATGTATATCATGTTTCTAAAATGTAAATTTATTGTGGGAGCCTACTTGTGCAAACTAGTTATTTTACAAATGTTCCTAATTTTATACAATGCATGAGCCATGGAAGGGGGGCAGGTACGTAGTTGCATGGATCCGTCACGGAGTGGGAGGAAACAAACCGGATTTCTGCATGGAGCGATGTTGGCCGCATGGCCATGGCAAGTCCCGGAGCAATGTTGGCCGCATGGCCATAGCAAGGCACGGAGCAATGTTGGCCGCGTGGCCATATCTTCCAATATCACAAGTGGCCGCGTGGCCAAGTCCGTAGTCGGCTCTGCTTTTCCTTTTCCTGGCAAGAGTGGGAGTCCGTACCCTATTTAATGAACCCTTTGCAGCCACAAAAACGTACCAGCAACTTTTGAGCAGTTTTTTGAGTTCCTTTTAACCAATTTGCTTGCTCTTTGCCATGGATCAAGAGGCTAGGATCACAAGTCTTGAGAAAAAGGTGTTTATAACCTCTTTGGAGAAGTGGGTTGCCAAACTTCCTGGTTCTAGTCGTAGGAAACTTGATGAACGGTACGGGATAAAGTGTCTTTGGTCACTTTTGCACATGAACTCCAATACCAACCTCTTGCAAGCCTGTGGGAGATTTTGGAATGATACCCTCCATGTCTTCAACTTTTCATTCAACGAGATAACACCTACTTATGAGGACATCGCGGCATTATGTGGCTACGAAGGGAAGGGTAAAGTTGCCTTGCCCTTTGACTTCGTTTGCTTGAGGGACAAGTTGATGACCTTTGGCGTGTCCGCGGATGATTTTGATAGGTATGCTAGGGGCGGTTATGTCGACCTTTCTTGGATGCCACAACACTTTATACACATGGATGTGACCTCTGACCGTTCCTTGGACCATCTTGCGCTATGTCTGTTTGCCTCTATTCTTTTCCCTTCTGAGGTTGGATTTGCTAGTGAGGGGTGTTTGGGCATGGTGAATTCGGCTCGTTTAGGTTATGACATTGTACCAGCCATTCTTGGGGAGATGCTCTGTGGGATTCCCCATCTTGCGGCTTATGGTGGGATGCCTTGTGGTAGTGATAGGCTTTTGACCATGTGTTTGCAAGAGAGGCTTCGAGTGAATAAACCGGCGGCTTCTCTGAAGGTGGCCCCATGGATGCACCGCATTAGAGGCATGGTGGAGCGGTTTGAGGGCATGACTCTCAGAGGTTGGGAAAAGTATTTGGCGGAAATGGTGACTGACGACATTCAGTGGGTGGTGCCCCATTGGCACATTCACTCTGTGAGGGAGAAACAAGTGGGACTTCACATGATCAAAGTTCCGACCCTTTCTGGGACTACCTTTTACTATCCCTCTAGAGTGCTTCGTCAGTATGGTTTGGTGCAGACCATCCCGGAGGGTTGGGACGAGGAGAGAGATGATTTTCCTTTTGGGGTACTTCAGTTGGATGATAGTGCCTCAGTCCTTCTTTCTCAGATGTGGGGCGAGGTAGGATTTAGTCGTAGGACCTTCATCACATGCTCTAGCAACACCTTCCTGCCACGCGAGTATTTGGATTGGTATATGGGGAGGCTTGGGCATGCGGAGCAGACTCTAGAGACCCTAAGGGGCACTATTTTGGGATCCTGTGCTCCAAGTTTTTCCTTGAGAATTAAGGAGGCTGAGGCTTATAAGAGGAGGATGAGTAAGAGAGTGGCTAACGGAGGCGGAGAAGAAGAGGGGGCGTCAAAGAAGAGGAAGGGCGAAGAGGCTCCTAATGGAAAGGCTAAAGGTGTTAGCGAGTTTGAAAGAAGATTTTGCGAGAATCCTAGCAAGAAGAAAGTTCGCCGTGGGCAAAGCAAGAAGAAAGAGACCGAGGGCACAAATGGCACTAAGGAGTAATCCCGAGCGTCTCTCCATGGTCGTTGCAGACACATTAGTTTAATTTAGTTTACTTTTGTTTTAGTTTCAATTTCAGAAAAGGTTATTCATTCAAAAAGTATGTCAAGCTTAGACTCATCAAATAAGTGTTAACATGCAATGACTATGGAAATAAAAGTTTTTGCTTTCAGAAAGTACAACTTCTATCTTTATTGCTTAACAAGATTTGGATGTTTATTTGTTTTTTTAGACCGCACCTTTTTGAAAGGCTGCCTACGTTCCCCTTTTACAAATAGGACTAAGGGGCTCAGGTCACCGTAGTTCACTCCAGTCAGACTAGAATGATTTTAAAGAAAGGGAAGATAGAAGGGGGAATGCTCTAACTTTTGCCTAGACCGCCCTTGCGGGTTTTCGATCTAGCGAGCTTTGTACGCACCCTTATTTTGCATAGACCGCCCTTTGCGGGTTTTCAGTCTATCGGGCTTCTTTTTGCGTAGTAAACATTTTTTTTTTTTTTTTTTTTTAAGAGGGGGAGTCTAGTCATAGTAGCGTCTGAGCTTGCTGAGGTTGACTGGTTCCTTGAACGGGTTGCCATCCAAATCTGCCATTCTGACCGCTCCTCCGGAGAAGATCTTCTGTACTACAAACGGCCCTACCCAAGTGGGGGCCCATTTCCAGAGGGGGTTGAATTTGTTGGGTAAGCGTGCTTTGAGCACCAAGTCTCCTTCCTTTATGTCAACAGGCTTGACCTTTTTATTGAAGGCTTTTGTCGTTCTCCTTTGATAGGCCCGGATGTGTTCCATGGCCTTCAATCTGCGTTCGTCAAGTGTTGCCAACTGATCATAGCGACTACGAAGCCATTCTACCTCATTCACTTGGTTCTCGAGCAAGATCCTCAAAGATGGCACCTCCAACTCAATAGGGAGCACTGCCTCCATGCCGTATGTCAAAGCGTAAGGGGTCTCTCCAGTAGCGGTGCGGACTGACGTTCTGTACCCCCAAAGTGCTAATGGTAACTTCTCGGGCCAATCCCTCCCTTGCGAAGCCATCTTGCGAATTATCTGCTCTATCGTCTTGTTGGCCGCCTCAACCGCGCCGTTAGTCTGTGGATAGTATGGGGAAGATTTCTTTCGTTCGATCTTGAATTCTACAAGCAAGCGAGCACACTCGGCTTCGAAATGACTGCCATTATCTGATATAATGAGGTTAGGAACCCCATACCGACACATAATGTTCTCTTTGATAAACTGCGCTACCTTCTTGGAATTCAGCACCTTGTAAGACTGAGCTTCGACCCACTTTGTGAAGTAGTCGACCGCGACGAGGACGAATTCATGACCATTACTACCGGCCGGCGAGATCTTCCCAATAATGTCTATACCCCACGTGGCGAATGGCCAAGGCGTGGTGGAACTATACAATTCGTGTGGGGGGATATGATTGAGGTTGGAGCATACTTGGCACTTGTGACACCGTCGAACCCATTGAATACAGTCTGTCTCCATGGTAATCCAATAATAGCCCAGCCGAGTGATCTTCTGTCTAAGCATCCTTGCATTCATGTGGGGTCCGCACAACCCGTTGTGTACTTCTTCAATTATTGCTTCAGCTTTCTTGTTGTCGACACATAAGAGCAACAGACCATCGTAATGCCTCTTGTACAAAGTATCGTCTAACAGCACAAACTGCCCCGCCAACCTTTTGAGTTCTTGCAGACTCTTGGCCTTCACATCTCCGTCAAAGGACATCTCTCCGTGCTTAAGGAATTTGTAGATTTGGGCGTACCATTGATCTCCGTTTACTTCGGCATTGATCTGGATTTCACAGCAATAGGCGGGGTTCTCCCTTCGTCCAACCCTGAATGGTTTCACAGACCTTCCCTCTGGAATTTCAACTAAGGAGGCCAATGTAGCTAGGGCATCCGCGAACCTATTTCTGTCTCGCGGCAGGAAGTGGAAGGTAACCTCTTTGAACTGTGCTATCAACTCATCCATGTAACCTTGGTACCGCTGCAGGCAAGGATCAATAGTTTTCCATTTCTTCACCGTTTGGTTAATAATCAAAGCAGAGTCTCCATACACTTCTAACTCTTTCACGTTGCGTTCTAGGGCGGCCTCCAATCCGGCTATACACGCCTCATACTCAGCGGCGTTGTTGGTTGCTGAAAAGTTCAGCTTGATGGCTATGGGAGTGTGCTCATCTTTGGGATCAATAAGTAGGAGTCTGACTCCATTCCCTCGTTTGTTTGCAGCTCCGTCAAAGAATAATTGCCACCTTTCTGCGACCTCAATTGCGAAAATGTCGTCGTCCGGGAACTTGGGGTCGGGTCCTCTTGTCTCGGTGCTTGGAGAGTCTGCGAGCTGATCGGCCATTGCCCTCCCCTTGATTGCTTTCCTCGGTACACAAGCAATGTCGAACTCTCCCAAGAACACTGACCATTTAGCGAGTCTCATAGACAGGGAGGGTTTATCAAACAGGTACTTGATAGGATCCATTTTCGAGACTAGTAAGATCGGATGGGATACCATGTAGTGCTTAAGCTTCGTCACCACCCATACTAGGCCTACGCAGGTCTTCTCGAGCGCGGAGTAATTGAGCTCGCTACCTTGTAACTTTCGGCTGACAAAGTACACTGCATTCTCAATCCGGGAATTTTTGGCTTCTTGCGCTAACATGGCTCCGACGGCGGTGTCTGTCACAGTTAAGTATAGTAGCAACGACTTCTCCTTATGCGGCGGGCGCAGGATTGGGGTATTCACCAAATATTGTTTGATCCTTTCGAAGGCTATCTGGCAGTCATGATCCCACTCCACACTGGCTGTTTTCTTCATTAACTTGAAAATTGGTTCGCAGATGGTGGTCAGCTGATTGATAAACCGACTGATGTATTGCAGGCGTCCCATGAATCCTTTTATCTCCGTCTCGGTACGGGGTGGCTTCATCTCCAGGATTCCTTGAATCTTCCTTGGGTCGGCTTCTATCCCATTCTCGGTGACCATGTAACCTAATACTTTCCCTCTACGAACTCCAAAGGTGCATTTCGCCGGGTTCAAACGCATGGCGTGCTCTCTCAACCTGTTGAAAAATTTTCTGAGATCTATCAAGTGTTGGCCCCTAGACCCTTTGGAATGTATAATCATGTCATCCACGTACACCTCAATCTCCTTGTGGATCATATCGTGGAATAAAGTCGTAACTGCCCGTTGGTAGGTAGCCCCGGCGTTCCTCAGCCCAAATGGCATGACAGTATAGCAAAAAGTCCCCCATGGGGTGGTGAAAGCTGTTTTTTCTTGGTCCTCCTCGGCCATCTTGATTTGGTTATAGCCGGAAAACCCATCCACAAACGACTTGACCTCATAGTGGGCGGTCGCATCCACCAACATGTCGATATTTGGCAAGGGGAAGTCATCCTTTGGTGTAGCTTTGTTGAGATCCCGAAAATCCACACATACTCTGACTTTACCGTTGGATTTCTTGACAGTCACCAGATTTGATAACCAAGTTGGATATTCGATCACCCTGATGAAACCCACACGGAGTAGCTTCTCAATCTCTTCCTTCACTTGCAAAGACCATTCCGGCTTAATGCGGCGCAGCTTCTGCTTGACTGGCTTAGCGTCTGGTGCTGTCGGGATTCTGTGCTCTACGATCGAGTTGTCGAGCCCCGGCATGTCCTTATAAGACCATGCAAACACATCCACATATTCTTTGAGTAGCTCAATCAGTGCTTCCCTTTTGGCTCCGCTGAAGAAACTCCCAATCTGCGTTTCCTTAGGCTCAGCTTCGGTTCCCAAATTCACGCATGTTAACACCTCATCGGCAGCTTGGGCTCGATATTCTTTTTGATTAATAACCTGTTCTGAGATTTCTTTAATGTATTCATCATTTAATGTGTCTGTGTCTGCCTCTTCTAATGAATCGTTATTAACTAAGTGTATATCATTAGTTTGATTATTAGCCAATTTATCAGTTAAAAGAGTGACTATGGAGGGATACTCGGAAAGGTCGAGGGTTTCATTCATGGCAAAAGGGAAAATAGCGTTTGCAACAAGATCATAGTCTTCAGACGTAAGGTCGTCAGACTTAGAGGAAGACTCAAATTCAAAATGTAAAACACTAGACTCTGGGGACGGGGATTTTGGGTGAGTGACAGGAGATGCTGCAGGAGTGGCGACAGGAGAAGGAGTAAGCCCCAGTGTTCCCATCATAAATTCCGGAGTAGCTATAGGTCCCCCAATGATGCACCAATTCTTGAGCTTGTCCCCCATGGGTACCACCAATGTCCTTGGGTCCACCTTATCCTCAGAATCATCTCCAATGATGGCAACCATGTCTTCGTGCAGCCCCAGATTACCCAGATGTTGAAGAAGATATTGGCCGTCCCACGTCTCAGTCGAACTCGGAGTTTCTGCGGCTTCTATTGCTGGCTTGTCAAGGGTTGCGGCTTCAAGTTGATCTGCCAAGTCATCTGCGACCTTGGTGGAGTACTCATGCCTGATGGTTCTAACTCTGCCCGTGGCTTTGTCATATTCCATGTAAGTCAGCTTCATGTTGGACCGATCGAATTCCACATCTCTGAAAATCTCGAACCCTTTCTGCAATTTCCCGGTGTGGTCAATCCATGGTTCGGCGAACTCAAAACACGAAAACTCCTCGCCTTCCCTGGCAAAGTAGCTATTCAGGGACAGGCGATATGGCCGCATTTCAGGCTTTTTGTAGGGAAGCTTCATCTTTTTAAGCAATTCTATCCTTTGTTGCTCCATCTTGTCTTCAAGAGTAAGGGTGTACCCTAGACCGAACAACCCTCGATGATCAACCTCTTCACCCAATTCTGTGGGGCCTTGCAAGTTCTTACCTAGCCCCAGCCCCGGTATAAAACCCATGTTACGCAGTATCTTGACAACAGGTGCCACTTTGTCCGTTGTTTTGGTGAGGTCGATGGTACAGATCTGTGCTTGAGCGACTATTTCGAAGCCATTGAAGAGTCGGCTCTCTTCCCCATGCTGAATCTGTAAGACAGGAACGCCCTTGGTGTCTGTCCCTTGGGCAGTTACGAGATAACTGTAGATGATGGTCACTTCATTACCAGATTGAAACTTCACACACTGGTGCATGGAAGATGGGACAGCGCCCGACTGATGTAACCACGGCCGGCCAAGGAGGAGTGAGAAGGTCGCGGGGATGTCTATGACGTGGAAGTCGGTTGGTAGGATCTTTGTTCCGATGGTAATGGGCAAGGTGGCTTCGCCTATCACGGCGCAACATGTAGAGTCATAAGCTTTGATGGTTTGCTTGGATGGGCGTAAATCAACACCATGAACGCCAACCACATCCATCATCCTTGAAGGAAGGATATTAATAGCAGAACCATTATCAATGAATACACGGGGAATCTTCTTGCCATTTTCTTCGACAGTGATGTATAAAGGCTCATTATGATCAACTCCGAACACTGGCTTGTCTAGCTCCGAGAAAGTGATGATGTTTCCATAGTGGATATTACCAATCATGTGGGTGACGTCCTCCGGGGTAATAGTGGATGGTACCATGGTGGCGGCGAGGTTTTGCTCGAGCATGAGGCGATGGGCTAGGGAGGAGGTGAGTAGGGACCATAGTGAAATATGGGCTTGGGTTTGTTTGAGTTGAGTGAGGATAGGGTCTTCTTTGTCTAGGTCGGCTTGCTCGGGTTCCTTCCCAAAGACTTTCTTTGCACCCTTCGGGTCGGATTGGTACACTTGACGGGATCTTGTAAGGAGACAAACTTCTGCACGTAGCTCCTCCAAAGACAATGGCGAGTCATGACAAGGTGGTGAAACTTTGGTCTTTTCGGCCTCCTCGAAGATTTCGGCCCAAGAAAGAGGTTGAGAGGGTTTGGGACTCTCTTCTTCTAGAGATTCGACTTCACTCACTAGTTCTTCTAAAGACAACAAGTAGCAAGAAGGTTCTTTATTATTAGTCATTGAAATACAACCCATCTCATCACAGTCCGCCACAACAGGCTCGGCCGGATCAGTGATCTCACTAAGTTCTACCATGAGTACATTGCTAGTTACGTAATCTCTAGGGTCTTCGACAACTCCCTTGTGGATGAGCTCTTGCACGGCTCTCTTGAGTTCAAAGCATTCTTCGGTAGTGTGACCGGTGCACTTGTGGTAGTGGCAAAACTTTGACAAATCGCAACCAAGACGGGGGAGGTGTCCTTCTAATGGTTCGAGGATTTCTAACGTCACTAATGCCATGAAGATATCCACCATAGTGAGCCCTATCTTGTCAAAGGCATCCATGAGCTCTAGGATACTGATCTCGCATGTTTGCACCATATTCACCCCACCCCCATTGTTAGGAAGAGGGTTATTCACCACATTGGGACCCTTCGGCTTCTCAATCTTCTTGTCATTGATCAACCCTTGAACTACGCGCTTCAATTGAATACAACTATCCGTTGTGTGCCCGATGTGCTTGTGATACTTGCAAAACTTGGAGGCGTCCAAATCAGTTCTTGGGTAGGCGGGTTGGTAATTCTCTAAAGGCTTGATAAGACCTCTCTTGACTAACATGTCAAAGACCTTCCCCATGGGCATACCAAAATCGTCAAAATGCTCCCTCTGTTGTGGAGCCCCATTCCTTGTTACGGCTTGGACATCTAGCGGGACCTCTTTCTGGACCATATTCACTTGGCCGACGGCCTCCTTTCCACCCCTAGGAGGCGCAGGCGTAGTAGGAGCCTTGTAGCGGAAGGAGTTGTTGTTGTTGGTCTTTGGACTTTCATTTGGCGGCACAATCCCAGTGAACCCTGCTTCGTACCTTACTCCGGCGTCAACCATTTCCCGCAAATCAGGGAAGTAACCATTACCTATAGCTGCTTTCATCTCCGGTAGCAAGCACTTGTAGAAAATTTGTTTCTGTTCCTTCGCTTTTGGTGGGTATTGGACCTCGTACAACCGATGATTCCACCTCTTGTAAAAATCATAAATAGCCTCGCCGGGCTTTTGCATAGTGTTCTCAAGGTCGGTTCGATTCACATGCCAATCCAAGTTAGCTTGATACTTCTCACAGAAAATGGCACTGATTTGATCCCACGTTTGCCTCTCGCTTGGTTCTAGCCCCAAGAACCAACGCAGAGCTATACCATCCAAAGTGCTATGAAATACGCGAGCCATTTGTTCGTTGGTGCAGTCACAAGCCCTCATGGCCAACACATAACTATCCAAATGAGTCTTAGGACACGAGTCACCATGAAACATTACCACCTTAGGCATCTTGAAATCCTTGGGGAGAGCCCCTACTTGGCTAAGGTTGATTGTCTTGGTAGTCGGTACACTTTGCATATCCACAGTCTCGATCAACTTTCGCATTTGCTCTTGCATGGCCATAACCACAGGGTGATTGGAGATGTCGGGGATAGTTTCTGGCAGAATGACGGGAGGAGTAGTGGAAGCAGTAGCAGCGGCCATCCCAATACTCAGAGTCAACGAGGGTGTGGGTAGTTTGCTAGCGGAGAGGTAGCCACCAAGCAGTTCAGGGGAAGGTTCATAGACATCCTTGTTCTTGCTCATTGTAGTGAAACCTTGTTGGGTGTAGAGAGAAGGAGGTGGAACATTGCGGTAGCTTGGGAATGGGAAGGAAGTAGCATTGGTGTTGGGGGGACAGTTGGTATTGACCTCTTCATCCTCGACATAAATGAAATTCTCCCCATCGGGCACCAGTTTAGTCCCCTTTTGTTGAATGTGACCCTTCAACTGTTGGTTCTGGTCTTCCAACATCTTGTTGCTTTCCTCGAGATTCCTGATCTTGGCTTCGAGACCGGCGAGGAAGTTCTGGAGGCTTGGGGGAATACCATTGAGAGTAGCCTCAGTGTTGAGCTCGGCGGCACTGGCAGGAGGAGCAGAGGCTGAAGCTGAAGCGGGAGTTGACATTGCTGATGACGAGACTGAGAACGTGGACGGAGTAGAAGCTTCACGTTGTAGTCGACCACCCGAACGGATCCAAACTTGCTTTTCTGAAAGGTTGAAGGGCAATGAAGCTTTAGGAGAGGGGGAAGGCTCATGCAAAGTATATTTTAATTTACAAAAACATACATTATTTACATCCTAATTGGTTGGAAGGGGTACCCCTTTTTCGCAACTAGTTAGAAGACTACGATCAGTGGAGGCCATCATTACATCTATAGACCCCTCGTTTTTCTCCTGCATTGCACACCCCCAAACGGACAATTTGGGCGAGGGTCCTATAGGGCAAGCGGCTTCCACCAACCATCGGATCCTACGACTAACCCTTCCTTAAAGGCATTTAACGTGACGTCTATGTTACATCCTACGCAAGTTAATGATGAGCGGATATCTTGACAATAAACACTCATCTCACCATGGCATGTCCCTTGTAGGGAAATCACTTTTTTGTGCACTTTCTCTCAAAGATCTCGATTCATCATTGACTTGGGGATGACTCGACATAGACAGCACGTTAATTGACTATTAAGAAAAAGCTAGCCAAACCAACCGGTCAAAACCTAGGTGTGATACCTATACTAGTGTGGGTTGACACGGGTTAGGTAAAAGGTTCCCACCGTATACAGTGAGTGGAATAGACGAGTGACTCGAAAAGAGTGCGGCAGTAGCACACAAATTCCTGCACATCGAATACTCCGGGTAATGGGGACCTGTGCAGTGCTGACACGGACTGTGGTAGTGTGTGGTAAGAACTAATTCTTTTTAAGGAGAAAAGAGAGAAGTTTTTGATGTTAGGATGATGCAATGCAATGCATGAGAGAGAGAGAGAGAGAGAGAGAATAATGTACAAGGGAGCATAGCAGGGTTTTGTTTGACCCTAATACTAAAGCGAAGATAACAAGGGTACATGGTACAAGGTACAAGGTACAAGTATTAACATTGCGGAGTGCGCGGGTGCATGTGTAAACATGGCAGGTGTGTGCATGTGTTAAACATGGCAAGTGTGTGCATGTGTAAACATGGCAGGTGTGTGCATGTGTAAACATGGCAAGTGTGTGCATGTGTAAACATGGCGAAGTGTGAGGTGCATGTGAGAACATGGCAAAGTGTAAGGTGCATGTGAGAACATGGCAAAGTGTATGGTGCATGTGAGAACATGGCAAAGTGTAAGGTGCATGTGAGAACATGGTAGACATCATGATGTGAACGAAAGTTAGACCCACTAAGTTTGAAAAAGTTTCAAAGCAGTCCCCAGCAGAGTCGCCACTGTGAATACCCCTTTCCGATGAAGCGACGCATGGAAAGTATCTTGTGATTATTTTTATTTACAAAAGGAATATTCTTAACGACATTAAAATTATGAGAGTCGCCACGCCGTTTTAAATAAAGCCAAAACATTGAAAAAAGCATGTTTAATGGGTTCGGGGGTCAAATTACAACAAGAGAAGAATATTGAACGTTATCACTCCTATTGCCCGAATTGATCGGTCTTTCTATCATGATGAATGTGTTAGTAGTGTGTTAGTGATTTAGACCGGATCCGAAGATTGCCTACGTTCCTCTCAATGTGAGAAGCTCAGGTCAGCGTAGTTCGCAGAGAATTAGAATAGACAGAAGAATCGGGATCATGCATAATGAAGGGGGAATTACCTAAAGATTAGGGTTTATAAGTAGTTCCTAGATCATCCTCGGGTTGATGAACCCTCGATCATCATCGGCTATGAAATAACATGTAATTATGAAGATCGCAACCCTAAATATAGCATAAATAAGGTTTTAATCTATGAACACGAAGAACATATTATGAACATATGAATGAGCATGCAAAGAATATGAAGAAACTATGAATAAACATGTACGAACATGAATATAAAAGATATACATTAAAAATAATGCATGAACACGAAGAAAAAGTTAGAAAACTTACCTATGTTGGCAAGAAATAAACCTTGGATCTTCTTGAGTGTTTGAATGCTAATTAGAGAGCAAAATAGTGTTTAAGAACTCCAAAATTCGTATTTTAGAACTCTCCATAATCGGACCTTAAACCAATGGAATGGAATTGGTTTATATAGTAAACTGATGGGAAGATCTGATGGTCAGGATCATCCAGCGCAAGGTTGGCCGCCTGGCCATGGTTGAAGCCGGTGACAAGAGTGGCCGCGTGGCCAAGATCAACGCGGAGCAAGGTTGGCCGCGTGGCCAATGTTGCAGGCTGACTTGATTCTTAAGCTAGGGTTTCTGCATGGTTTTAAGGAAACCATTTACTACCTAATTTGATAGATTTTGTTATAAATGAGATATTTCGGGAATCCGGGACAAGTCTTTGCAAGGTTTCTAATTCCTATAAAGTCCTTGTATTTTTGGGAAAGTCCTAATAAACTCATTTTCAGGTCGGGTACTAACAGATAGCCAATCAGCTTTACATATCAGCTTTACATATGGCTCAAAATCCGGTTCATCACGAAAGAACGAAGCATATCGCAGTTGACTGTCATCTTGTGCGTGATGTTGTTCAGACAGGTGTTATCACAACTCAGTATGTTCATACCACTGCACAACTCGCTGACGTTCTCACCAAGGCACTGGGTAGTCGTCAGTTTCAACATCTACTGGGCAAGTTGGGTGTGTGTGATGGGGGGGTGTTGAGATGATATTGACGAGATATTGTCAAATATCTTCTCCATATTCTCATTTATTAACTTTAACATTTTTTTTATATACTGCACAGGCTAAGGAGTTATGCAAATTTATATTGAATGAGAATATTAAGCATGCTTAAGAACATCAATTACAACAATATATTCACAATTAACAATCAAATTTAATAATATAAAAATGATGATAACATGAATTCAAGCATGCTTAAGACATACAAATTTAATATAACAAGCATACATCATACATTTTATTTTATTTTGGTTAAAGATGTAGTGCTTCATAAATTGCAAATTACTTACAATATTCTTCAAGGTCATCCCAAACCCATCACTTGTACAAAGTCATAATCATCATCCTCCTCACTGCAGAACATGTGGTTGCACAAAACATCGATACACCCATGCAAACTTCATCGGGGAGCAGTGGCGAAGCCACGCCTAGTTCATGGAGGTCACTCGACCACCTTGATTTTAGAGTTGTGTCATTTTTGCTACACCAAGTTTAAGAATTATATATTTTTTAAACTTAAAAAGAGATTTTTATCATTTTGACCCCTTAGGTTTAAAATAAATTGCACTATATCATAATTTTAACCCCCTTATACGAAATTTCTAGCTGAACCAATGTCGGAGAGTGATGATAAACATGATAAGCACAAAAAGCTTCCCATCATTCTGATTTCCATATTGATCTATGCCATTTGTCATTTAACATGGGGACTTGGGGGTGCTATAGCTTCCAGTTTCTTTTTACTACACTAGTACGAAATGAGCCTTGTATAGCGCTTTTTTTTCTTCCTTAGATAGCGCATAAAAGCGCTATATAAGTGACCGCTATGCAAGCTACCATAGCGCTTGATATGCGTTATCTAAGCGTAGAAGCTAACATAGCGCATAGGCCTATAGTGCATCTGTAAGCGCTATCTTTCTTATTTTTTTATTTTCAGAAATCAACTACCATAGCGCTTTTTATGTGCTACAAAAGATCCATTTTTATTCCAAAAAATAGGCTACGGTAGGGCTTTTGTTACACTATATTAGGTCAATATACGTTTTCACATTTTAATGTTGGATAACACATGGAGAAGCACTACGAAAGCAAGCTCACTTGTTATTAATTATACTAGTGTCGTGCATAAAAAGCGCTATGTAAGGATATCTTTAATTTTTTTTTTCCAGCTGCACCTATTTCAAATTATATAAATTATAACCAGGAAATCAAACAAACAAAATTAATATGAACTAACAAACATTTCATAAACTAACAAGAGTTAAATATATTTGTTCTCAATTATCAATAATATAGTTACTATTACAATCAATCAACAATAGTTAGAACTAAAATTCTTTGTAATACGAATTTCAAGCTATTCTCCTTTCTCTCAGTTTTGTCCGTTTAAATTGGTTTTCAAAGATGATCGGGAAAGAAACTTTGATCACGAGTGCTAGTCCTTCGAAGCAAATTTCCCCTGGGTAAGTAAATTTCCCGTGGGTCTGCCTTGGCCAGTTGGGAGAGAGAACCCCTAGTGATAACTCATACACTCCCTCCCAAAAGGCTAAGAGAGAGGCTGACCTCAGGATCAAATTGAAACTTCAAAAGCCCACAAAACTCTAAAATCACCCGTTTCTCTTCTTACTCCCGAACAAATCAAGAAAAAAAATCCAAATCCTTCAAGATAGGAAAAATTTGGTTGCAGAAGGTCTCGATTTAAAATTCGCTATGGAAGAACTGTTTAATCCCGAGGCCAACGGTGGGGTCCCATCCCCTGAAAAATCCAAAACCCATGGCCTGGCTAATTCCAAAGGCAACGCAAGTGGAGTTGCGGGCATAAAGAAGAGAACCATCGTGATTGATGATGATGAGAGAGACGAGGAGGAAGGAGAAGGTAGTGAAGAAGGTGAATCATAGCCCCAAAAACTAAAGGGCCACGTAAGGGGAAGAGTAAATACTAAAGCTGGTGGGAAGACAGTTGACACCACAAAGAAAAAAGCAAAATCGGGGGGACGAATGACCAAAAGTTTCAAAGAATGGTCAGAGATCTATGGGAGTCTAAGCAAGGTGTTTCAAAGTTCATTAGACCCATGGAAGCTTTTGCCTCATAGATAGCAGATTCACCTATTCAACGAGGCAAAGCTCCCACTCTGGACGCGTATGATGGCTCTACTAATTCGAAAAGTCATGTTGGACGATTTGAAGGACAAATGGCTTTATTTTCTATGGATGAGGCTTTAAAATGCAAAGCTTTAGCTTCCACCTTTAAAGGAAAGGCGTTAAAATTGTTGTTAGCCCACAAGCCGCGTTCCATTGATAGCTATGAACAGCTAAGGGGATCCTTCTTGAATTCATTTGCGGGCGCCGAAGAAGCCGCTAGGCCCAAATCAGACCTTTGCGGAGTCAAGCAGTACCCAGGGGAGAACGCTAAGGCTTACATAACTAGGTTCCGGAAAATGACCGAACAAGTTGTGGATTTAACAAAATATGACATTGAGTTGTGCTTTTTGGGCGGATTAACATCCTATACCCTAAGGAAAGAATTTGATTGCTGCAAGCCGGAGGGAGCGGAGGAAATGTACAATAGAGTCATAGCCATGGAAGGGGTGGAGCCCGCATACCCTATGGATGCCCGCTGGAGCATTTAGAACAGAATTGAACCCGCGCAAGATTTTAGAAGTTATTTCGGGCAGATAAAGAATAATTCTGGACATGAAAGAAATAGGAAAGAAATACGGAGAACTTCAAAAGAATAAAGATTCTGCTTTTACCCCCCTAACTTCTCCGAGAATGACAATATTGTGGGAAGAAGCATTACCTCCCCCTGGAGAAGAAATCGTATGAAAGAACAAAGAGCAAATGGTATGGATACCATGAGGATCACATGCATACAACAGAGGAATGCCTGCAGTTAAAAAAGATCATTCAAAGAAAAATTGAGGCTGAAGACATTCAATACATCGGGGACGAAACCCCGAGCAACACCCAGCTATCCAGTCAAATAAAATAGTTGGAGAAAGTGTTCCTAATCCCTGCATATCCGCCAGAATAGGAGGAGTTGATTGGAATTAAAAGGAGTGAATTAGCCTCCACACTTTTTCACTCAACCGAACCATTAACAATCAAGATAGCCATTGGCCGGGCTAAAATAAACCGAGTATTAATTGATACCGGGGCCTCGTGGGACATTCAGTATTTCCATTGTTTGGAAGAAATGGGGATGTCAGAAGCACACCTTACTCCATACGTGGGCTTGTTAGAAGGGTTCACAAATCACACAGTTCATTCAAAGGGAATGATTGAGTTTGATGTCACTATTGGGGTAAAGCCATTGGAAAAACAGCCTGAGTTACATTTATGGTAATTGATTTAAAGTCTCAATACAATGCCATATTTAGGGTGACAGCATAGGCGGCATTAGGGATTGTGGCTTCAATTCCCCATCAGAAAATCAAGTTTCGCACTCCGGCCGGAATAGCCTGCATAGAAAATAAGCCCGATCTCTTTTAAAGATCATTGAAAGAAAAAGAAGGGAAAACGCAGGAGTGCTCAGACCAACGTCCTAGAGATAAGAAAAAAGAATTAAAATCAATGGAAAATAAATTTAGGACACCACGATGATAGGGACCTTATCATTCCATTCAACACGGACAAAATTTTAGCAAAGCAGAAAAGCCCGCTGTCTAGCTGCCTAAAACCCACAGATAGAGATCGTGATTGACTTGTTGCATGATTGAGAGGTAGCTGATATCCGTCTGAATGATGAGCTCAAGGATGTCATCATAAATCCCGCATACCTCGAGAAAACGGTTTAAAGTAGGACTAGAAATCCACCCCGAAGAAAGAAATTTTTTGATCAAATTCCTTAAAAGGAGTCTGGACGTGTTTGCATTGATAGTGGAAGATATGAAGGGAATTAGAAATGAAGTAATAAAGCATAAGTTGAACATTGATCCGACTTTCCCCAGGATCCTTCAGAAAGAGAGAAACTTTGTGCCCGAAAAGAAATCAGCCATTAAGGTGGAGGTGGAAAAGTTGTTGAAAGCAGAAATCATAATTCCGATCAAGTATCCAAAATGGTTAGACAATGTTGTCATGGTAACCAAGGCGAATGGCTAGTGGAGAATGTGTTTGGATTTTATGGATTTCAATAAAGCATGTTGTAGATACTCCGGGAAAACTACAACTTGTCTAGAAATGTGAATTATCCTAAGATGTCTATTTGGTTTTAGTGATTAGAGTTGCCACCTATGTTTTGGAGGAACATAAGAAAAACCTAAGAAATAGCCTAATATTTGTTACGAAAACCAGAGATTCGGGAAGAGACGGGTTCGGGGGTTAGGTTACGGCGTGAGAAGTAATTAAACACCCACTTGCTACTAAAGGTGTTCTAATAATGAAAAAGTCCTTCTTTTATTAATATAAACTTGTGCTAACAATTACATTAAAATTAACGGGGAATTACAAAAGGATTTTTTTTATTTATTTATTAATCTATGCTAACAATTACATTTAAGAGAAATAAAGGAGAATTAAAATGTAGTTTAAAATGTAGGGAGATAACCTTTAACCAACTTCATTGTAATGAAGTGATCATTTGGTCATGTCCCAATTGATGGGGATTGCATACATTAAAAGATACAAAAGGAATAAAAAATAAAAGAGTTGTACCTTGTTGGGAAGAAGATGAAGACTCCAAACTTGGAGAGAAAATGGAGTGTTTGAGAGAGAAAAGTGTGTTGAGATTTTAGTAGAGTTTTTGTGTAGAGTTTTGGTGCTCTTTTTGGTATCCTTGAAAATGAACCCAAGAGGTCATTTTTATAGGTAAAATTAAGAGGGAAAGTTGATAGGGAAAATAAGATCAATCCATGTGAGATGGTCTTGACCAATCAAAATAAGAGCAATAAAAAGAAAATATATTATTTTAAAGGAACGGCTAGAAATGTAGGATTAGGAGTTAAAAAATAAAAAGGGTTGAATGCTTGTAATAAAAGATAATTTTTGAATCAAGAAGAGATGTTGTAAATAAGAAAAATGAGGGATATTAGTGGGAATCCGGTACAGACATTGAGAGGTGCGCGAGTCCATTCTGTGGAGCCAGAGGCACATGCATCCCAAAGCATATACTGGAGGCGCCAAGGGGTGAAAAAGACAAAATGACAGAAATGACCCTAAAATCTAACTCCGTTACTCATTTTAGTCCAAAACTAACGGAATTAGTTAGGAACTTAACGGAAGTAACAAAAATTAACAAAAACAAGTTAAATAAAAATACTATGTATGCAATCGGGGTGAGAGGTCCAAGGCGGGGTGTCTACAGAGCCCCTCGGCGACGTGGATTGCGAAGCAAAACGCGTAGACAGAAGAAAGACAACCGTCGAGGACATCACAAAAAAAAACGGAAAACAAAGGCTCGATGAAAGCAGAAATTTTAAAATTGCAAGGGATAGAGGTGCTCCCCTTGTGTGGGCAATTTTGGCCAATTTCTGATGAAGAGGTGGTGATATTCAACGGCTCACCATGCCAGGATGCGTCCCATTGGGGGCGGATTTATTGATACAGAGGTGGTGACATTCAACGGCTCACCGTGCCAGGATTTAGAGTCCTATTACTGTGAATATCCCGTACCGATGCAGTGACGCGGGGGAAGTTTCTTTATTATTTATCTTATTTTATATTTTCTATGGGACAAGATATTCAAGTTAGCATTTAACTTATTAGAGTCTCCACGCCATTTTAATGAGCTAAAACATTGGAAAAAAAAGTAACAAAGAGGGTTCAGGGGTCAAGTTACTATAAAAGAAGAATATTACAGTGATCACCCCTATCGCCCGAGCAGTCGAACTTTCTATCATGATTAAAATGTGTTAGTAGTGTGTTAGTGTTTTAGACCGTATCTGAGGATTTCCTACGTTCCTCTTGATGTGAGAAGCTCAGGTCAGCGTAGTTCTCACATAGAGTGGAGAATAGAGAGATGAAGCGGGATCATGCATATAATAGGGGGAGGAGAAAGAATCATGCAAGATGATCACATCCTAGAGTTATGATTACACCATCGATATGATCGATGTGTGATCATCGTCACTCATCCTAGGAGAGCTAATGATCATGGGAGTATTTACCTAAAGTTTAGGGTTTAGAAGTAGTTCTTAGATCTGATAAGAAAATCATTGGCTATAACATGCATATATGAAGATTAAAACCATAATCATAGAAATATAATTTTTGTTTTATATGAACACATATGAACAAACATGTATACAGGAAGATCGATACCCTAAAACTATCATTTATGAATGTATAAACCCTAGATCTAGCATACATATTATGAACGCCATTATGAATATATGAATAACATAATAAGCATAGGCATAAAATAGATCTAATCCTATGAATATGGCATGAACATTTCAAGAAACATAGTAAGCCTCACCATTCTTGGCAAGAACGAAGCCGAATCTTCTTCGTGGATTCTCCAGACCTTCGGGATTGCTAGGAGATCTTTGGCTTTGAGTTCTTTTGTCAGTTTTAACTCTGGAACTCGGGGGGAGAGAGTTGTTGTCTTCAATTATGAGCTGAGGCAACTTATTTATAAGGGTTTTGGGCTGGAAGAACTGGCCGTCGGACGGACCAAGACTGGCCGCCCAGCCAGCATGGAGTTTGGCGTGGTTCCCAAGGTTATGGCCAGACCTGGACTCTAGAAAACCCTAGATGACGTTTATCTTCAAGCCTAATCTGATTAGATGTACCGCGCTTTTAGGGAAATTTTGGATAATCCTGCGCAGCTTCTGAATACCTGTACGGTCCCTATGAGTTCTGGAAGGTCTAACAACTCATTTTTCAGACCGGGTACTAATAGTAGCCCCTCGGCGATGCTTCTTTCAAGGCAATGGAGGGTCGTCGATTAAGAAAAGGAACCGATCTGAAACAATGAGTTCCAAATCAAGGAAGAGTAGTAAAAAGGTAACCAGGTTGGTCGAGTGGCTGAACCATTGTCAAGCTACCTACATATCCTAAGGGGAATCAAGCCGGTCGTAGTTCGAGCTCTGTGGGGACACATAAATGAGACAATGTTTTTTGCTGGGGATAATATCATGTATGAAGATGATCGTCTGCTGGGGATAGATTAATTGCTGCTAGGACTCTACTGGGGAAATGAATAAGCGCCATAAGCATGTCTGGAGACACCGGCAATTCATACCGAAAGAGTATGAAATAACATGGTATATGAAGAAGAAGATCTTACGAAGCGTATGAATCAAGAAAGTATGAGAAACTCACCGGATATAGAGATGCTAAAACATCAGGATCGTGGAGTTTGAAAGAAATAACGTCGACGGTATATCGAGACGCCAAAGCCCCAGGATTGTGCGGGTTATGAAAATATTAGAAAACATACTAGTTATAGACATGCTAAGACCTCTGCATCGCGAAATTCAGGAAGTGGTAACATAGACGGTATATCGGGATGAATGCATCTCGGGATCGCATGGGTCACGACTCATTATTAGGATGTGTAACGGTTTCCTTAACCTGTAAATTAATTTAATTCAGTAAATTAACTTAATTTGGGACATATAGTGGCTCCTTAACCTGTAAATTATTTTAATTTGGTAAATTAATTTTATTTGGGATTTATAGTAACTCCTTAACCTGTATTTTAGTATGAATTAGGATTTATAGCGGTTCCTTAACCTGTAAATTATTTTAATTCGGTAAATTAATTTAATTTGAGATTTATAGTGGCTCCTTAACCTGTATTTTGATTTAGTTGCTTTTAAGTTGGTTATCGCTGGGGATGATGGTATTTTGGTAATTTATAGTGGCCTTCTAGGCTGTAAATAGTTGAATTTGGAGTTAATCGTGGCTTCTCGGGAGGCATATATCCATTCTGTCCGTAGGGGCAGCATATTTGAGCGCTTGTTCCAGAGTCTGGCTGATGCTTGTACCTGCCGTCAGGGGGATGTGGTCTAGCCGCAGCGCCGAGAGAGGTTGCCTACTGATGCTGCTAGTCAGAGATCTGTCCGAGGTAGAGATTCTGGAGCTGGTGGGTTCCACTATATGCAGCAGCGGGGCGGTAATAATGATACCGGTGATAATGAAGAGGAGGATTCAGACTAGATGTAGTCTTTTATTTTTCCTATACTGTTAGCTTAGAGAGAGAGAGAGAGATATATAAATATATTTATGTACTGTTTATTTAATGCTTTTATGTACATGGGGCCTTTTAAAGGCGAGTATTTATTTAGTATTTTTATTTACATGCCTTTACATTTTAATACTATGCATGAGCCTTAGGGGTAAATCAGGGATTATATACATGATAGGGATACTTCCACCCTTTTTATTCAGCCTTTTTTGTGGTTTGTCACCCTTGAGATGTCTGAAATGGGTCCATTCGGGCGTTAGGAGAAGTTCAGGTGGGGACGGACTTGAAATCTGCCAGCAGGGGACTATATGGCCGCATGGCCAGTTATGTGGAAAGACTGGTCACGCGGATAGTCCTAGCTCTGACACGCTTTTTGTTAGAATTTCCTTGTGTGATCAGGATTTGGACTCCAAATTCTATTGATACAGCAGCCTCTGCAGCAAAATGGGACAGACAGCAGTTTCTCTCGCTTTTGCTCTAGAATTCGATCCTTCTCTTTGCTTGCGATGGAGAGCCATCCCCGAGTTTCTAAAGAACGTCAGCATCTTTTTGTCAAAGGCATGAAGATATGGATTAGAAATCTTTCTAAGTCTACTCGTGCGTCTTTCAATAGGAGGTTTGGGATCAAGTTCCTCTGGTCCCTTTTCAGGGTTAAGGTGGACAGGAAGATGCTGCGTGCTGCTGCTAAGTTTTGGGACGAGGACAACCATGTTTTCAAATTCTATTACAATGAGATCACCCCTACGTATGAAGACTTTGTGGCTCTTTGCACTAGAAGGGAGACTGACCGTGTAGCTATGCCGCAATACCAGGTTCCTCCGGAGATTCGGGTTTCCAAACTACTCAGGATTCCCGTGGAGGAGGCTAGGAGATTGTTCTTAGGATCCGATGTTGACATTTGTGAGCTTCCCATTAGATTCCTTAATAGTGTGGAAGACTCTTAGGCGGCTTTGAACTGTCTTTCTCTTTGTCTTTTTTCCTCGGTCTTGTTTCCTCCCTACTTAGGGGTGGTGACAATGGGTTGCATTGACATGGTGGATCAGGCTATGGCTGGCCGTAGTATCATTCATGTTCTACTCGGGGAGACTTTACATAGTATTACAGAGTTTGCTTCTGGCTCACATAAGATGTCTCGGGGTAGTGCTCGGCTACTACACTTATGGTTGCAGGAGAGAATGTGAGTGCTGGAGGAGCCTCTCGTCAAGGTGCCGCCTTGGGCTTGTCATAGTAGAAATATGGTAGAGCCTTTTTTGGGGATGACTCGGGCAGCATGGGTGTTGTATCTAGCGCAGATGGTTACAACTCAGATCAAGTGGGTAGTACCCCTTTGGGAGATCAGCAGAGCACAGTGGGCCCAGGGGGAGCTTTGTATGATCCGCGTCCCAGCTTTTGATCAGACCACTTACTACTATGTAGTACGAGTTTGTCGTCAGTACGGGATGCCTCAGGTTATACCTTCTCTGTGGGATGAAACTCAAAGTAGGGTTCACGTTAGGATGCTCCCTATGAATATTGGGGTTGCGGTGCTGGTCTTACGGTCACATGCCTAGCGTTTTCTATATACAGTGGATCCGTGACATACTCATGTCTCGATAATACTTGGAGTGGTACCATATGACTTTGGGAGGCATGAGGCAGACTTTGGGGAGGTTGAGGCGTAGGTGGTGATTCCTTATTTCTCGTTCAAGTGTTTGAGAAAGAAGGAGATTTTATAACTTGAAAGGGAGACCGAGTTGACTCGACTTGCACCATGGTTTCCCTACTTTGGTTTTGGAAAAGAAGAGTCGCCACCTCATTTTATTTTAGGAAAATAGAGATAAAACCTTTTTTTGTTTGAAAATGAGAAAATGGGTTCGGGGGCTAAGTTACGAGAGGAGAAGGTGATTAGCAGCACTCCGCTCGCCCTTACGGTGTCTAGCATGCTTCTGCCTACACTTGATTTTAGTGCCTTTTTGAAAATGCCTTAACTTAGAAAAATGTGTGTTTTATGTACAAAGGTGTCTTATAATCTAGGCATGTTCATTTTGATCACAACCGGGAAACGGTTTGGGTGGATTCCCGATTGGTTTTGAAAATGTTTTGAACATATTTAGAAAAGAAAAACATGTAAGGGGGAGAAGCGGTTATGTACAAATTATACCAATATACACAAAAAATGGGAGACAAATCCCATAATGAATGAATGTCCAAGCAAAAAGGGGTGTTGTTGAGATTCAAGGACAGCTGCGGATTGTCATGATAATGTACCTGTCCAAAACTAATCCAAATCTAGAAAAAAAACTTGGGATGTACTCCCAACACGTTAGAGAACACGTATGAATTTTCATGGAATTTATGACTCAAACCCAGAAACAGGACAACTTTAATTCTGAGATTATGCACTTGGATCAAAAAATGGAAAATGGTCTTTCCTGAGGTCTCAAAATTATTTCAAAGGCATGAACATGTTCCTTAGAATGTTAGAAACAATTTTCATTGTATGACAAACCCAGAAATCAAGTTTAATTCATATTTATTGCATGGAAAGACAAAGTGAACACGAACAGAATATATTGGACAGCAGACATGAAGCATGGAAACAAACTCCGAAACATGATCTAAACATCGAATCAAGTCATGAAACATGGCATGCATGTACTCCAACATGCTGTGAACATTATCAAGTGTTTATTCATGAACAAAGATGGGCCAAAACATAGATAATCATGAAAGAACAAGGAGTGGACAAATTGTGAGTATTTTGAAAGAAATCCCATTTTCATGCTTGAAACCTTTATTTAAAACTTAGAGATGAACATGAGATGAACATGCAACATATATATACAACATGGACCAGAAGTTTGAACATTTACAACTTATTTACATGAAGATTGACAAACTAGAACATGGATTTACATGGAGAAGATGGGAGTCTAGCCATTCTAATGTTTAGATTCTAAATCTAACACATAAAAGTCTACATTTTTACAAATTACCCCTTACATATGGAGAGTCTTATCTAGTTTAGTTTGGTGAGGGGGTGCTTCCTTTGTCTACCCAAGGGAAGACTTCTTTTTTTTTGTTTGATTTGAGTTGTTGTGGTTAAAGTTGAATGGATGGAGATTGTAGTGTTGTTTGCTTGAGTTTGCTAGTGTTTGAAGGTTGTTTTGGGGTTGTTTTGATGATGGTTTTGTGGTGATGGACTGGTGGTGTAGTGGTGGAGATGTGGTGGTTGCAAGAACAAGAGAGAAGTGAGGATGAAGTGGTTGGAGAGAGAGATGAGGTAAATGTGTATGGAATGTGTTGCTCTCTCTTCAAATGAGATGGATCATGGAGTATATGGAGGAGGGAGGTGGATTTTATGACCAAAATGCCCTTAAGGAAGGGTAGTGGAGGGTGGTCAACAGCTTTACTTCGTGGTGAAGGCCATAGTGGAGGGTTCATGGTGGCCATTATCAGCAAAACCAAGGAGGAAGCAAAAATCTGGTGGAGTAGACCATGGCGGCCGTACGGAAATGGAAGAGTCGTACTCCTCCATATGGAACGTACAGTGGCTGTTTTTTTATGCTGAGTCATTTTGCTTGCCACGTGTCATTTTCTGATTGGTCCAGCAATGTTGACTCACCCTTCGAAGCTTCTCAGCATGCAGCCACATTTGGTGGTCATGAAAATGTGATTTTGCTTTATTTCCGGCTTCGTTTTCTCATTGCGTAATGACTCGAATTGCTCCGGTGTGCGCATAACGGTGGTCCGATTGCTCTTGCCTCCAACTCAAAAGTTGCTCGTTGTAATTTTCTGGTCACAATGATATATCTGAAATTTGTTAACAAGTAAGGGATAACATAATATAATTTCAAATGCAAATGATGACCGGTAAACGACTCTCTAAGGGTGAGGGGCCCGCCGTAGGGTCCCGACGCTCGATTTTTGGAGAGTACGCCTATTTTCTCAGTTTTGAGTCCTGATCATGAATCCAAACCCGGTTTTTTCATCCGATGCACCGATAAGATAGTCGGTAGTCCTAAACCGCCATATCTGGGGCTTTAGGTCAATTATCGCGCTTAGACCGAATTAAGGGGTTTGTTTTAGGGGTGCGAGATTGTTGGGTTTCGTAGTAACATGCGCAGCGGAAAATAACATTTAAATTTTTATGAAACCCAAAGCCCATAGATCCATTCATATGATTAAATCAAATACTTGCAATATGAATACTAGAAAAAAACTAACCCTTGATGACTTTGAATTTGGTCTTTGATCTTGGTGGAGAAATTGAAGCTTTAATCACAAACAAGTAAGAACACGAACTTTGAAGATGATGAGCTTCACCCTCTAGCGGTATCCACACCTTGAACGAATATCAAGAACACTTGATCTTGGTTGCTAGACCAAAATTGTGAAACACGTTTTCACAATCAATATGAACTATATGGAATTTTAGTTTGTGTATTATTTTGTTCTTCAATCTAGGATGTCTTAGAACAAAATAAAACTCTCTCAAACTCTTTGGAATTTGCATAAAAGCATTAGCATTGATTCTGGCCGAATTTTGCTGTTTATATACAAGTTAGACCTATTCCAAATAGGAAAAACTTGTGTCTAAACCCGTCCAAAATTCTTTTCCAAATCAAATTAGGAAACCAGTCCCGACATGGTGTGCGGCCGCCCAAAACCACCAGTGCGGCCGCACATCTATCTGGAAGGTTTCTGGTACTTTTTGAGCCAAGCTGTGCGGCCGCCCAAACCCTTTTGTGCGGTCGCACACCTGCCCCAGATTTCCCTAATTTCCAAATTCCTCCAAAGTCCTTATTTAAGATTCGTTCCATTGTGTGTGACCCTCTAGGATTATGCTAAGTTGGCAATGGGTTCAAGCATGAAAACCATAAGATATGATTAGGTTCTAGCAAACCATCATACCTACCCAAATAGTATAACTAGATACAAGTTCGCATTCCTTTAGAGCATGTCACAATCCCTTTGTCCACGATGTCATTGAACACAAGTCATGGTCAACAAGTCAACTTGTTTTGTTCAATACTTTCTCGATTCCGAATATGTTGATAATAAAAATGACATTGATCTAATCAATTCATTTAAGTCCGGCCGAACATTTTCATCAACATCATTCCTACGAGAGGCCTAAGCTTGACATCTCTCTGAAGAGGGACAAATCCATTTAGCTTATTAATCTTCTTTACGTGAATCCGATTATGCCAATCATACCCTTTATAACTACCCGGTTAAAGGTAGCGTTTGAATATGTCAAACATAATGTTCATCAAGTGGAAGACTATAATAACTCCATGTCTAAGGATTCGTATGACATAACTAATATGAGATATATGTACGACATAGACCATGATATAAATCTCATACAGCGGGTCATGTCCAGTACCTTGTTCCAAACAAGTACCCATAAATCTAACATGATCATCTCGTGATCATTTAGCCTTTATACTAGTGCTTAACAAGTACTAGGGGCGGAGATTATTATAAGTAAACATGAACAACAATAATAATCAAAACATCTCTTTATTGATATGAAATAAATGATAACAATTACAACATTTATTAAACGTGCCTAGGGAACCACTACCAACAATCTCCCACTTTCCCTAGGCCCAATCTCCCATGTATCTAATACCCATGGACCTAACATGACCTTCATGTTTAGCATGTGGAAGTCCCTTTGTTAGCGGGTCCGAAACATTGTCATCAGTAGGTACTCTGCATATATTTACGTCTCCCCTATCAACGATTTCTCGAATGATATGAAAACGCCTAAGTATGTGTTTGGATTTCTGATGTGCACTTGGTTCTTTTGCTTGAGCAATAGCACCATTATTATCGCAATAAGGGTCTATTGGATTAGCAATGCTAGGAACCACTTCAAGTTCAGTGATGAACTTCTTAATCCAAACAGCTTCCTTTGCAGCATCCGATGCAGCAATATACTCAGCTTCCATTGTAGAATCAGCGGTTGTACTTTGCTTGGAACTCTTCCAGCTTACAGCTCCACCATTTAACATAAACACAAAACCCGATTGCGATCGACTGTCATCTCTGTCGGTTTGGAAGCTTGCATCTGTGTAAGCATTTACAACGAGATCATCTTCAATTCCTCCATAGACTAAAAACGAGTCTTTAGTCCTTCTCAAGTACTTAAGAATCGCTTTTAGAGCCACCCAGTGATTTTCACCGGGGTCGGATTGGTACCTGCTTGTCATGCTCAAAGCATAAGATACATCTGGCCTAGTACAAATCATGGCATACATGATGGACCCAATTGCCGAAGCATATGGAACATCATTCATTTTCTCACGCTCATCTTTTGTCTTAGGACATTGACTCTTTCTTAGAGAAACTCCATGTAACACCGGTAAGGTTCCTCTTTTAGAATTTTCCATACGGAATCTTATAATGACCTTCTCAATGTATGTACTTTGGCTTAAACCAAGTAGCTTCCTTGATCTATCTCTATAGATCTTAATGCCAAGTATATATGCGGCTTCACCCATATCTTTCATTGCAAAACACTTTCCCAACCAAGTCTTTATGGACTGAAGTGTAGGAATGTCGTTTCCAATGAGTAATATGTCATCCACATATAAAATAAGGAATAGCACTATGCTCCCACTAATCTTCTTGTATACATAAGGCTCATCTTCGTTCTTGATGAAACCAAACTTTTTGACCGATTCATCAAAACGGAGATTCCAACTCCTAGAAGCTTGCTTCAATCCATAAATGGATTTCTGCAATTTGCATACCTTAGAATTCTGTTCAAAACCTTCTGGTTGTGTCATATACATATCCTCTTGCAGTTTTCCATTTAGGAAAACAGTTTTGACATCCATTTGCCATATTTCATAGTCATGATATGTGGCAATGGCAGGCAAAATTCTTATAGACTTGATCATTGCTACGGGTGAAAAGGTTTCATCATAGTCAATACCATGAACTTGCCTATAACCTTTCGCTACAAGTCTAGCTTTGTAAGTATGCACCTTCCCATCCATGTCAGTCTTCTTCTTGAAGACCCATTTGCATCCTATGGTTTTTACACCTTCGGGCGCATCAATCAAGTTCCAAACTTGATTATCTTGCATGGATTGTAATTCAGATTCCATGGCTAGAAGCCACTTATCCGAATCATGAGAAGACATCGCCTCTTGGTAGGTTGTCGGTTCATCATTCTCAATGATTTCCACCTCATTACTATCCGTTACGATAAATCCATATCTCTCGGGCTCGGATTGTAACCTACTAGACCTGCGAGTTTCTTGTGTATTTTGAACAGGTTCCGCAACTCCTTGTGGTTCTTGTTCTTGTTCTTGTTCCACTATTGGTTCAATATTATTTTCTAGGTCTCGAATTTCTTCAAGATTTATTTTACTCCCACAGATTTCTTTGGAAAGAAACTGTTTCTCTAGAAAGACACCAGTTCGGGCAACAAACACTTTGTTGTCCTCTCGGTTGTAAAAGTAATATCCTTTAGTTTCCTTAAGATATCCCACGAAAATACATTTATCAGATTTGTGTGCTAGTTTTTCGAAGACAAGTCTTTTGACAAAAGCTTCGCAACCCCAAATCCTCATAAAAGACAAACTAGGTTTCTTTCCGCTCCACATCTCATATGGAGTCTTTGGAACCGATTTAGTTGGAGCTTGATTTAGTGTGAAAGTAGCGGTTTCTAGGGCGTAACCCCAAAAGGATATTGGAAGATCAACTTGACTCATCATTGATCGAACCATGTCTAACAAAGTCCGATTTCTCCTCTCGGACACACCATTCCATTGTGGTGTTCCGGGTGGAGTCAATTGTGAAACTATTCCACAATTCTTTAGATGATCATCAAATTCATGACTCAAGTATTCTCTACCTCGATCCGATCGAAGTGCCTTAATACTTTTGCCAAGTTGTTTTTCTACTTTATTTTGAAATATTCTAAATATCTCAAATGCTTCACTTTTATGTTTCATTAGGTAAACATACCCAAATCTACTATAATCATCAGTGAAGGTTATGAAGTATCAAAATCCTCCCCTAGCATTTCTACTTAATGGTCCGCATACATCGGAATGTATCAACCCCAATAAGTCGCTTGCCCTTTCACCTAGCTTGGTAAAAGGTGTCTTAGTCATTTTCCCAAGAAGACACGACTCACAAGTATCATATGACCCAAGGTCACATGAACCCAAGAGACCGTCCCCATGGAGTTTTGAGATACGCTTCTCATTAATATGACCAAAACGGCAATGCCACAAATAAGTATGATTTACATCATTAGGTTTAGATTTCTTATTTATATGATAGACATTTTTATTATTTTCATTCTTGACATCCAAGACATGAAGGCCATTAAATGAATTAGCAATACCATAAAGCACATCATTTAAATAAATAGAAAATTTCTTATTCTCAATAAGAAACTTAAAACCTTCATTATCGAAACAAGAAATTGAAATAATATTTCTACTTAAATCCGGTACATAATAGCAATTGTTCAAAACAAGTATTAAACCGGAAGGTAAAGTGACTTCATAAGTCCCTACGGCTAATGCAGCAACTCTTGCTCCATTCCCCACGCGTAGGTGTACTTCACCCTCTTTAAGTAGTCTCCTATTCTTTAGTCCCTGCACATTTAAACAAATGTGAGAACCACATCTGGTATCCAATACCCAAGAATCAGTGGTAGAAAGGAGAATATCTATCATATAGATACTTGAAGTCGACGCAGCCTTGCTGCCCTTCTTCTTCTTTTGCTCTTCCAAGAAAGCCTTGCAATTACGTTTCCAATGACCAATTTCTTGACAATGGAAACAGATTGCATCCTTTTGTGAATCGGGTTTTGACAACTTTATTACCCTTTCCTTTGGCACTAGCCTTCTTCCCATCATGAACCAAGAGCACAGGAGAACCTTTCTCCATAATCTTCATCTCCGCAGTTTTAAGCATCCCATGCAACTCGGACAGATTCTTATCCATTCCATGCATGTTATAATTCATCACAAACTGATTATAACTTTTAGGCAATGAATTAAGAATGAGATCTGCGGCTAGCTCCAATGGGATTGGATAGCCAAGTTTCTCAAGATGCTCCACATAACCTTTCATTTTAAGCATGTGAGGACTCACTTGTTGCCCTTCACTCATTTTGCAAGAACTGAATGCAACAATGGTCTTGTACCTCTCTTCCCTAGCTTGCTCTTGAAACATTGCTCTTAACTCCACGCCTATCTCATAGGCTTCCAAATGTTCCAAACTTTGTTGGAGTTTTGAGCACATAGTAGCAAGCATGAGACAACTTACATCTCTAGAATCATTATGATGTTTCTTGTAATTGTCTCTTTCTGCCCTAGGGGCAGTAGGTTCTGGTTCAGCAGGGAGTGGCCCATCGAGAATGTATAACTTATCTTCTTGCCTTAGAACAATTCTTAGGCTACGGATCCAATCCATAAAGTTAGTACCATTCTCTTGGATCTTATCCTTCTCAAGGATTGATCGCAACGAAACTGATTGAGTGTTAGTAGTCATTATCTACAATTATGCAAAATTTCCAAAATTTAATAAGTACCAATTTTCATTAAATAAATAAACAATGTATTTTAAAAAAAAAATACTCCCACTAAATTATATAACCTTCTTATACATCCAATGTACAATATAATTTAAATGGGTTAAGATCCCGCTTTAATTTAATTTTAAGTCCGCTAAGGCGGATTACACAGAATCAAATTAATTAGGTAGACAACTCTTGTCAATCATATCTCATATGACTCTTAGTTCCTTTTATGAGATTCTTTAAGAAATCCTATTTTACAAAGCATGTTAAATCTCATCTTTGCCTAGGCTCAAAACTGTTTTGACGCCCAATTAAGTCCAACCATTTTAAACGTATAGTTAATGTGCCTCGCTAGGGCGTGCCCACATTATCTATCTTGCTCATACATAAATAAAGTCAATGCATCTCGCTAGGGCGAGTCTACATTAAATTCACCCATGTATTAACAAGTGTTTTACTCATGGCATGGCAATAAAGGACTTAAAACTTTCTTTGAAGGTTCATCACATATAGCATACAACATATTTATGAGCACATAATATAAACATGTTACTGTTAGTACCCGATCTGAAAATGAGTTTATTAGGACTTTCCCAAAAATACAAGGACTTTATAGGAATTAGAAACCTTGCAAAGACTTGTCCCGGATTCCCAAAATATCTCATTTATGGTAAAATCTATCAAATTAGGTAATAAATGGTTTCCTTAAAACCATACAGAAACCCTAGCTTAAGAATCAAGTCAGCCGGCAGCCTTGGCCACGCGGCCAACATTGCTCCGCGTTGATCTTGGCCACGCGGCCACTATTGTCACCGGCATCAACAATGGCCAGGCGGCCAACCTTGCGCCGGATGATCTGGACCATCAGATCCTCCCACCAGTTTACTATATAAACCACTCCAGGCTATTGGTTTAAGGATCCGATTTTGAGAGCTCTAAGTACGAATTTTGGAGTTCTTAAACAATATTTTTCTCTCTAATTAACATTCAAACACTCAAGAAGATCCAAGGTTTATTTCTTGCCAACATAGGTAAGTTTTTCTAACTTTTTCTTCGTGTTCTTGCATTGTTTTTAATGTAGATCTTTTATATTCATGTTCGTACATGTTTATTCATAGTTTCTTCATATTCTTTGCATGCTCATTCATATGTTCATAATATGTTCTTCGCATGTTCTTCGTGTTCATAGATTAAAACCTTATTTATGCTATATTTAGGGTTGTGATCTTCATAATTACATGTTATGTCATAGCCAATGATGATCGAGGGTTCACCAACCCGAGGATGATCTAGGAACTACTTCTAAACCCTAATCTTTAGGTAATTCCCCCCTTATTATGCATGATCCCGATTCTTCTGCCTATTCTAATTCTCTGCGAACTACGCTGACCTGAGCTTCTCACATTGAGAGGAACGTAGGCAATCTTCGGATCCGGTCTCAAACACTAACACACTACTAACACATTCATCATGATAGAAAGACCGATCATTCGGGCAATAGGAGTGATAACGTCCAATATTCTTCTCTTGTTGTAATTTGACCCCCGAACCCATTAAACATGCTTTTTTCAATGTTTTGGCTTTAATTAAAACGGCGTGGCGACTCTCATAATTTTAATGTCGTTAAGAATATTCCCTTTGTAAATAAAAATAATCACAAGATACTTCCCATGCGTCGCTTCATCGGAAAGGGGTATTCACAGTGGCGACTCTGCTGGGGACTTGCTTTGAAACTTTTTCAAACTTAGTGGGTCTAACTTTCGTTCACATCATGATGCTTGCCATGTTCTCACATGCACCTTACACTTTGCCATGTTCTCACATGCATCACACACTTTGCCATGTTTACACATGCACACACTTGCCATGTTTACACATGCACCTCGCATACTTGCCATGTTTACACATGCACACACTTGCCATGTTTACACATGCACCTCACATACTTGCCATGTTTATACATGCACCTCACACACTTGCCATGTTTACACATGCACACACTTGCCATGTTTACACATGCACCTCACATACTTGCCATGTTTATACATGCACCTCACATACTTGCCATGTTTACACATGCACCCATGCACCCCGCAATGTTAATACTTGTACTTTGTTGATACTTGTATTTTGTATATACCTTGTATCCTTGTACCCCTGTTATCTTCGCCTTAGTATTAGGGTCAAACAAAACTCTGCTATGCTCCCCTGTACATGTCTTTCTCTCTCTCTCTCACGCATTGCATTGCATCATCCTAACATCAAAAGCTTTTCTCTTTTCTCCTTAAAAAGAATTAGTTTCTTGCCACACACTACCACTAGTCCGTGTCAGCACTGCACAGGTCCCCATTACCCGGAGTATTCGATGTGCAGGAATTTGTGCGCTACTGTCGCCCTCTTTTCGAGTCACTCGTCTACTCCCCTCACCGTGTACGTTCCGCGAGCGGTGGGAACCTTTTACCTAACCCGTGTCAACCCACACTAGTATAGGTATCACACCTAGGTTTTGACCGGTTGGTTTGGCTAGCTTTTCCTTAATAGTCAATTAACGTGCTGTCTATGTCGAGTCATCCCCAAGTCAATGATGAATCGAGATCTTTGAGAGAAAGTGCACAAAAAAGTGATTTCCCTACAAGGGACGTGCCATGGTGAGATGAATGTTTGTTGTTAAGATCTCCGCTCATCATTAACTTGCGTAGGATGCAACATAGACATCACGTTAAATGCCTTTAAGGGAGGGCTAGTCGTAGGATCCGATGGTTGGTGGAAGCCGCTTGCCCTATAGGACCCTCGCCCAAATTGTCCGTTTGGGGGTGTGCAATACAGGTGAAAAACGAGGGGTCTATAGACGTAGTGATGGCCTCCACTGATCGTAGTCTTCTAATTAGTTGCGAAAAAGGGGTATCCCTCCCAACCAATTAGGATGTAAATAATGTATGTTTTTTGTAAATTAAAATATACTTTGCATGAGCCTTCCCCCTCTCCTAAAAAGCTTCATTACCCTTCAACCTTTCAGCAAAGCAAGTTTGGATCCGTTTGGGTGGTCGACTACAACGTGAAGCTTCTACTCCGTCCACGTTCTCAGTCTCGTCATCAGCAATGTCAACTCCCGCCTCAGCTTCAGCCTCTGCTCCTCCTGCTAGTACCGCCAAGCTCAACACTGAGGCTACTCTCAATGGTATTCCCCCAAGCCTCAAGAACTTCCTCGCCGGTCTCGAAGCCAAGATCAAAAATCTCGAGGAAAGCAACAAGATGCTGGAAGACCAGAACCAACAGTTGAAGGGTCACATTCAACAAAAGGGAACTAAACTGGTGCCCGATGGTGAGAATTTCATTTATGTCGAAGATGAAGAGGTCAATACCAACTGTCTCCCCAACACCAATGCCACTGCCTTCCCATTCCCAAGCTACCGCAATGTTCCACCTCCTTCTCTCTACACCCAACAAGGTTTCACTACCATGAGCAAGAACAAGGCTGTCTATGAACCTTCCCCTGAACTGCTTGGTGACTACCTCTCCGCTAGCAAACTACCCGCACCCTCGTTGCCTCTGAGTATTGGGATGGCCGCTGCTACTGCTTCTACTACTCCTCCCGTCATTCTGTCAGAAACTATCCCCGACATCTCCAATCACCCTGTGGTCATGGCCATGCAAGAGCAAATGCGAAAGTTGATCGAGACCGTGGATAAGCAAAGTGCACCGACGACCAAGACAATCAACCCTAGCCAAGTGGGGGCTCTCCCCAAGGATTTCAAGATGCCTAAGGTGGCGATGTTTCATGGTGACTCGTGTCCTAAGACTCATTTGGATAGTTATGTGTTGGCCATGAGGGCTCGTGACTGTACCAACGAACAAATGGCTCGCGTATTCCATAGCACTTTGGATGGTATAGCTCTGCGTTGGTTCTTGGGGTTAGAGCCAAGCGAGAGGCAAACGTGGGATCAAATCAGTGCCATTTTCTGTGAGATGTATCATGCTAACTTGGATTGGCATGTGAATCGAACCGACCTTGAGAACACTATGCAAAAACCCGGCGAGGCTATTTATGATTTTTACAAGAGGTGGAATCATCGGTTGTGCGAGGTCCAATACCCACCAAAAGCAAAGGAACAGAAACAGATTTTCTACAAGTGCTTGCTACCGGAGATGAAAGCAGCTATAGGTAATGGTTACTTCCCTGATTTGCGGGAAATGGTTGACGCCGGAGTAAGGTACGAAGCAGGGTTCACTGGGATTGTGCCACCAAAGGAAAGTCCGAAGACCAACAACAACAACTCCTTCCGCTACAAGGCTCCTACTGCGCCTGCGCCTCCTAGGGGTGGAAAGGAGGCCGTCGGCCAAGTGAATATGGTCCAGAAAGAGGTCCCGTTAGATGTTCAAGCCGTAACAAGGAATGGGGCTCCGCCGCAAAGAGAGAGGGAGCACTTTGACGATTTTGGAATGCCTATGGGGAAAGTCTTTGACGTGTTAGTCAAGAGAGGTCTCATCAAGCCGTTAGAGAATTACCAACCTGCCTACCCAAGAAGTGATTTGGACGCCTCCAAGTTCTGCAAGTATCACAAGCACATCGGGCACACAACGGATGGTTGTATTCAATTGAAGCGCGTAGTACAAGGGTTGATCAATGACAAGAAGATTGAGAAGCCGAAGGGTCCTAATGTGGTGAATAACCCTCTTCCTAACAATGGGGGTGGGGTGAATATGGTGCAAACATGCGAGATTAGTATCCTAGAGCTCATGGATGCTTTGGACAAGATAGGGCTCACGATGGTGGATATCTTCATGGCATTGGTGACATTAGAAATACTCAAACCATTAGAAGGACACCTTCCCCGCTTTGGTTGCGATTTGTCGAAGTTTTGCCACTACCACAAGTGCACCGGTCACACTACCGAAGAATGCTTTGCACTCAAGAAGGCCGTGCAAGAGCTCATCCACAAGGGAGTCATCGAAGACCCTAGAGATTATGTAGCTAGCAATGTACTCATGGTAGAGCTTAGTGAGATCACTGATCCGGCGAGCCTGTTGTGGCGGACTGTGATGAGATGGGTTGTATTTCAATGACTAATAATAAAGAATCTTCTTGCTACTTGTTGTCTTTAGAAGAACTAGTAAGTGAAGTCGAATCTCTAGAGGAGGAGAATCCCAAGCCCTCTCAACCTCTTTCTTGGGCCGAAATCTTCGAGGAGGCCGAAAAGACCGAAGTTTCGCCCCCTTGTCCTGACACGCCATTGTCTTTGGAGGAGCTACGTGCAGAAGTTTGTCTCCTTACAAGATCCGGTCAAGTGTACCAATCCGACCCGAAGGGTGCAAAGAAAGTCTTTGGGAAGGAACCCGAGCAAGCCGACCTAGACAAAGAAGACCCTATCCTCACTCAACTCAAACAAACCCAAGCCCATATTTCGCTATGGTCCCTACTCACCTCCTCCCTAGCCCATCGCCTCATGCTCGAGCAAAACCTCGCCGTCACCATGGTACCATCCACTATTACCCCGGAGGACGTCACCCACATGATTGGTAATATCCACTATGGAAACATCATCACTTTCTCGGAGCTAGACAAGCCAGTGTTCGGAGTTGATCATAATGAGCCTTTGTACATCACTGTCGAAGTAAATGGCAAGAAGATTCCCCGTGTATTCATTGACAATGGTTCTGCTATTAATATCCTGCCTTTGAGGATGATGGATGTGGTTGGCATTCATGGTGTTGATTAACGCCCATCCAAGCAAACCATCAAAGCTTATGACTCTACATGCCGCGCCGTGATAGGCGAAGTCACCCTGCCCATTACCATCGGAACGAAGATCCTGCCAACCGACTTCCACGTCATAGACATCCCAGCAACCTTCTCACTCCTCCTTGGCCGGCCATGGTTACATCAGTCGGGCGCGGTCCCATCTTCCCTGCACCAGTGTGTGAAGTTTCAATCCGGTAATGAAGTGACCATCATCTACAGTGATCTTGTAGATGCCCAAGGGACGGACACCAAAGGCGTTCCTGTCTTACAGATTCAGCATGGGGAAGAGAGCCGACTCTTCAATGGCTTCGAAATAGTCGCTCAAGCACAGATCTGCACCATCGACCTCACCAAAACAACGGACAAAGTGGCACCTGTTGTCAAGATACTGCGTAACATGGGTTTTATACTGGGGCTGGGGCTAGGTAAGAACTTGCAAGGCCCCACAGAATTGGTTGAAGAGGTTAATCATCGAGGTTTGTTCGGTCTAGGATACACCCTTACTCTTGAAGACAAGATGGAGCAACAAAGGATAGAATTGCTTAAAAAGATGAAGCTTCCCTACAAAAAGCCTGAAATGCGGCCATACCGCCTGTCCCTGAATAGCTACTTTGTCAGGGAAGGCGAGGAGTTTTCATGTTTTGAGTTTGCCGAGCCATGGATTGACCACACAGGGAAGTTGCAAAAAGGGTTCGAGATTTTCAGAGATGTGGAATTCGATCGGTCCAACATGAAGCTGACTTACATGGAATATGACAAAGCCACGGGCAGAGTTAGAACCATCAGGCATGAGTACTCCACCAAGGTTGCAGATGACTTGGCAGATCAACTTGAAGCCGCAACCCTTGACAAGCCAGCAGTAGAAGCCGCAGAAACTCCAAGTTTGACTGAGACGTGGGACGGCCAATATCTGCTTCAACATCTGGGTAATCTGGGACTGCACCAAGACATGGTTGCCGTCATCGGGGACGATTCTGAAGATAAGGTGGACCCAAGGACATTGGTGGTACCCATGAGGGACAAGCTCAAGAATTGGTGCATCATTGGGGGACCCATAGCTACTCCGGAATTTATGATGGGAACACTGGGGCTTACTCCTTCTCCTGTCGCCACTCCTGCAGCATCTCCTGTCACTCGCTCAAAATCCCCATCCCCAGAGTCTAGTGTTTTACATTTTGAATTTGAGTCTTCCTCTAAGTCTGACGACCTTACGTCTGAAGACTATGATCTTGTTGCAAACGCTATTTTCCCTTTTGCCATGAATGAAACCCTCGACCTTTCCGAGTATCCCTCCATAGTCACTCTTTTAACTGATAAATTGGCTAATAATCAAACTAACGATATACACTTAGTTAATAATGATTCATTAGAAGAGGCAGACACAGACACATTAAATGACGAATACATTAAAGAAATCTCAGAACAGGTTATTAATCAAAAAGAATCTCGAGCCCAAGCTGCCGATGAGGTGTTAACATGCGTGAATTTGGGGACCGAAGTCGAGCCTAAGGAAACGCAGATTGGAAGCTTCTTCAGCGGAACCGAAAGGGAACACTGATCGAGCTACTCAAAGAATATGTGGATGTGTTCGCATGGTCTTATAAGGACATCCGGGGCTCGACAACTCGATCGTAGAGCACAGGATCCCGACAGCGCCAGACGCTAAGCCAGTCAAGCAGAAGCTGCGCCGCATTAAGCCAGAATGGTCTTTGCAAGTGAAGGAAGAGATCGAGAAGCTACTCCGTGTGGGTTTCATCAGGGTGATCGAGTATCCAACTTGGTTATCAAATCTGGTGACTGTCAAGAAATCCAACGGTAAAGTCAGAGTATGTGTGGATTTTCGGGATCTCAACAAAGCCACGCCAAAGGATGACTTCCCCTTGCCAAATATCGACATGTTGGTGGATGCGACCGCCCACTACGAGGTCAAGTCGTTTGTGGATGGGTTTGCCGGCTATAACCAAATCAAGATGGCCGAGGAGGATCAAGAAAAAACAGCTTTCACCACCCCATGGGGGACTTTTTGCTATACCGTCATGCCATTTGGGCTGAGGAACGCTGGGGCTACCTACCAACGAGCAGTCACGACTTTATTCCACGATATGATCCACAAGGAGATTGAGGTGTACGTGGATGACATGATTATACATTCAAAAGGGGCTGATGGCCAGCACTTGATAGATCTCAGAAAATTCTTCAACAGGTTGAGAGAGCACGCCATGCGTTTGAACCCGGCAAAATGCACCTTTGGAGTTCGTAGAGGGAAAGTATTGGGTTACATGGTCACCGAGAATGGGATCGAAGCCGACCCAAGGAAGATTCAAGCCATCCTGGAGATGAAGCCACCCCGTACCGAGACAGAGATAAAAGGATTCATGGGACGCCTGCAATACATCAGTCGGTTTATCAATCAGCTGACCACCATCTGCGAACCAATTTTCAAGTTAATGAAGAAGACAGCCAGTGTGGAGTGGGATCATGACTGCCAGATAGCCTTCGAAAGGATCAAACAATATTTGGTAAATACCCCAATCCTGCGCCCGCCGCATAAGGAGAAGCCGTTGCTACTGTACTTAACTGTGACAGATACCGCCGTCGGAGCCATGTTAGCACAAGAAGCCAAAGATTCCCGGATTGAGAATGCAGTGTACTTTGTCAGTCGAAAGTTACAAGGTAGCGAGCTCAATTACTCCGCGCTCGAGAAGACCTGCATAGGCCTAGTATGGGTGGTGACGAAGCTCAAACACTACATGGTATCCCATCCGATCTTGCTGGTCTCGAAAATGGATCCTATCAAGTACCTGTTCGATAAACCATCTCTTTCTATGAGACTCGCTAAATGGTCGGTATTCTTGGGAGAATTCGACATTACTTATGTACCGAGGAAGGCAATCAAGGGGAGGGCAATAGCCGATCAGCTCGCAGACGCTCCAAGCACAGAGACGAGAGGACCCGACCCCGAGTTCCCGGATGATGACATTTTCGCAATTGAGATCGCAGAAAGGTGGCAATTATTCTTTGACGGAGCTGCAAACAAACGAGGGAATGGAGTCGGACTCCTACTCATTGATCCCAAGGATGAGCACACTCCCATAGCCATCAAGCTAAACTTTTCAGCAACCAACAACGCCGCCGAGTATGAGGCGTGTATAGCCGGATTGGAGGCCGCCCTAGAGCGCAACGTAAAAGAGTTAGAAGTGTATGGAGACTCTGCTTTGATTATTAACCAAACGGCGAAGAAATGGAAAACTATTGATCCTTGCCTGCAGCGGTACCAAGGTTACATGGATGAGTTGATAGCACAGTTCAAGAAGTTAGCTTCCATTTCCTGCCACGAGACAGAAATAGGTTCGCAGATGCTCTAGCTACATTAGCCTCCTTAGTTGAAATTCCAGAAGGAAGGTCCGTGAAACCATTCAGGGTTGGACGAAGGGAGAACCCCGCTTATTGCTGTGAGATCCAGATCGATGCAGAGGTAAACGGAGATCAGTGGTACGCCCAAATCTACAAGTTCCTTAAGCACGGAGAGATGTCCTTTGACGGAGATGTGAAGGCCAAGAGTCTGCAAGCACTCAAAAGATTGGCGGGGCAGTTTGTGCTGTTAGACGATACTTTGTACAAGAGGCATTACGACGGTCTGTTGCTCTTATGTGTCGACAACAAGAAAGCTGGAGCAATAATGGAAGAAGTACACAACGGGTTGTGCGGACCCCACATGAATGCGAGGATGCTTAGACAGAAGATCACTCGGCTGGGTTATTATTGGATTACCATGGAGACAGACTGTATTCAATGGGTTCGACGGTGTCACAAGTGCCAAGTATGCTCCAACCTCAACCACATCCCCCCACACGAATTGTATAGTTCCACCACGCCTTGGCCATTCGCCACGTGGGGTATAGACATTATTGGGAAGATCTCACCGGCCGGTAGTAATGGTCATGAATTCGTCCTCGTCGCAGTCGACTACTTCACGAAGTGGGTCGAAGCTCAGTCTTATAAGGTGCTGAATTCCAAGAAGGTAGCACAGTTTATCAAAGAGAACATCATGTGTCGGTATGGGGTTCCTAACCTCATTATATCAGACAATGGCAGTCATTTCGAAGCCGAGTGTGCTCGCTTGCTTGTAGAATTCAAGATCGAACGAAAGAAATCTTCCCCATACTACCCACAGACTAACGGCGCGGTTGAGGCGGCCAACAAGACGATAGAGCAGATAATTCGCAAGATGGCTTCGCAAGGACGGGATTGGCCCGAAAAGTTACCATTAGCACTTTGGGGGTACAGAACGTCAGTTCGCAGCACTACTGGAGAGACCCCTTACGCTTTGACGTACGGCATGGAGGCAGTGCTCCCTATTGAGTTGGAGGTGCCATCTTTGAGGATCTTGCTCGAGAACCAAGTGAATGAGGTAGAATGGCTTCGTAGTCGCTATGATCAATTGGCAACGCTCGACGAACGCAGATTGAAGGCCATGGAACACATCCGGGCCTATCAAAGGAGAACGACAAAAGCCTTCAATAAAAAGGTCAAGCCTGTGGACATAAAGGAAGGAGACTTGGTGCTCAAAGCACGCTTACCCAACAAATTCAACCCCCTCGGGAAATGGGCCCCCACTTGGGTAGGGCCATTTGTAGTACAGAAGATCTTCTCCGGAGGAGCGGTCAGAATGGCAGATTTGGATGGCAACCCGTTCAAGGAACCGGTCAACCTCAGCAAGCTCAGGCGCTACTATGACTAGACTCCCCCTCTTAAAAAAAAAAAAAAAAAAAAAAAAAAATTATTACTACGCAAAAAGAAGCCCGATAGATTGAAAACCCGCAAAGGGCGGTCTATGCAAAATAAGGGTGCGTACAAAGCTCGCTAGATCGAAAACCCGCAAGGGCGGTCTAGGCAAAAGTTAGAGCATTCCCCCTTCTATCTTCCCTTTCTTTAAAATCATTCTAGTCTGACTGGAGTGAACTACGGTGACCTGAGCCCCTTAGTCCTATTTGTAAAAGGGGAACGTAGGCAGCCTTTCAAAAGGTGCGGTCTAAAAAACAAATAAACATCCAAATCTTGTCAAAGCAATAAAGATAGAAGTTATATTTTTCTGAAAGCAAAAACTTTTATTCCCATAGTCATTGCATGTTAACACTTATTTGATGAGTCTAAGCTTGACATACTTTTTGAATAAATAACCTATTCTGAAATTGAAACTCAAACAAAAGCAAACTAAATTAAACTAATGTGTCTGCACGACTATGGAGAGACGCTCGGGATTACTCCTTAGTGCCATTTGTGCCCTCGGTCTCTTTCTTCTTGCTTTGCCCACGGCGAACTTTCTTCTTGCTAGGATTCTCACAAAATCTTCTTTCGAACTCGCTAACACCTTTAGCCTTCCTTATTAGGAGCCTGCCCTTTCCTCTTCTTTGACGCCCTTCTTCTTCTCGCCTCCGTTAGCCACGCTCCGTTAGCCATCCTTACTCATTTTCCTCGCATAAGCCTCAGCCTCCTTAACCTCAATGAAAACTTGGAGCAAGATCCCAAAATAGTGCCCCTTAGGGTCTCTAGAGTCTGCTCCGCATGCCCAAGTCTCCCCATATACCAATCCAAATACTCGCGTGGCAGGAAGGTGTTGCTAGAGCGTGTGAGGAAGGTCCTACGACTAAAGCCGGCCTCGCCCCACATCTGAGAAAGAAGGACTGAGGCACTATCATCCAACTGAAGTACCCCAAAGGGAAAATCATCTCTCTCCTCGTCCCAACCCTCCGGGATGGTCTGCACCAAACCATACTGACGAAGCACTCTAGAGGGATAGTAAAAAGTAGTTCCAGAAAGGGTCGGAACTTTGATCATGTGAAGTCCCACTTGTTTCTCCCTCACAGAGTGAATGTGCCAATGGGGCACCACCCACTGAATGTCGTCAGTCACCATTTCCGCCAAATACTTTTCCCAACCTTTGAGAGTCATGCCCTCAAACCGCTCCACCATGCCTCTAATGCGGTGCATCCATGGGGCCACCTTCAGAGAAGCCGCCGGTTTATTCACTCGAAGCCGCTCTTGCAACCACATGGTCAAAAGCCTATCACTACCACAAGGCATCCCACCATAAGCCGCGAGATGGGGAATCCCACAGAGCATCTCCCCAAGAATGGCCGGTACAATATCATAACCCAAACGAGCCAAGTTCACCATACCCAAACATCCTTCACTGGCAAATCCCACCTCAGAAGGGAAAAGGATAGAGCTGAACAAGCACAGTGCAAGATGGTCCAAGGAGCGGTTAGATGTCACGTCTGCATGCATGAAGTGTTGTGGCATCCAAGAAAGGTCGACATAACCGCCCCTAGCATACCTATCAAAGTCATCCGCGGGTACGCCAAAAGTCACCAACTTGTCCCTCAAGCAAACGAAGTCAAAAGGCAAGGCAACTTTACCCTTCCCTTCGTAGCCACATAATGCTGCGATATCTTCATAAGTGGGTGTTATCTCGTTGAATGAAAAGTTGAAGACATGGAGGGTATCATTCCAAAATTTACCACAAGCCTGCAAGAGGTGGGTATTGGAGTTCATGTGCAAAAGTGACCAAAGACACTTTATCCCATACCGTTCATCAAGTTTCCTACGACTCGAACCAGGAAGTTTGGCAACCCACTTCTCCAAAGAGGTTATAAAGACTTTTTTCTCAAGGCTTGTGATCCTAGCCTCTTGATCCATGGCAAAGAGCAAGAAAAATTGGCTAAAAAGGAACTCAAAAAACTGCTCAAAAAGTTGCTGGTACGTTTTTGTGGCTGCAAAGGGTTCATTAAATAGGGCACAGGCTCCCACTCTTGCCAGGAAAAGGAAAACCGGAGGCGGCGCAGGATGTGGCCACGCGGCCAACATTGCCCTTGGCCCCGCGGCCGATATTGCCCTTGGCCGGGCGGCCAACTTCGTCCTAGGCCACGCGGCCAACTTTGCTCCGGATCTTGCCATGGCCAGGCGGCCAACATTGCTCTATGCCTCGCCATGGCCATGCGGCCAACTTTGCTCCATGCAGAAATCCAGCTTGTTTCTTCCCACTCCGTGACGGATCCATGCAACTACGTACCTGCCCCCTTCCATGGCTCATGCATTGTATAAAATTAGGACATTTGTAAAATAACTAGTTTGCACAAGTAGGCTCCCACAATAAAACTGCATTTTAAAGCATAATATACATACATGCATTTTATACATTTGTTCTGTACATACATATCCCTCTGCTCTCTACTAGCTAACAGTGTAGGAAATAAAGATGGAAAGATGGGCCCCGCCTAGTCAGAATCTTCCTCCGTGGTATCTCCACGCCGCGCTAAAGCCCGAGAGCTACCGGCACCCGAACTCCGTCCCCGGACCGCTCGACCACCAATATGAGAAGAGCCCGCACCATTCGGAGACCGTTCCCGACGCTGGGGTGACGCAACGTCGTCCCTCTGACAAGTACATGAATGGTACGCCTCCCTCAGTAAGCGCATCAACACGTTCTCCCGCCGAGCTGAACGGATATATGCCTCCCGAGTCACCTGAGAGGGAAACCAATGCAAGGATTACAAGGCAGAAAGAAATAAGTGTGTGCGAACATGACTGATATAAAGCACAAAGCCGTACCCCAGCGTCGGGCGGAGGAATGAATGTCTCCTCAACAAGATCTGCATCAGTCGGCTCCAAGCTAAGCTCCACCTCCCGGCCACCCCTCATCACTCTCACGCTACTCGAGCGAAGGGGCATGTCAACCAAAGGCCGACTCCGACCAACATAACGGGCCGAGCTCGACCCCTCTCCAGACAACATCCTAGCCCGTACCTGTGGACTGACCAGCCGCGTCCGTACATAGCCGGCATAATCATCACCCCCCCTGTAATGCTCTGCCGGAGTGGGAGCCAAGAAAGTCGCCAACCTCGCAGGACGGAGCATATCCCGAGGAGGATCATAAGGAGCCCACGGTAACGCACCAGCCCTGTGCTGACGAACCACCCTCTCCCCAAGATACATGGCCTCCCCGGTGAGACCCACAAGCAGAACCCTAGAAGCGGTCAACTCCACTACATAGGGACCCACCGAAGCCTCATTGGCCGGACTCCATGGGTAAAATCTAACCCCGATGGGCTCAGACATCGCGAACACCCTCCTCAGATCAGCAGCATCCACTGTCTTCCTGTCCCGGTGTCTGCGGGAAGGAGCCCTGTTGCCCTTGCACCAATACGACATGATGGGAACAACCTTGTTAACACTCATCACCAACTGAAAAGGGGCGACACCAAAGATCTCGTAAACCCAAGCCTGTGCATAGATATTTCAGACCAAAAGATAGAACAGAAATCTCAACAAGTGAAAATAAGGGTAGTCAAGAGCATACCTCAAAAGCGAACTGGAACCCGTCAAAGGCCGACGAGCTAGCCCTCGAGCAATGATCCAAAGCCCGGTAAATCTCAGCCAAACCGGCTCCACCCCAAGAAATCCCACCGACTAAGTCCAAGTCCACAAAAGCCCCTAGCAGTGAGTACCGGCAGACAGTAGCCCCACTGGGAAACAAAATCTCCGAAAAGCTATACCATAAGAACAACCGAACCAAGCAATCCAAATCATACTCCCCCCTACTAAAGGCCTCAATAGCCACCTCCACCAAGCGATTCACCTTCCCGGCCTCCACTGTCAAAGAATGGGCCAAAGCCCATAGCTTCGATCCGAGCACGCAAACCGCCCGGTCCCTCGGCGGCAGAGACGCCCACAGTTTGCCCACCGTCACTGTGGACCCACGAGCCTTAATCCTCTGCAGGTAAACACAGCACAGGTACGTTAGCAATTTAAATTCTAGCATTCCATTATTCCAGCATTTCATATTATGTGCATAAAACATACAAGTGTGCGAGAAGGAGAGGAATAAAAATTCGAAATTTACCTCTCGCGTCTCCGGAAGCCCCATCGACCAATGACGCTCAGAGTCGACGTAAAAATCGTAATCTTGGTCGAACGTAGACCGCAGCAGATTATCGCGATAATTCCGAGTCGCGGCTCGTGGTCTCAAACCGCCCCGTGGAATCAAGGGCGCCGCTTCAAAGCCCGCTCCTGGGTCAGCCCCTACATTACCTCCGCCCTGAGCATTACCGTGCCCCTCTCCTTGCGGCTCTTGTTGTGGAATCACATACCCACCTTGGCCCGGGAAATCCCTAAATAACGCCTCATTGATCCAATCCGCCATAGCTTCGAGAAGTATGTGAAACGAAGTCTTCAAGATTATCAAAATCCAAGCTTTCTCCCTCTAAAAACCCAATTTTCTCTCTCTAGTTCGTTAAACAATGGAGGAAGGAAGAAGAAGAAAGAAGAAAGAAGAAGAAGAGGGGAAGTGTCTGGTGATGTGACCAAGGAGTCAGCCCGTCGGCATCCTTGGCCACGCGGCCACTTTTGCCCTCCTTGGTCACGCGGCCACTTTTGCCCTTGCAACCCCAGCCGTCAGATCAGCAATCCGCGTGAAGGAGATCTGACCACTCAGCGGTCTTGGCCACGCGGCCACTTTTGCAAACCAGTGTGTTTGGCCACGCGGCCAACCTTGATCCTTCAGATAAAATTCCACTTTTGCCCCTGATCTTTTCCCCTTAATTCATTTTAAATGCCTTTAACACTACTATTGACTGATATTCGTTACCTTTGGGTACGGAAAGCCCCTTAAAATTTCCATTCTTCACCAAATATTTGCTTAGGATTCGTGTGGTTATAGAGACTTCGGCGCCTCTATGACATACCATCCTAGATCAATCGTAATTGGCAGAAGCCTCGGCGTTTCTGTTAGCGAGAGATCCAGCATCTATTTTAGGATTTGCGTGATTGTAGAGACTTCGGCGCCTCTATGACATACCGTCCTAGATCAATCGTAATTGGCAGAAGCCTCGGCGTTTCTATTTGCGAGAGATCCAGCATCTATTATCGAGATTCGTATGATTGTAGAGACTTCGGCGCCTCTATGACATACGCATCCTAGATCGATCGTGGTTGGCAGAAGCCTCGGCGTTTCTGTTCGCGAGAGATCAGACATCTATTACTTTAGCGCAATCGGCAGGAACCCTGGCGATCCTGATTGCGTTTACCATTTCATCTTGGGATTATTTAGACAGTGTAGTCCAAATAATTTCATTGCTTACGAATGATTCGTTCTTCGTACAGGATAGTGCCCGTAGGTTTATTATCCCTAGCAGGAGTCCGATATCTCGTTTTATCCCCAGTAGAGCTCCGAACTACGACCGGCTTGATTCCTCAGAGGATACGTAGGAAACCTGAAAAGGTCCAGCCACCCGACCGACACGGTTATCTCTCATCCCCAGCAGGTGCATTTTCCCCAGTAGAAGATGTTGCTCCCTACTAGAGGACAGTTATTCCCAATTTCCCATCAGATTTGAACTACGTTTGGCTTGATTCCCCCGTGGATACGTAGGTCGCCTGTCAAGGTTCAGCCGTTCCCTTACCTTTCATCTGTTTTGAAACTCATGTTTCAGACGGATCCTTCTTTTATCGTCGACCCCACATTGCCTTGCAAGAAGCGTCGCCGAGGGGCTACTGTTAGTACCCGATCTGAAAATGAGTTTATTAGGACTTTCCCAAAAATACAAGGACTTTATAGGAATTAGAAACCTTGCAAAGACTTGTCCCGGATTCCCAAAATATCTCATTTATGGTAAAATCTATCAAATTAGGTAATAAATGGTTTCCTTAAAACCATGCAGAAACCCTAGCTTAAGAATCAAGTCAGCCGGCAGCCTTGGCCACGCGGCCAACATTGCTCCGCGTTGATCTTGGCCACGCGGCCACTATTGTCATCGGCATCAACAATGGCCAGGCGGCCAACCTTGCGCCGGATGATCTGGACCATCAGATCCTCCCACCAGTTTACTATATAAACCACTCCAGGCTATTGGTTTAAGGATCCGATTTTGAGAGCTCTAAGTACGAATTTTGGAGTTCTTAAACAATATTTTTCTCTCTAATTAACATTCAAACACTCAAGAAGATCCAAGGTTTATTTCTTGCCAACATAGGTAAGTTTTTCTAACTTTTTCTTCGTGTTCTTGCATTGTTTTTAATGTAGATCTTTTATATTCATGTTCGTACATGTTTATTCATAGTTTCTTCATATTCTTTGCATGCTCATTCATATGTTCATAATATGTTCTTCGCATGTTCTTCGTGTTCATAGATTAAAACCTTATTTATGCTATATTTAGGGTTGTGATCTTCATAATTACATGTTATGTCATAGCCAATGATGATCGAGGGTTCACCAACCCGAGGATGATCTAGGAACTACTTCTAAACCCTAATCTTTAGGTAATTCCCCCCTCATTATGCATGATCCCGATTCTTCTGCCTATTCTAATTCTCTGCGAACTACGCTGACCTGAGCTTCTCACATTGAGAGGAACGTAGGCAATCTTCGGATCCGGTCTCAAACACTAACACACTACTAACACATTCATCATGATAGAAAGACCGATCATTCGGGCAATAGGAGTGATAACGTCCAATATTCTTCTCTTGTTGTAATTTGACCCCCGAACCCATTAAACATGCTTTTTTCAATGTTTTGGCTTTAATTAAAACGGCGTGGCGACTCTCATAATTTTAATGTCGTTAAGAATATTCCCTTTGTAAATAAAAATAATCACAAGATACTTCCCATGCGTCGCTTCATCGGAAAGGGGTATTCACAGTTACGCATCAAGTTTAGCCACTAAATTAATCTCCATTAATTTAAGCATAATATTTATGTGTCATTATTTTCTCTATAATTATGAGGATGAGACTCTTTGAACTTGGGTTATCTTCTTGCAAATCAAGACAACAAGAAGTGCGGCCGAAACTAAGCCATAAGGCATCCACAATTCCGCACTAATTCAAGAAACCAAGAAAGTAGTTCATGTGGCCGAAACTAAGCAATAGATGGTCTCGATAAACGTAGGCCAATTGCATCCACAATTCCACATGAATATCCAATCATTGAATCAAGAACTTTGTTTCTCAATTTCAGCAATTATGAACTCTTCATAATTCTAACTTCGTTTTATCTTTGAAACTTTGATTGCGATCAAGTTTGGGAAACACAATCTCGATGAACGTAGATTAGCCATCCAAACCTTGAACCAATCTAAGAATCACAAGATCAAAACAAATAGGAAAATCAAACCCCAAGATCCACACCAAAACCAATTGCCCAAAACCCGCTCCAGATCAGCAGGTCTGGCCGGTATTGTCACTGATTCGGTTGGACCCCATCAAAATTCCAGAATCTGATTCTGATTCTGACCAACTGTGCGGCCGCCCAATAAAATCTGTGCGGTCGCCCAAACATGTGCGGCCACCCAATATTTCCTGTGCGGTCGCACAGTAGCATCAGACAGAATTTTTAAAGTTCAAAAATTTGTCTCAAAATTGTTTTCCCCGATTATTAAAACTTTGATCCAATCAAAAATTAATAATCAAACAATTCAGAATCCAACATAATTTTTAGTGCGATTCAATAGTGCGATTAGAGTTGTAAAACAATAAACCACATAAAATCATATAACACATAAACATCATATATCCAATATCCATATCATGTTAGGCACATAAACAATTTATATACACACAACATGATCTAGGTATTGAAATAATCAACATGAACGGGGCTCTGATACCACTGTTGGGTTTCGTAGTAACATGCGCAGCAGAAAATAGCATTTAAATTTTTATGAAACCCAAAGCCCATAGATCCATTCATATGATTAAATCAAATACTTGCAATATGAATACTAGAAAAAAACTAACCCTTGATGACTTTGAATTTGGTCTTTGATCTTGGTGGAGAAATTGAAGCTTTAATCACAAACAAGTAAGAACACGAACTTTGAAGATGATGAGCTTCACCCTCTAGCGGTATCCACACATTGAACGAATATCAAGAACACTTGATCTTGGTTGCTAGACCAAAATTGTGAAACACGTTTTCACAATCAATATGAACTATATGGAATTTTAGTTTGTGTATTATTTTGCTCTTCAATCTAGGATGTCTTAGAACAAAATAAAACTCTCTCAAACTCTTTGGAATTTGCACAAAAGCATTAGCATTGATTCTGGCCGAATTTTGCTGTTTATATACAAGTTAGACTTATTCCAAATAGGAAACTTGTGTCTAAACCCGTCCAAAATTCTTTTTCAAATCAAATTAGGAAACCAGTCCCGACATGGTGTGCGGCCGCCCAAAACCACCTGTGCGGCCGCACATCAATCTGGAAGGTTTCTTGTACTTTTTGAGCCAAGCTGTGCAGCCGCCCAAACCCTTTTGTGCGGTCGCACACCTGCCCCAGATTTCCCTAATTTCCAAATTCCTCCAAAGTCCTTATTTAAGATTCGTTCCATTGTGTGTGACCCTCTAGGATTATACTATGTTGGCAATGGGTTCAAACATGAAACCATAAGATATGATTAGGTTCTAGCAAACCATCATACCTACCCAAATAGTATAACTAGATACAAGTTCGCATTCCTTTAGAACATGTCACAATCCCTTTGTCCACGATGTTATTGAACACAAGTCATGGTCAACAAGTCAACTTGTTTTGTTCAATACTTTCTCGATTCCGAATATGTTGATAATACAAATGACATTGATCTAATCAATTCATTTGAGTCCGGCCGAACATTTTCATCAACATCATTCCTACGAGAGGCCAAAGCTTGACATCTCTCCAAAGAGGGATAAATCCATTTAGCTTATTACTCTTCCCTACGTGAATCCGATTATGGCGATCATACCCTTTATAACTACCCGGTTAAAAATAGCGTTTGAATATGTCAAACATAATGTTCATCAAGTGGAAGACTATAATAACTCCATGTCTAAGGATTCGTATGACATAACTAATATGAGATATATGTACGACATAGACCATGACATAAATCTCATACAGCGGGTCATGTCTAGAACCTTGTTCCAAACAAGTACCCATAAATCTAACATGATCATCTCATGATCATTTAGCCTTTATACTAGTGCTTAACAAGTACTAGGGACGGAGATTATTATAAGTAAACATGAACAACAATAATAATCAAAACATCTCTTTATTGATATGAAATAAATAATAACAATTACAACATTTATTAAACGTGCCTAAGACACCACTACCAACAGAGATCGGGGTGTCTACAGAGCCCCTCGTCGAATTTCCTTGTAAAGTAAAGGGAATTCGACGATCGAATATAGACAACCGATCTCGTCTAGTGTTTAACGGCTGGGCCCAAAGTAGGGCTTCCTACGTATCCCTTTCAGGAATCAAGCCTCCGTAGTTCTACTCAAGCAAACAAACAAACACAAACATATGGTCGAACTCGGGAATCTGAGGTTCCTATGTATCTCTTACGAGAATCAGACCAATCGTAGTTCGGCTGGATGGGGATGCATTGAGAAATTGAATTCTCTTTGCTGGGGATTGGAATGAAAACATGATTTAATTTGATAAGACTGGCGACTGAGCTCTTGCATTCGAGCTGCCTACGTATCCCTTTCGGGAATCACGTCGGGGCTTAGTTCCGAGGGAGGTCCAAACTGGCGCCAGAATGAACCAGGAGATCTATAATTGGTAGAAGGCGAGACCTAATATTTTCTCAAGCCTATCGAGGTTGGTCTATAATTGGTGGAAGGCGAGACCTAATATTTTCTCAAACCTATCGAGGTTGGTCTATAATTGGTAGAAGGCGAGACCTAATATTTTCTCAAGCCTATCGAGGTTGGTCTATAATTGGTAGAAGGCGAGAGCTAATATTTTCTCAAGCCTAACAGTTTAGATGCAAGTAAGAGTGACAAAGAAATAGCATGTGTATACCTTAAGGATACGCTGCAGCTTGTTGTTGATGATGAGTGGTTGGCATTTGGACTTTTCCATGAATGTTGTTGGAGAAGTATTCGAATCGGTGTCTAGACGGTGCTGATGTTGTTGATGAGGCAGCATCTTGATTTGGCCATGAGTGTTGATAAAGTCGAGATTGAGGCAGCATATGGATCTTGCTTTGTTGTGTGATGAGATTTTTTTTATTCTTATGCTTTGTCTCCAAGAGCAATGATAATCGATCGGAGTGCCTGCAAAAGACTCCAACAAGAAACACAAGGTATATTGTGGCATTTGTGCTCGGAAGTGTCATACACGCACAACAAGATAATTATGATTCAAAGAGATTGGGAGATAAGAGAACACATCTTTTTATTTCGAAGAGCTTTGCTCTTGAATGGACTTTGGATGATTTCTTTTTTTTTTCAATTGATGTTGAAACTCAAAATCTTGTCGCTCTCTTTAAAGATGAAAATGCTACTTCTTCTTTTTTTTTGATTTTTTTTTTCAAATTTTCTTTTGACTCGCGTGCATTGCTTGCATTTCAACCATTTCTTGTTACGAATGAAACCATAAAATTTTAAAGAGTGTGTATGTGTGAAGAGGGAGAATCAAGGAATGAAACAAATTGTGCAATTTTAATGAGTTTTGAGAAACGAACAAAAAGGAAAAAGTGTACGGGAACGGAAAGCCTAGCACGAGTACTCGAAAGGTCAATTCCCGGCACCCATTTGTTCAAGTCTACTCGACGATGTCTCTCGGGATGGAATATTTGAATCATCCCCAGTTGTTGACCATGAAAGCCCCAGTGTATCTTGATGATGAGGCTTTAAACATCGGCAGCGGAAGACCCAGTGTTTCAATGATAAGCCCCCATACTCGATGCTTTATTAGTAAGGACTCAACTGTCTGGAAGAGTGGTTATATCGTGTGATTCGAATGTGAAATCCCTTGAAATTTCCTGGAAGTGAGTTCTAGGCTTACCGATTAGAAAGTGCGTTCTGACATCCCGCTCGTGGGGGAGTTAACTGTCTTTGAAAAAGCCTCATGAGAATTTTGGTGTTCAAGTGTTCGAGAGTCATGGGGGCTGTCACGACCCGAAAACCCGTCTCTATTTTCTAATAATAAATATTTATTATTTGTTTATGGCTTAATTACTTATTTGAATTATTATTTATTTAAATAATTATGTGTGCATTTTATGTTTCATCATAAGCTATGTCTAGCCTTTTTAATTGGGTCATTTGTGATAGTGTAGAGTTTTTGGGTTTTAGTAGTTAGTGGGGAAATTTGGTTAGTGTTAGTATGGGTGAAGGGACCTAAGTGTAAGTTTTTCAAATAATTTTAACTACTCCCTCCCTACTCTTCCTTCTCCCTCACTCTCATCCTCACCCTACTCCCTCTCTTCCCAACCATCTCTCTCTCTCTCTCATTGGTGGGTAAGTTTCTTCTCTCCCTTCTCTCTTCATTTTCTTCCTCTTCCTCTCATCTTTTCTTATTTCTCATTTTATAAAATGTGTTTAGATCGTCGATAGGATCGCGTAGAACCAAAAATATTTGAATTCCGTCATCTTTGAGAAATTTCAAGTAAGTTGCTTTTTCCTCATTTTTATGATAAAGTGTTCATTTCATGTTCATATAATGCTTTAGTTGATACATTTGATGTTTGATTGAGTTTGAGATTTGTTTGGAATTTATTTTGGGTTTTGGTTAAAAATGGTGATTTTTATGAATGTTGGGATTTGATCTTGGTTTTGGTTGATAAATGGTGTTGTTAAGGTCCCCTTTCTAGTATATAAGTTGTTTTGGGTCATTGTTATGCCTAGTGAAAGCCTTGATTTGGAGCATTTGAGAATGGTGAGATTTTGGTTGTTTTGGGTAAGAACATTGAAGAACCCAGCTGCCATTTCTGACCCAGAATCGCGCCGGGCGCCCGCCTGTGGCATTCCGGGCGACCACCTGTAGACACCCCGCCTTGGACCTCTCATGTCCCGATTGCATACACATTCTTTGTCTTCCTCTTTTCTGTTAAGTTTTATTACTTTTCGTTAACTTTCGTTACTTTCCGTTAAGTTCCTGACTTACTCCGTTAGTCTTGGATTTGACTAAGTGGCAAAGTCAACCTTGAGTCTTTGTTTCATTTATTTTTGTTGACTTTCGTGATGTTCGTTAAGTTTTTGGACTAATTCCGTTAGTTTTGGGGCTTAACTGCATAACGGGGTTAACTTTTGGGCTGAAATATGAATTTCCTGAAGCTGGGATGCGTACGCCTTTGCCCTCCTTTGTGGGAGGCGTGCTCCTCCCATAGGGGGGGTGGGAAGCGCGCGCTTCCCGCTTCCAGAATCTCAGATTTTGCCAAATTTCCCTCCTTTTCTGATTTGTAACCCCCAAGACCATTATGCCTTGGCTTGATCCGGGGAATGACCATGTTTGTGACCAGAAACACTTCTCCAACACCTATATAAACCTCTTCATTCCATCATGAAAGGGAGGATGATTTCTTAACACAAAAATACTTCAAAACACACAAAAGTCTATTTTTCAAGAAGTGGTCAACACAAAGATTTGGTTCTTCTCCGTTCAAGCATAAGGTACAAGGTTTATTCTCTTCTTCTAAATTCTAAGTCTTATTTCCTTTCTTCATATTCTCATCTCTTCTAAGTGAGTATGCAATCTCCCTAAAAATGGATACAATCAAAAGGCCACTTCACTATTGAAGTTTGACCAAGGTTATATCCCAACATTCCAAACTACATTTTAATTCACCATTTTCATCTCTTCATGTAATTGTCTAGCATAATTATTACATGTAATATTTAGCATTAAATCAATAAAATCATTCTTTTCCCCTTTTATTTACATTATAATTGTTAGCATTGTTAATAAATTGAAGGACATTTAGCATTAGAACACCAATAGTAGCAAGACCCGCATAAGCGGGGCGGAGTGGGTGTTTAAGTACTTCCCACTCCGTCACCTAACCCCCGAACCCTTCTCTCCCGAATCTTTGGTTTTGTACATAAATTAGGCTATTTCTAGGTTTTTTCTTATGTTCCTTTAAAAATATAGGTGGCGACTCTAAACAAATCTAAAACAAGTTAGACATCCTAGGATAATTCACCGCTCTAGCCAAGCCGTGGTTCCCCGGGTATCTACAGTGGCGACTCCGCTGGGGTCTATAGAGGGTTAAACTTGCGTTTTTAACTTTTGGTGTTCTTATTACTGTTTTCTGGGCATTCTGGTAAAAAGGGTGGGAAGCGCGCGCCTCCTGCCTTCTTGGCCTAAAGCGCGCGCGTCCGACTCTTATTACCAGAATCGCCCGCCTCCTTTCTTGTGCTTCAATTCCATATTTCTGTGCTAACAAGTTTCTGCAGGGGAAAGTTACATAATTTGGGACCAGGGCAATCCCCTGAGTCCGCAGTTTCTTCTAACATTCTGACAGGTACCCCAGATGCGCGCGCCTCCCATATTCATTGCGCAATGCGCGCGCTTCCCACGTCACTTCCCTGAGGCGCACGCTTCTGGGAAATTTTCCAGAAACAGAACAGTGCACAGAAAGCAGAACAGAGCAGAATGACAGTGTGTGGGCACCGGGCCTGCATACAATTTCTTTTACTTTCTGTTTATTTTTTACCGGTCACACGGGTGATTCGGGAGTTGTAAATACGTGCTTATTTGTTTCCTTTTTTTTCTTTCTTTGAAAAAAAAAATAAAAAAAAATTGTCACTTGTTAGACCTCACACTACATGCACATATTCCTATGAACTGCTCACTATCGAGTCGCACGAGTCCAACCCCAAACCTGTCGAGGCCCGTCCTAGAAAGTTTCAAGTTCCACCAGACCTTGGCTCTTTCGAAGCGGTAAACCTCAGCCCGTGGCGTAGTTCAAGACTACATGCCGGGGGTGACCTTTGAGCCTCATATTCAAGCCGAGCACAAGCCACACAATTCTAGTCTAGGGTCTAACACTCCGTGACTCAAGTCGGTTTCCATGTGCCGAGATTTCCCTAAACTAATGTCTTCAAATCATACATGCCAACTTGTTGAAATGGACGAAATAAAACTCCGTCCCCAAAAGTGGTTATTTTGGACGAAAATAAAAACCCGTCCCCGCATGTATGATTTACTACATTGATTTAGTTTAATCCCGTCACATGTAGGTATCACAAACGTGGTGGAATCCGATGAGTATATGGGACCGCGAGAAGGTCTATATACTAGTGTGACGATTCCACTATTTTTCTAGAAACCCCAAAAAGGACCACGTCCTTCCGACTTTGTAAATAAAAAAAAAAAAAAAAGAGTCATTTTTTTTATATGGTTGTGTCTTTTTTGTGTTTGTGGGTTAAATTTATTTTACTCAAAAGGTGTTTGTGGGGCCGATCTAAGATCAACCGTGCTCTTCCAATAGGTCCAATGGCTTCCAACGGCGACAACAACAACGGTGGAAATGATTTCGTGTCCAACGAAGGGTTATTCTGCATGGTGAAAGTATTGAAAGGGCAAATTGATACACTAGCCGAGGATGTTCGCCGCAAGGATGATTTATGGCGAGCCCGTTACGAGCATATAGAAATGGCCCATAAAAGAGAAGTATCCAAACTCGAGGACCAATTGAAGGGGCTCACGAATGAAAGAAAGATCCAAGGCATCAATACCGGTTTGGTCAACACTCTCATGTCCTACATTGACCAAAAGCTTAGTGGGCTAAATTTGCACAAGAGCCCAAGCACCGATCTTCATCAAGCTTCTCTCCTCCTAAACACAATGGAGGCTCTTCCCGGAAATTTCAAGATGCCCAATATTGGCAAGTTCAAAGGCACCTCTTGTCCCGACGCTCATGTCGACTCCTACATTTGGGCCATGCTACCAAAGAATGTGTCTCCTCAAATAATGGCGCAATGCTTCCCGCTTACTCTCGAGGGGGTCGCAAAAGATTGGTATATGGGTCTTCCATTTTCCACCCGCCTCAATTGGGATGCCGCTATGCTTGCCTTCAAGTCACAATATCAAGGCAACTCCATATTCCGCCCCACCAAGAAGGAATTGGAGAGCACCGTGCAAATGGATGATGAATCATTTGGGGACTTCTATCGCCGTTGGAATGACAAGTTAGCCGAGATGGTTGATAGGCCTTCCAAGAAGGAACAAATGGACATCTTCTTGAAATGTTTGAAAATGGACTACCGCACTCGTCTTAGTGGGGCTTTTCACTCCGATTTCTCAAGCATGTATGATGCGGGGGTTAGAATTGACAATTTGCTCCGAGAAGTGGCCGAGTCCTCCTATGACACAAGCTTCAACGACAAAGGGTTCCCAAGCAATGACATGGAAGAATGTAGTGACATGGAAGACTACAACGACAATGAGGACTACAACGACATGGGGGATGACGACAACAATCTCCGTTTCTCTTTCTCTACCTACAAATAGGATAAAAAAAAAAAGAGTCAAAAGTCCTCTAATGTGTGCATTAATGTTTTCTCTCGTCCAATGATAAATTTTGAGTCAATCATTAAAAGTCGTTCTTGTCCTCATACACTCTTCCAAGTTGTTCAATTAATTCTTGGCAAAATGATGAAAAAATGTCTAAACAAGTTTTGGAATGAAGGCCATCGCTTGAACGCCTAGGGGCTAAACATCGACGATGGCATCAACAACGAAGACATCAACAACGATGAAATCAAGACAAAGAAAGGTGGAGCAACGATCATGAAGCAAAGTTTTCGAAAGGGGATTTAAAAAAAAAAAAAAAAAAAAAAAAAAAAAAACTCGCTAGGTTGAAATCATCAAAACAACCTAGGCAAAAGTTAGAGCACAAAAAAAAAAAAAAAAAAAAAAATCCCCCTCAATCAAAGAAGTACAAGATCAACATCATTCCACCGACGAAGGACGAAGCAACAATTCCATCCCGAAGAATGGAGAATTCACAAGAACTACGGTGACCTGAGCCTCTACACTGGAGGAACGTAGGCAACCTGCGGGTCCGGTCTCATGCAAGAAAGAAAATATGTTTAGCCCTAGCGCGTTATGGTGATTGGCCTTCATCTCGAACTTGTCAAGACATCTTTGTACGATTCATTTGCCAATGAATTAATCACCAAAAAGATTGAACAACTTTCTTAGATTTGGAATCATTTCGCGTTCCTTGTCGAGTTTAGGGACTTCTATTCTTTCTGCGTACTCCCAATTTCTTGCAATCAAATTGGGGCTTTCCTTCTCTTCTCTCTTAATGACTTACTTGCCTTCGCGAGTCATTAAATTCAATAAAAAATACATGTCAATACTAGGGACACTTCCCTAGTCGAGTCAATGTCACTCATCTTTAGTGACAAAAGGTCTCCACCGCAAAATCACATGTCTTATCTCCTCAGCTAGAGTCAATGCACACTTCCTCATTAATTGAGTCAAAAAAAATGATGAAGACGCAAAAGAGATGCCCGCTAGATTGAAAATCCGAAAGGGCGGTCTAGGCAAAAAACAGGGTGCGTCATAAAAAAAAATGATGAGAGAGTGAGAGAGAGAAGGGAAAGAGAAATGGAGATCCCCGGCCTCTAAATAAGACAAGTTCTACATTGAATCTCCCCAGCAAGTCAATTCCCCACCGAGTCAACTTTGGGATTGCAAAAGGCTCGACAAGGTAAAGCACCATCAAAGGTTGTCTTGGGTTATCGGCATCATTCTCCAGCAGTGTGCATTTTTGGGTTCATGAAAAGAAGGCCCGTGGTTACCAAGATCCATCCGAGAACAAGCCCATCATAAAAGGGCACGAGGTTGCACAAATAATCCCTAGCTAGTCAATTGGCTTGGGCAGCAAATAGCAACAACATGTGTCTCAGTTTTCAAGGCTTCTTCACGTATGTGCTTCTAAAGTACGCCGAAAGGCTCCCGAGAAATGGAGTAGCTCTTTCCATATCCTCTCATTTTTATTCCCTCACACGAGGACGAGGCACTCTTGCTTTGCTCAATATATGGTGACGCCCTAGGGGCTATGTGACTCAAGAACAAAGGATTCTTTTGCTTCATTTGGCAATCAATACGCCCTAGGGGCTATGCTCGAAAAAGATGTGTGAGACTATCCTCAAAGTCTCTCAAAAGGGATGTCAAAAAGCCCTCTTGTCACGTGTGCCCGTGCTCGTTCCCCCAATCAAGGATGGACCTTTCTCGCAATCAATGATGGCACTCTAGGGGCTACGGTCAAGTCTTAAAGGCTCCCTCGGCAAAGAACAATTAACTCCCCAGCAGTATCCCCAGCCAAGTCATGTGCAACATTGGAAGCTTCCTCAATTCGGCACCGAAGGTCTCAACGGGCTTCGCAATCTACAATCTTTTGGGTTACGGCATTACAGTAATTCAAGCAAAGGGCAGTATTAGGGATTCGCGACCGACAGTCTTTTGGGCAACAATACTCGAGCAAGTGCAATGTGGAGTAGTCTTATGGATCCATGAGAACAATCAAGCTTCAAAGGGTCTCTCAACACTTCAAGTCAAAGGCCTCTTGGTTTTAAATGAAGACTCCGATGTTATGAATGAAGTTGATGATTTTTGTTAGAACTTTCAAGCGAGATTTTGAAGGAAGTCTTAGAGAAAAGGAAAAAGATTCAATATGCTAAACTCTAATCAAAACAGGGTTATAGCGGGAAATGCCACGGCCAATCCCAATGTTTCTGCAATTCAGCACCCCCTTCTCCAAGATCAAAAGCACAAGGTGCAGCTCAGATAAAGTTGGGCCACAGCACTAGTTGCATCCGAAGATCCGTCATTAGTTCGACTCAAGAAGAGTCAAGCAAGCATACTTATTTGGGACTTTATCACACCAAGACCTTATCCTCTGCGACCTCGACGGCACCGCAAGACATTACTGCATCCTTTTGACATAAGCCCTCAGCCATTTGGGTATCGACCACAATGAGGCCATTCATCTCCCCAGTAAGAGCAAGAAGGAGATCTCTATCAAGAATTCTACCAAACGGTACACCCGCTCTCAATGCCGAGCCAATCGCGAGGTAATTTGGGGCTTTACAATGAAAGGTCTTCACATCTCACCATCTACAAGCCCACGACACTTGGGGCTTTGCAATCTCTCGAAGCTTGGCATCAACGATCTCCTCTTGGGGCTTGCTCACTACAACAACAAAGGGCGATTTACTCGAATGGGCCAAGAGCTGATTTATCTTGGAGCTATGCAAGTCCCTCAAGATTTGGCATCAAAGGCATTCTAGGGGCTTTACAATCAGCAACCCCTCATCTCGGCGTCAAAAGCCTTTTGAAGCCCCATAATCGACAAATCTCTTGGGGCTAGACATTAACCTTCGTTGGGCACACCAGCAACAACATAATTCAAGCGAGGCAATCCGGACTTCGACTGAACATGACTTGATCTTGGGTTGGCTTCATAAGCACACAATGGTTAAAATGGTTCACCCACGAACTAAAAAAAAAAAAAATCTTTTCCTCACATGTGTGCATATTCTTTCCTTTCTAATCTAAAAAAAAAAAAAAAAAAAAAAAGATTTTTCTTTTTCTTTCTCCTTCTATGTGCAAAAGTATGTGCTTTACTTTGCTTTACTCCTAGCTTCTCCTCCAGCATTCTCCATCATCCTTGAACTACGCTGGTCTGATTCCCTTCAAGGGATACGTAGGCAGCCTTTGGCACGACCAACCCATCATCCAGAGTACCATCTCGCCAACCCAACATCAAGGGCATTCTCTCATCAACATCTAAAGAATGGACATTCTCCATCAAAGCATCCTCCGCGGACATCAAGAATCCATCTCCACTCAAGCGGCAATGGTAAGTGAAGGTATGAATACATCCAATGCTTTCCTCAAAATCACACCGCACACAAGATCACTCTCTACATTCTTACTTCTCTCTCATTGCAAGGGTGTTCCAAAATCCCATCACACCACGAGCACAATTTGTCCCTCTTCATTTCACACTTCATGCATCTTCTTGCAAGAACACATATACCTGTCAAGCACACACATAACAGGTACCACCACGAAGTCAACAGCATCCGCTACTCAAGGCACTTCATCCCCACCAGAAAGTGGTCAACCGTGCCCACACCCCACAAGGTCAACAACATAAGCAGAGGCGGCTCCAAGTCGGCACCTCGGTCCATATCGAGACAAGCTCCCATGAGCGCCAAGTCGGCAACTCGGTCCATATCGAGACAAGCTCCCATGAGCTCCAAGTCGGCAACTCGGTCCATATCGAGACAAGCTCCCATGAGCCCCAACTCAACAACTCGGTCCATATCGAGACAAGCTCCCATGAGCTCCAATTCAACACACCAGCAAAAGTCGCTCACACAGGGAGCGCATTTCTATCCTTTGTAATTTCAAATTCCTGCTTTATCGAGTCTTTGTTTCCTCTTGTCGATGTCCTCGGCGGTTGTCTTTCTTTCGTCGACGCGTTTTGCTTCGCAATCCACATCGCCGAGGGGCTCTGTAGACACCCCGCCTTGGACCTCTCATGTCCCGATTGCATACACATTCTTTGTCTTCCTCTTTTCTGTTAAGTTTTGTTACTTTTCGTTAACTTTCGTTACTTTCCGTTAAGTTTCTGACTTACTCCGTTAGTCTTGGATTTGACTAAGTGGCAAAGTAAACCTTGAGTCTTTGTTTCATTTATTTTTGTTGACTTTCGTGATGTTCGTTAAGTTTTTGGACTAATTCCGTTAGTTTTGGGGCTTAACTGCATAACGGGGTTACCTTTTGGGCTGAAATATGAATTTCCTGAAGCTGGGATGCGCACGCCTTTGCCCTCCTTTGTGGGAGGCGTGCTCCTCCCATAGGGGGGGGTGGAAAGCGCGCGCTTCCCGCTTCCAGAATCTCAGATTTTGCCAAATTTCCCTCCTTTTCTGATTTGTAACCCCCAAGACCATTATGCCTTGGCTTGATCCGGGGAATGGCCATCTTTGTGACCACAAACACTTCTCCAACACCTATATAAACCTCTTCATTCCATCATGAAAGGGAGGATGATTTCTTAACACAAAAATACTTCAAAACACACAAAAATCTATTTTTCAAGAAGTGGGCAACACAAAGATTTGGTTCTTCTCCGTTCAAGCATAAGGTACAAGGTTTATTCTCTTCTTCTAAATTCTAAGTCTTATTTCCTTTCTTCATATTCTCATCTCTTCTAAGTGAGTATGCAATCTCCATAAAAAGGGATACAATCAAAAGGCCACTTCACTATTGAAGTTTGACCAAGGTTACATCCCAACATTCCAAACTACATTTTAATTCACCATTTTCATCTCTTCATGTAATTGTCTATCATAATTATTACATGTAATATTTAGCATTAAATCAATAAAATCATTCTTTTCCCCTTTTCTTTACATTATAATTGTTAGCATTGTTAATAAATTGAAGGACATTTAGCATTAGAACACCAATAGTAGCAAGACCCGCATAAGCGGGGCAGAGTGGGTGTTTAAGTACTTCCCACTCCGTCACCTAACCCCCGAACCCTTCTCTCCCGAATCTCTGGTTTTGTACATAAATTAGGCTATTTCTAGGTTTTTCTTATGTTCCTTTAAAAACATAGGTGGCGACTCTAAACAAATCTAAAACAAGTTAGACATCCTAGGATAATTCACCGCTCTAGCCAAGCCGTGGTTCCCCGGGGTATCTACACCACCCGTGAAGGCCTAAGAGCCCACTCACTTGTGCCATTCCTGACCAAAAGTTACTTCCTCCCGCGAGCGCCCGCCTGGACCATCCTAGGCGCCCGCCCGCCTCTACCCGGGCGACCGCCCGCCCCATTTTATGCGCCCGCCCGCCTATGATTCCTGATACTTCCTTTGTTTGGTTTAAGGATTCAATTGTAATTTCGGTTTAGGCTTAGAGTTCCGCTCCAGTGGAGTTTATTAGTCAGTGTTGGACACGTTAATGTTTGACTTTGATTCCCTTGTGAACAATTTAGTTGTGGAACTTACTTGATCCTTATTTGGGAATGTTGGAACACCTTTTGATGGAATGTTGGTTTATGTACCCTTTTTGGTGATTACGTGGAATGATTCCCTACTTTGGAATCATTAGTTGTTTATCGTGCTAGTATTTTATTACTTAGCCTTTACTTGAAAGTCCAGCTGGTATTTGTGTGTGTTTCGGGCGATGCTAAACATTATGATGGCACAAGCCAAGTCCATTATGATGTTGACCATTGTTTTGCCCAATTATTACCCTCCTCTAGATTGGCCTTGGATGTGAGATGAGCTAGCTCCTTTGTGAGGATTCTAGCTGTTCGGTTTGGGATATGACTTTGTGTCATATTCCCTTGCTATTATGGGTTATTGGTTCCGGTACCGGGGGTTTTCTCTTCAAGCTTTCATGCTACTATGAAGATGTTGATTGTTGATTATTGAAGCTGCGCAGCGACCTTTATTTGGTTCTATCAGTTGGGAATCCTTGGCTAATATCCTTGATTAATTGTTTATTTCCGCTGCTATCTGTTAATTGATAATTGCTACGTGCTAAGTGATATTTATTACTGTTTATTGCTTATCGCATCATAGCATGTCATGTAGTTGCATTAGTAACTTATTGAGATTTATCTCACCCCCTTTCTTTTATCTTTGTTTTTCCTTAACCCCCCCAGGTGGAAAGGATTAGACTCGCTGATCACGAGACAGGACGTCGCGAGGGTTGAGCTTTTTGGGCAGTTGTTATTGGTGGGTTTACATTACATAAATGTGTAACCTTTTTGGGAATAGTTGTACCAAACTTTACGTCATTAGAATTTATATATTTTATTATTTTGGGTGTAAGCTTATGGAGCTCACACTAGTTTATATTTTATGGTACAAGTTGGATTTCAAAACATTATGTTATCATATTTTGGTATAAAAGGAAAATTTTATCTTCATTATTTAAGAGTTTATTGTTTAAGTCGACGTCCAGCTCGCGTACTCCGGGCCCGCGGGGTCGGGGTCGCGACAGTTGGTATCAGAGCTATGGTTTAGCTCTAAGTATAAGTCTAGGTGGACTAGTATGACCTAGGAGGGTAGTTGTGTTCGGAGTGAGTAACGGTTGATGTTTTATGCAGGTAATCGTTCTCAATGGCTAGAAGAAGAACAGGTGAAGGTTCTAGTGGGGCTCAGAATCAGAATGATCTTCGGGAAGAGAACCGTGATATGTTCCAAGGCATGTTTGAGGCGGCCATGAAGGCTATTCATGACCAAGGACCGAGAGTAGAGCAAGCACCGCCACCCCGATATGGTTTGGAGCAATTCTTGAAACTGAAACCGGCAGAGTTCGATGGTGAGCCCGATGTGAAGAAGGCCGAACTGTGGGTTTAGTCTATGGAGAAAATTTATGATGTGTTTGGGTGCACGGACGAGGATAGGGTCCGATTTGCGGCTTATAAATTGGTTGGGGCCGCCGAGCATTAGTGGAAAGGAGTTAAAACAAGTTGGGATGACACTCACACAGTGTATACGTGGGAATTGTTTGTGCGGAAATTCAAAGAGCATTTTATCCCGGTAGTGGATCAAAACCGAAAGGAGATCGAGCTTCTCAACTTGGAGCAAGGTTTGTTGTCTATAGCTCAGTACTCTGCTAAGTTCACAGAATTAGCCCGGTATTGTGACTATCTTGTGAGGACCGAAGAACAGAAAGCTATGAGATTCATCCGGGGATTGAAGAATTCTATCCGTACTCAGCTTATAGCCCAGAGGATTGTGACATTCCAGGATGCGGTAGACCGTGCCTATCTTATAGAGCAAGATATTGGGGAACATAAGAGGAAGACCGAGGTAGCTAACCCGAGTAAGCAAGGAGCGCAGAGCAAGTCACAACCAAGGATTGATAACCGAGGTAACTTTGGGGGACAATCTCAGTCCCGAGGACAACCAATCCCAAGGAACCCGGGCACTACTTCCAGGAACCAAGGGAACCAAAATAGGAGACTCTGTTCATATTTCCAAAAGGAAGGCCATTCAGAGGACCAGTGTTGGAAGAAGCAGGGCAGGTGTACCAATTGTGGCCAAATGGGGCATTTTGCAAGGGATTGTACTAGAGGCAGGGGTCAACCGACTGGGTTAGGAGCTGGTGCTCCACAGGGTCAGAAAAGGGATGCTACGGGAAAGGCCAAGGTCCAAGGAAAAGTGTTTGCAATGAATCAGCATCAGGCAGATGATCCCTCAGTGATTGGAGGTATTGTTTCTATATCTAATGTGAGCGCGCGTACGTTAGTAGATCCTGGATCATCTCATTCTTACATTTCTGTGCAATTTGCTTCTTTACTAAATGTTGCATCTGAGTCTTTGCCCTATGTATTAGAGGTGTCAACTCCCATGGGTTGGTGACTGATAAAGTCTTTCGTGCTTGTGATGTGCTTATATGTGGTCGTGTCTTGTGTGCGGACTTGGTAGTCCTCCCGATTCAAGATTTTGATGTTATTTCGGGTGTGGATTGGTTGAGCAAGTTTCATGCTTCTGTCGATTGTCGTAGAAAGGTTGTTAATTTCTCTATCCCTGATGTGCCTAAGTTTACTTTTGAGGCTATGCCTTTGAGTAGAAATTTTTGTATCGTTTCTTATGTGAAAGCTAGGAGATTATTGCACCGTGGTTGTGAGGGGTACTTGGCTAGTGTGCTTGATACTAGGAAAGAATCCCCTAGTTTGGAGAGTGTTCGGGTAGTTAGAGAATTTCCCGATATTTTCTCTTCTGAATATGCTATGCCTCCCGATCGTGAGATAGAATTTTGTATAGACCTTTTGCCGGGTACAGCTCCGATTTCAAAGGCACCGTATAGGTTGGCTCCCGCGGAGTTGAAGGAATTAAAGGTTCAATTGCAAGAGTTGCTTGATCGAGGGTTTATCCGCCCTAGTGTTTCCCCGTGGGGAGCACCGGTTTTGTTTGTGCGGAAGAAAGACGGTTCTTTGAGATTGTGTATTAATTACCGGAAGTTGAATCAGGTTACAGTGAAGAACAAGTATCCTCTACCTCACATTCATGATTTGTTTGATCAGCTTCAAGGCTCAGTTGTGTTTTCTAAACTTGATTTGAGGAGTGGGTACCATCAGTTGAAGATTCGATCGGAGGATATTCCGAAGACTGCCTTTCGCCCTCGATATGGTCACTACGAGTTCTTGGTTATGCCATTTGGGTTGACTAACGCGCCTGCCGTATTTATGGATTTGATGAACCGGGTTTTCCATCCTTATCTTTATTCGTTTGTGGTGGTCTTCATCGACGACATTCTTGTCTAAATCTCGAGAGGAGCACGAGCAACACTTGAGGACGGTTTTATCCATTCTTACGAGGGAGCAGTTGTTTGCGAAGTTTAGTAAATGCGAATTTTGGCTCGGGAAGGTTTCATTTCTGGGTCATGTTATTTCTAAAGATGGGATTTCTGTGGATCCTTCATAGATAGAAGCCATAGTGGATTTGAAGAGACCCGAGTCAGTGACCGAGATCAGAAGTTTTCTGGGTTTAGCCGGGTATTATAGAAGGTTCATAGAAGGGTTTTCGAGAGTTGCTACTCCGATGACTCAGTTGACCCGGAAGGATGTACCATTTGTGTGGAGTGAAAAATGTCAAAGTAGCTTTGATGAATTAAAGAAGAGATTGACTACGGCTCCTATTCTTGCGTTACCGAATGGAAATGACGATTTAGTAATTTACAGTGATGCTTCGAAAGAGTGTTTGGGTTGTGTTTTGATGCAGAATGGGAAAGTGATTTCGTATGCTTCGAGAAAGTTGAGCCCGAGTGAACATAATTACCCTACTCATGATATGGAGTTGGCTGCAATAGTCTTTGCGTTGCATAAGTGGAAGCATTACCTATATGGAGCGAAGTTCGAGATTTTCACGGATCACAAGAGTTTAAAGTACCTCTTCTCTCAAAAGGAATTGAACAACCGACAGCGTCGATGGATGGAACTCTTAAAGGACTATGATTATACGATTTCTTATCATCCGGGGAAGGCGAATGTGGTAGCCGATGCGATTAGTAGAAAGTCTTATGTGGCTTCGATGATGGTTCGAGAGTGGAAAATGCTTGAGGATGTTCGAGATTGGTATCCTCGTGAATCGAGACATGGGGCTATTTTTGCGAATATCAGGGTATCTCCGACCCTAATTCAGAGGATAAAAGAATCTCAAAAAGAAGATCCCGAGTTAGTGAAAGTAATGGGTAAAATGAAGGAAAAGAACTTCGAGGATTTTTCTATGAGTTCGAATGGGGTGTTGACTTTCCGTGGTCGTTTGTGCGTACCCGATGTTGGTGGAATAAAGAGGCAAGTTTTAGATGAGGGTCACAAATCGAGATATACTATTCATCCGGGTAGTACGAAGATGTATCAAAATTTGAAACAACACTTTTGGTGGAACAACATGAAGAAGGAAATAGCTGAGTATGTATCGAAATGTTTAACTTGTCAGCAGGTCAAAGCCGAGCATCAGAGACCCACAGGACTTCTTCAGCCGTTAGAGATTCCGGAGTGGAAATAGGAGCATCTGACTATGGATTTCGTCACAGGACTACCTCGTACCCGTAGGAAGTATGACAGTGTTTGGGTAATTGTGGATAGACTGACCAAGAGTGCACATTTCTTTCCGATTGATATCAGATACTCGATGGAAAAGCTTGCGACCCTTTACATTGATGAGATTGTGAGATTGCATGGGATTCCGGTTAGCATTGTGTCGGATCGAGACCCGAGGTTTACTTCTAGATTCTGGAAGGCGTTTCAGGAAGCTTTGGGTACAGATTTGCGATTCAGCACCGCTTTTCACCCTCAGACCGACGGTCAATCCGAGAGGACCATTCAGATTTTGGAGGATATTTTGCGAGCTTGTTCGATAGACTTCTCCGATTCATGGGATAGACATTTACCATTAGTGGAATTCTCTTACAACAACAGTTATCAGGCTAGTATCGAGATGGCACCTTATGAGGCCTTATATGGAAGAAAATGTAGATCGCCTATCTGTTGGGATGAGGTCGGTGAAGCGAAGATCGTGGGTATTGATTTGCTTCAGGATTCAGTTGAGAAAGTTAGAGTTATCCGGGATCGATTGAGAACAGCCCAGAGTCGACAGAAGAGCTATGCAGATAACCGAAGGCGAGATCTTAGTTTTCAGACCGGTGATTTTGTGTTCTTGAAAGTATCTCCGAAGGTGGGTATTCGAAGGTTCGGGAAGAAAGGTAAATTGGCTCCGAGGTTTATAGGTCCGTTTGAAATTTTCGGGAAAGTGGGACTTCTTGCGTATCGACTTGCGTTACCGTCATCTTTAGACCGGTTACATAACGTTTTTCACGTTTCTATGCTTCGGAAGTATGTTCATGATCCATCTCACGTGTTACCGAGGATACCGGAGGATATAGAGCCGGATATGACCTACGAGGAACGACCGGTTCGGATTCTTGATGCCAAAGTCCAAGAGTTGAGGAACAAAAGCATTCTATTGGTTAGAGTTCTTTGGAGGAATCATAATGTGGAAGAATCGACGTGGGAGCTTCGTGATGAGATAGAGAGGAAATTTCCGTGGCTTTTTAATTCGGGTAAGTCTCGTTAAAATTCGGGTCGAATTTTCTTTAAGGGGGAGTGAATGTCACGACCCCGAAAACCCGTCTCTATTTTCGAATAATAAATATTTAATTATTTGTTTATGGCTTAATTACTTATTTGAATTATTATTTATTTAAATAATTATGTGTGCATTTTATGTTTCATCATAAGCTATGTCTAGCCTTTTTAATTGGGTCATTTGTGATAGTGTAGAGTTTTTGGGTTTTAGTAGTTAGTGGGGAAATTTGGTTAGTGTTAGTATGAGTGAAGGGGCCTAAGTGTAAGTTTTTCAAATAATTTTAACTACTCCCTCCCTACTCTTCCTTCTCCCTTACTCTCATCCTCACCCTACTCCCTCTCTTCCCAGCCATCTCTCTCTCTCTCTCATTGGTGGGTTAGTTTCTTCTCTCCCTTCTCTCTTCATTTTCTTCCTCTTCCTCTCATCTTTTCTTATTTCTCATTTTATAAAATGTGTTTAGATCGTCGATAGGATCGCGTAGAACCAAAAATATTTGAATTCCGTCATCTTTGAGAAATTTCAAGTAAGTTGTTTTTCCCCCATTTTTATGATAAAGTGTTCATTTCATGTTCATATAATGCTTTAGTTGATACATTTGATTTTTGATTGAGTTTGAGATTTATTTGGAGTTTATTTTGGGTTTTGGTTAAAAATGGTGATTTTGATGAATGTTGAGATTTGATCTTGCTTTTGGTTGATAAATGGTGTTGTTAAGGTCCCCTTTCTAGTCTATAAGTTGTTTTGGGTCATTGTTATGCCTAGTGAAATCCTTGATTTTGAGCATTTGAGAATGGTGAGATTTTGGTTGTTTTGGGTAAGAACTTTGAAGAACCCAGCTGCCATTTCCGACCCAGAATCGCGCCGGGCGCCCGCTTGTGGCATTCCGGGCGACCGCCCGTGAAGGCCTAAGCGCCCGCTCACTTGTGCCATTCCTGACCAAAAGGTACTGCCTCCCTCGAGCGCCCGCCTAGACCATCCTAGGCGCCCGCCCTCCTCTACCCGGGCGACCGCCCGCCCCATTTTAGGCGCCCGCCCGCCTGTGATTCCTGATACTTCCTTTGTATGGTTTAAGGATTCAATTGTAATTTCGGTTTAGGCTTAGAGTTCCGCTCCAGTGGAGTTTAGTAGTCAGTGTGGGACATGTTAATGTTTGACTTTGATTCCCTTGTGAACAATTTAGTTGTGGAACTTACTTGATCCTTATTTGGGAATGTTGGAACACCTTTTGATGGAATGTTGGTTTATGCACCCTTTTTGGTGATTACGTGGAATGATTCCCTACTTTGGAATCATTAGTTGTTTATCGTGCTAGTATTTTATTACTTAGCCTTTACTTGAAAGTCCAGCTGGTATTTGTGTGTGTTTCGGGCGATGCGAAACATTATGATGGCACAAGCCAAGTCCATTATGATGTTGACCATTGTTTTGCCCAATTATTACCCTCCTCCAGATTGGCCTTGGATGTGAGATGAGCTAGCTCCTTTGTGAGCATTCTAGCTGTTCGGTTTGGGATATGACTTTGTGTTATATTCCCTTGCTATTATGGGTTATTGGTTCCGGTACCGGGGGTTTTCTCTTCAAGCTTTCATGCTACTATGAAGATGTTGATTGTTGATTATTGAAGCTGCGCAGCGACCTTTATTTGGTTCTATCAGTTGGGAAACCTTGGCTAATATCCTTTGTTAATTGTTTATTTCCGCTGCTATCTGTTAATTGATAAATGCTACGTGCTAAGTGATATTTATTACTGTTTATTGCTTATCGCATCATAGCATGTCATGTAGTTGCATTAGTAACTTATTGAGATTTATCTCACCCCCTTTCTTTTATCTTTGTTTTTCCTTAACCCCCCCAGGTGGAAAGGATTAGACTCGCTGATCACGAGACAGGACGTCGCGAGGGTTGAGCTTTTTGGGCAGTTGTTATTGGTGGGTTTACATTACATAAATGTGTAACCTTTTTGGGAATAGTTGTACCAAACTTTACGTCATTAGAATTTATATATTTTATTATTTTGGGTGTAAGCTTATGGAGCTCACACTAGTTTATATTTTGTGGTACAAGTTGGATTTCAAAACTTTATGTTATCATATTTTGGTATAAAAGGAAAATTTTATCTTCATTATTTAAGAGTTTATTGTTTAAGTCGACGTCCAGCTCGCGTACTCCGGGCCCGCGGGGTCGGGGTCGCGACAGGGGCTCTTTTGTTCCCCAAAAGTGATTCTTATGCTCATTGATTCGACTTTGTGCTCTGGCGTCCCACGGGGAAATGTGACGGTTCATGGGACTTGCGAACTGCTTCGATGTTTCATTACTGGGGACCCCGCTGTTTGTAATAGAAGGCGTATATGAAACCTCTAACCCAAGGTGTAGTATTGATTCGAAGCAGCTTTATGTCTTGCTGATTGAATGTTTTGAAGCTTAACTGTCATTGAGAGTTGTCACAGGGTTTGATGTTTTGCTGCCGGGAGTACTCCAAACATTGTGATGGTCACATTCACATTCGATGCCCTGTCGGGGAAGTCAACTGCCTACGAGAATTAGTCAACTATACCCATCCCCCAGTATTGTCAATGATTGAGCTCTGTCTCGTGACCTAAACTGCCAATCTGAAAAAAACTTTCCTCTAATGATTCTCTTGATTTTGGATTTTGAGAGTTAGAGGATCACATTCCTTTGTCTCCCTTGCTGTGACAAATTACATGAATTGGCAGAGGAAGGCACGAAGCCAATGTTTTGGGAAAGCAAAGGAAGATCCCGTGGGATCTTCGACATTGTGTTTATGCTGAAAAGATTGACGGGGGGACGAGAGTAGGGGAAATCCCCTAGACTCGTGGAAATTTCTCACATTCGAAATCAATGACTCAAGATTAGAATTCGCGTTAATGGTCAAGTGCTTCAAAATCAAAAAGGTTTCGCAATCAGATTAATTTCAATTTCAGAAAAGCAAGTAATTTATTTGGACTCAAATTAAACCATGACAAATCGAGATGAGAACACCATTAAACAACTGTCATAATTAGCACCGCCTGTTGACATCGTGGATGGGAGTTCCTCCTCATTGTCGTTGCCGTTTTTGCCGTTGTTTTCGTTTTTGATTTCGATGGAGTCTCTGGAGGCTGTCTGACTTTTGGATGCTGGGCTCCCTCAGTGTAAGGGGTTTGTAGAGCATGTTGGTCTTAAAAAAACACACCAGTTGTCGTCGTTGATGGTGCTTGCCCAAAATCAAGAAATCGAGATCTTCTTCGATGTAGATTAGCCTCATATGCGTGGTGCTCTCCATGTCGTCTTCAGTATTGCGCATTCTTAATAATTGCAGATGTTGCCAGTTGCCATTGTTGATGATATTCAAATAAATTTCAAAATTTCAAAATGTCCCTTTTCTTTTTATTGTTGGGATAATGCATGATACAAATATGTATATTAACACACATCCTCTCCTTTTTTGCACACTTTTCCTTTTATTTTTTTTATTTTTTTTTTGCACACCCTCTCTTTTTTTGCACTCATTTTTTTCACACCCTCTCCTTTTTTGCACTCTTTTTCATTTTTTTTTTTGCGAAAAACAAAAATATGATGATTGTAACGAAAAATTTGCAAAATACAAATCATGAGATGTAAGAATTACAACACAATGCTACATTAAAAGAAATCGATAAAAGTTACACTTGCGTAACGTAGTTGTTTTCAGCTATCTCGGCCTTTGGTCGATCGCCTTGAATATGTGTCTGATTTCTTGTGGGAACTCCATCGATCGCCTCTACAAACATCCTTGATTTCCTTTGAAAACTTCTTTGATTGCCTTCGTTTGAGAAACTTTGCAAATGAGAAGGCATATATACATGCAAGGCAAGAAAGGCACGTAATGGCGGAAGCACACAATTTGAGTCTAGCCCACTTTAAAAAATGTACCCAGCAGAGTCGCCACTGTGAGAGCCCGCGCTCAAAACCTTTTAAAATTCCGCACTCGCGTCCTCACACAATGGTTTCCCTACTTTGGTTTTGGAAAAGAAGAGTCGCCACCTCATTTTATTTTAGGAAAATAGAGATAAAACATTTTTTTGTTTGAAAATGAGAAAGTGGGTTCGGGGGCTAAGTTACGAGAGGAGAAGGTGATTAGCAGCACTCCGCTCGCCCTTACAGTCTCTAGCATGCTTCCGCCAATACTTGATTTTAGTGCCTTTTTGAAAATGCAATGTGTGTTTTATGTACAAAGGTGTCTCCTAATCTAGGCATGTTCATTTTGATCACAACCGGGAAACGGTTTGGGTGGATTCCCGATTGGTTTTGAAAATGTTTTGAACATATTTAGAAAAGGAAAAAATGTAAGGGGGAGAAGAGGTGATGTACAAATTATACAAATATACACAAAAAATGGGAGACAAATCCCATAATGAATGAATGTCCAAGCAAAAAGGGGTGTTGTTGAGATTCAAGGACTGCTGCAGATTGTCGTGATAATGTACCTGTCCAAACCTAATCCAAATCCAGAAAAAAAAAACTTGTTATATACTCCCAAGACATTATAAAACACATATTAATTTTAATGTAATTTATGGATTATTATTTCATGCTCAGATCATGGAAAAAACACAGAGGTCAAATCTGCCCAGAACAGGAAAACAGAGCACATCTCATTTTGATTCGAAATATACATTATCAATACATGCAAATATGGAGAAACTCAAAACATAAAGTTGAAGATCACATCTCAAATATAAATCTTGGTATGTTTCAAGTCTAGAAAACAAGTTTAAAGGTTTCAAAATACTTCTGACATTTTGTGTCAGAAACAGGACAGCTTTAATTCTGAGATTATGCACTTGGATCAAAATATGGAAAAGAGTCTTTCCTGAGATCAAAAAATTATTTCAAAGGCATGAACATTTTCCTTATAATGTTAGGAACAATTTTAATTTTATGACTCAAACCCACAAATCAAGTTTAATTCATATTTATTGCATGGAAAGACAAAGTGGACAGGAACAAAATATACTGGACAGCAGACATGAAGCATGGAAACAAACTCCAAAACATTTTCTAAACATGGAATAAAGTCATGAAACATGGCATGCATGTACTGTAACATGTTGTGAACATTATAAAATATTTATTCATGAACAAAGATGGGTCAAAACACAGATAATCATGAAAGAACAAGGAGTGGAGAGATTATGAGTACTTTGAAAGAAATTACACGTGCATGCTTGAAACCTTTATTTAAAACTTAGAGATGAACATGAGATGAACATGCAACATATATATACAACATGGACCAGAAGTTTGAACATTTACAATTTATTTACATGAAGATTTACAAACTAGAACATGGATTTACATGGAGAAGATGGGAGTCTAGCCATTCTAATGGCTAGACTCTAAATCTAACACATAAAAGTCTAAATTTTTACAAATTACCACTTACATAGGGAGAGTCTTACCTAGTTTAGGTTGGAGAGGGGATGCTTCCTTTGTCTACTCAAGGGAAGACTTCTATTTTTGTTTGATTTGAGTTGTTATGGTTAAAGTTGAATGGATGGAGATTGTAGTGTTGTTTGCTTGAGTTTGCTAGTGTTTGAAGGTTGTTTTGGGGTTGTTTTGATGATGGTTTTGTGGTGATGGAGTGGTGGTGTAGTGGTGGAGATGTGGTGGTTGCAAGAACAAGAGAGAAGTGAGGATGAAGTGGTTGGAGAGAGATATGAGGTAAATGTGTATGGAATGTGTTGCTCTCTCTTCAAATGAGATGGATCATGGAGTATATGGAGGAGGGAGGTGGATTTTATGACCAAAATGCCCTTAAGGAAGAGTAGTGGAGGGTGGTCATCAGCTTTACTTCGTGGGGAAGGCCATAGTGGAGGGTTCATGGTGGCCATTATCAGCAAAACCAAGGAGGAAGCAAAAATCTGGTGGAGTAGACCATGGCGGCCATACGGCAATGGAAGAGCCGTACTCCTCCATATGGGGCGTACGGTGGTTGTTTTTTTTATGCCGAGTCATTTTGCTTGCCACGTGTTATTTTCTGATTGGTCCAACAATGTTGACTCACCCTTTGAAGCTTCTCAGCATACAGCCATGTTTGGTGGTCATGAAAATGTGATTTTGCTTTATTTCCGACTCCGTTTTCTCGTTCCGTAATGACTCGAACTGCTCCGGTGTGCGCGTAACGGTGGTACGGTTATCCTTGCCTCCAACATGAAAGTTGCTCGTTGTAATTTTCTGGTCACAATGATATATCTGAGATATGTTAACAAGTAAGGGATAACATAATATAATTTTAAATGCAAAGGATGACCAGTAAACGGCTCTCTAAGGGTGCGGGGCCCGCCGCAGGGTCCCAACGCTCGATTTTCGTAGAATACACCTATTTACTCGGTTTTGAGTCCTGATCATGAATCCGAACTCGGTTTTTCCATCCGATGCACCGGTAAGACGGTCAGTAGTACTAAACCGCCATATCTAGGGTTTTAGGTCAATAATCGCGCTTAAACCGAATTAAGGGGTTTGTTTTAGGGGTGCGAGATCGGGGTGTCTACAGCTTTGCGTGCTTGTAACCTGATTTAGAAAGGGAAGAGAGAAGAGCGAAGTAAGAGGGTGAATATTTTTGTTGCTCTAAGTTTTTCCAAGACCGCCCTTGCGTGTTTTCAGCCTAGCGAGCGATTTTTTTATTTTTTATTTTTTATTTTTTTTAAAGAGGAGGCCGTTGTAGAAGACTGTTGTAGGAGAGTTCCGCTTACATGAGAGGATCGTAGCGCTCAGTTGTAGTAGTGACTGAGTTTGTAGACTTTGATCAGGAGGTTGCCTTTTTCATCTATGTATGCCCATTCTTCTTTTCGCTTGACCAGGTTTCCTATCTCGATGAACTGTCGGATCTTTCTTCTTAAGGCTTGGCAATCCTTGATGCCATGCCCCTCATTCTGGTGATCATAGCAACACGTCTTGCCTGGCTTGAAGGGTTTCTGTGATGGTGGCTTTGAGGCAGAAACACATCCCCGTATTGGATGTAATTTGCCGAGTTTTACCAGTACTTTAAAAATGAGGGCCGAAGGTAGGTTCGAACTCATAAAGTATCTGAAGGGGATGGGGGCTCCTATTTGGTCGTGATCCCGTGATTCTAACCTCCTATGCGTTGGTTGTAGGAACGGGGTGTTCGTTAAGTGCCGCTTCAGTTGAGTCAAAGTTAATTCACATTTCTAATTCCACCCTTCACTTGAACAGTTCTGTAACTCTCTAAAGGTCAGTTCTCCTGCCGTTGTGAGGCGAATGATATATCGTAGTAGTCCTATGAGCTTGGTTCTTTCATACTCTTGGCGTGGGGGTGACATCGATATCAGTTATCTGACCTTTTCTGGATTGACCTCGAACTTCTGTCCCAACTTATAACCTAAAGCCTTTATTTGGACCGTCCCAAATCTATACTTGGTTGGGTCGAGGGGAATATTCTGCCTTTTCAGTATGCTAAAGAGTTTCCGCAAGTCCTCAATGTGTCGGCCGTAAGGTCTCTTTGAGTGCATCACAAAGTCTTCTACATAGACGTCTGTATCTGTTGGCGCTGTTGTTGGCACATGGTAGGAGATGCCAATGCCTTTCCATTCTAGGAGTTGGTTGGCGTGACAATAAGTGCCCCATGGAGTTTGAAAAGTCACCTTCTCATTTATCTGTGCTACAGAATGTGTCCGATTTCATCCATGGAAGTCGTCAATGAATGATCGCACCTCTTTGTCTTCGGTAGATTCTAGTAGTGATTCCACATCGAATGGCGGAAAGTTGTGATTCTAACTCATTTCATTAAGACTCATGAGGTCTATGTGTACTCTCACCTTCCTCCCATATTTCTTTGCTGAGGTGACGTTCAGATACCATTTTGGCCAATGCATTGATTTGATAAAATCTCTTTGGAGCAGCTTCTCTATCTCTGTCTCCATCCGTGGTGACCATTCCTTTTTACCGTGTTGTAGTCTCTACCTGATTGACCCAGTATCTGGTGTTGACATTCTTGCACATTTTTTGTCTGGCGCATCGTGATGGGTCCATGCAAAGATGTCACCGTACTCTTTAAACAGTTCGACTAGCGCGTCTCCTTCTATGTCTTGAAAAAAGATTCTGATCTATGTCTTCCTTGGCTCGTCCTTTCTTCCCAGACTCACACATGTTAAAACCTCATCGGCAGCTTGAGCTCGGTTTTCCCTTTGACTGAAAACCAGCTCTGAGATTCCTCGGATGTCTTTGTCATTTAGTTCGTCTGTGTCTACCTCTTTTAATAATTCATTATTAACTATGAGTATATCATTAGGTTGACTATTTAACTTATCATTTATAAGAGTGGCTATAGCTGGATACTCAGAAAGGTCGAGTGTTTCGTTTAGTGCTGGAGGTAAGACAGTGTTTGCGATTATGCCATAGTCTTTCGACTTGAGGTCGTTAGATTTAGACGGGGACAAGAACTCGAAGGTGAGGATAGTAGGCCTAGGCGACCTAGAAGACTCGATAGGTGAAGTGAGGGGAAAGGTAGTAAACCCCAGATTCTCGATAGTTGTTGTCGTGGGTCCACTTTCTATTACAGCTACAAGGTCATCGTCCAGGCTTAGATGCTGAAATAGGTCTTGACCATCCCACGGGCTCTTCGGTGTTCCCTACCATTAGCTCATCCTAATGACATGAATTCCATCTAATCAGTCAGGTCCTTATCCACCTTGATGATGTACTCGTTCTAAAAAGTAATGACTCTGCCCGTAGTCTTTCGGGGCTCCATGTACCTCAGCTCTAGGTTGGCTCTGTCAAAGTCTACATCTATGAAGATCTCGAATCCTTTCTGTAGCTTCCCATTGTGGTCGAACCAAGGTTATGCAAACTCGAAGTTTGAGTACTCCTCGCCTTCCTTAACATAGTAACTGTTGAGGGAGAGACTGTAAGGTTTCATGTTAGCCTTTTTGTAAGGCAATTGTTTCTTCTTGAGTAACTCAATCTGCTTTTGTTCTGCTTCGTCTTCAGGAGTTAGTATGTACCCTAGTCCAAACAGACCTCTGTGATATACTTCTTCGGTTAGTTACGTGGGTACTTGCAGGTTTTTACCTTGCCCTAGCCCCGGAATGAAGCCCATGTTTCGAAGTATCTTGACTACAGGCAACACCTTGTCGGTTGTTTTGGTGAGGTCTTCTTCGCAAATCTGAGCTTGGGCCACAATCTCGAAGCCGCTGAAGAGTCTGCGGTCTTCATCATGCTGAATCTGTAACACTAGCACTCCTTTTGTTTCTGCACCTTGAGCCATTACCAGATCACTGTAGATGACTGTCACCTTATTGCCTGACTGGAATTTGACACACTGATGGAGGGAGGAGGGGATGGCGCTTGACTTTTGGAGCCATGGTCGGCCTAGCAAGAGAGTAAAGGTGGATGGTATGTCGATCACTTGGAAGTATATAGGTATGGTTTGAGTCCCTGCCATGATGGGCATATTGATGACTTCCGAGACTGGTCTATAAGTTTAGTCATAAGCCTTGATGGTCTATTTAGATGGCCTTAAGTTAGTTGCACTGACGCCCACTACATCCATCATTGGTAGTATATTTATTGCCGATCCGTTATCAACAAACACTCTAGGGATTCACTTCCCATCTACTTCAATAGTGATGTGCAAAGGCTCATTATGATCATTCCCAAACACCGGTATTTCCAACTCTGATAATGTGATGTTGTTCCCAAAGTGGATGTTCCCAATCATTTATGTGACATTCTCGGGAGTTGTATCTGATGGAACCATAGTAGCTGACAAATTCTTTTCAAGCATTAGGCGATGAGAGAGAGATGAGGTGAGTAAAGACCAGAGGGAGATATGTGCTTGGGTTTGCTTTAATTGAGTGAGGATGGGGTCCTCCTTTACAGGAACTGTTGGTTCAGGCTTCTTGCCAAAGACTTTCTTAGCACCTTTGGGATTAGACTAGTAAACTTGTCCAGACTTTGTAAGTAGGTGTTAGTACCCGGTCTGAAAAATGAATTATTAGACATTCCAGAACTCACAAGGACCATAAAGGTATTTACAACCTGCGCAAGACTTATTCGGAATTTCCCGAAAAGCCCAGATAAAGAGATATTTACGTCTGATAGGATTAGGCTCGAAGATAGACGTTATCTAGGGTTTTCCAGATTCCAAATCTGACCAGAGCCTTGGGAACCACGCCAATCTCCAAGATTGGCCCGGCGACAACTTATTCCCTGGCGGGGCAGCCAGTCTTTTCGGCCCAAAACCCCTATAAATAGTTGACCTCAACTCATTATTTCGATACACAATTCTCTCCTCTGAGTTCCAGAGTCAAAACTGACGAAAGAACTCTCTCTCCAAGTCTTTCTAGCAATCCCAAAGGTACGGCGAATCCACGTCCAAGATTCGGCTTCGTTCTTATCAAGATTGGTGAGGATTATACTATTCTTATCATGTTCTCGTTATGATTGCTAGATTAGATCCATATTATGCATATTTTCATTATATTTATGCATCCATATTCATATGTTCTTTATGCATTCTTCATATTCTAGTCTAAACTCATAATATATGTTATGTTAAGGGTAGCGATCTTCATGCTTACATGTTTATTCATCTGTTTTCATGATATTCTTATTATTATGCTAGATCTACGACTTATTCTATGTAACATACTAGATCTAGGGTTTTAATCCCTATTTTTTTGCATATAACATGGCCGATGATGATCGACAAGATCTAGGAACTACTTCTAAACCCTACTTTAGGTAAATATTCCCATGATCATTAACTCTCCTGTGATGAGTGATGACGATCACACATCGATCTTATCGATGGTGTTATCATCATTCTAGTATGTGATCATCTTGCATGATTCTTTGTCCTCCCCTTACTATATGCATGATCCCGTTTCATCTTTCTATTCCAATTATGTGCGAACTACGTTGACCTGAGCTTCTCATACGAGAGCAACGTAGGCAATCTTTGGATCCGGTCTAAAACACTAACACACTACTAGCACATCTTAATCATGATAGAAAGTTCGATCTTTCGGGCGATAGGAGTGATTACTTAATATTCTTCTCTTATCGTAACTTGAACACCGAACCCTCTCTGTTAGCTTTTTTCAATGTTTTAGCTTATTAAAACGACGTGGCGACTCATAATAAGTTAAATGCTAACTTGAATATCCTGTCCCATAGAAAAGATAAAAAAAAAGATTAAAAAAATAAATATATAAAGAAACTTCCCATGCGTCGCTGCATCGGAACGGGGTATTCACAGTGGCAACTATGCTGGAGACTAGCTTTGAAACATTTTCAAACATAGAGGGTCAAACTTTTATCAATATCATGACTGTACATATTTTCTCTTACATCCCTTGTACTTTATCCCTTGCACATATTTGTACTTTAGTGCGTTGAACATATTAACTGTTAACCCCCTATACTATCTTAACTTCTTGCATTACATACATGTAAATACAAAAACTCTCTGTTTTCTCCCTAAAAATAACTAGATGTTGTCCGCACACTACCGCTAGTCCGTGTTACACTGCACACCTTACTCCGGATAACCCGCTGAGTGCACAGATTTTGGCAATCTCGTAGCCTCTTTCTTCGTGGCACCCAGTTTATCTAACTCACCATGTACGCTTGCAAGCGGTTGAGGTTTAGCCTTGTGTAAGTACCCCAATCTAAAATTAAACCAACTTAGAGGATTTCTTAGCACCATTCAGGGATAAACTGATAGGCTAGGACCTCACTATGATAAACCAAGAATGTTAGGACTGTTCTGAAATTAAACTTAGAAAATCCAGAAACTTGTCAGGCTGAGTTGTACGGATGGTTTGGGTACTAGAAGGGCCCAGCCGTACGGCTGGTTTGGGCACCTTCAGTCCCTATAAATTAAGACCCCTGATGATCATTCCAGGGGGGAGAAATTTTTTTGTGAGTTGAAACTCTGCAGAATTGAGAGTAGAACACAATCACAAACACACTTGAGTGAAAGAGAGAAGAAGATAGGTTAGAACCAACTATTGGTGAGGCCTCCTTCTCCCCGATCTTCTCTTCATCTCTTGTTCTATTTTTATTTTGTCTATTTACTTATTTATGTCTTTACATTTCTTGCAATGATATGAATTGGAACCAAGCCTTGACTTTATTCATGGTGCCCTCATGTTTTATGTATGATCAAGGTTTTCAAACCAAGGATGATCAAGGCTTGTTATGATTTAATGCACATTTACTTTATGTCTTTACATTTATGAAATTTACTTTCATGTCTTTACATTTTGTAGATACCCCGGGGGAACCACGGCTTGGCTAGAGCGGTGAATTATCCTAGGATGTCTAACTTGTTTTAGAGTCGCCACCTATGGTTTGAGGAACATAAGAAAAAAACCTATTGATTGTAGCCTAAGTTTGATTACGAAAACAGAGATTCTTTGTTTTGAGGTTCGGGGGTTAGATTACGAGATGGGAAGTACCGAAACACCCATCTCGCCCAACTAAAGTTGGTCTTGCTTGATCAAAATCTACATGAATAATAACGTTCTTCTTCTTCTTCTTTAAGTCATGAAAAGGGGGTTTAAAATAGAGTTTGGAATGTAGGAGATAACTCCTTAACCAACCTCAATGAGATGAGGTGATCATTAGAGTCATGTCCCAAAATGATTTGGGTGATTGCACATTTGATTAGAGTAAAAGAGAGAGAGGAGATGAAGTAGAAAAGAAAGGAAAAGATAGACTTTTACCTACAATTTGAAGAACTTCAAATATTGCTTGAAGAAATCCTTGGAGAACCTTTAGAAAGTGATATTGGTATATTTTTTGTAAGTTCAATCTTCGGTCCTTGAAAATGGAGGTAAAGGGAGGTTTTTATAGGTGAAAGAGGGGTGTTTTTGGTGCCAAAACTCAGTCACCAAGAAATCCTTCCCGGGCAAAATCCTGTAAATTGAGCAAGGGAGGGAATCCTGGCCAGAAATCTGTAACTAACGCCCAGAGGCGCGCGCTTCCTGCTTTGGTGGCGGGAGGCGCGCGCGCCTGGCTCCTAGTGTCGGAGGCGCGCGACTCAGAGAAGGCAATTTTGACAGAATGGACTAGAAAGTCAGCCCTGTCATTCAGTTTAGTCCCTGGACTTAACGAAGTCAGTCAAAAACTTAACGGAAGTGACAGAAACTAACGAGAAACACTTAAAATTGGGAGAAACACAAAATCAAATGTGCAATTGGGGTGAGCGGTCCAAGGTGGGGTGTCTACAGATCCCCTCGGCGACGTGGACTGCAAAGCAAAAACGCGTCGACGAAAGTTAAAAACACCCGCCGAGGACATCACCAAGAAAAAGCAAAGACTCGATGAAAGCAAGAATTTGAAATTGCGAGAGATAGTGGTGCGCTCCCTGTGTGAGCGGCTTTTGTTGATAGAGGGGGTGGCATGATCCGTTAGGTGAACCTGCCGGCTGAATGTTTTGAATGAGGCCGTTAGTGAACCGGTTTGATGAATCCGTTAGTGAATCCGTGTTTGATGAATCCGTTAGTGAATCCGTTTGATGAATCCGTTTGAATGAGTCCGTTGGTGAACCCTTGTTGATGAATCCGTTAGTGAATCCGTTTGATGAATCCGTTAGTGAATCCCTTGGATGAGTCCGTTGGTGAACCCTTGTTGACGAATCCGTTAGTGAATCCGTTGATGAATCCGTTAGTGAATCCCTTGGATGAGTCCGTTGGTGAACCCTTGTTGACGAATCCGTTAGTGAATCCGTTTGATGAATCCGTTAGTGAATCCCTTGGATGAGTCCGTTGGTGAACCCTTGTTGACGAATCCGTTAGTGAATCTGTTTGATGAATCCGTTAGTAAATCCCTGGATGAGTCCGTTGGTGAACCCTTGTTGACGAATCCGTTAGTGAATCCGTTTGATGAATCCGTTAGTGAATCCCTTAGATGTGTCCGTTGGTAAACCCTTGTTGACGAATCCGTTAGTGAATCCGTTTGATGAATCCGTTAGTGAATCCCTTGGATGAGTCCGTTGGTGAACCCTCGTTGACGAATCCGTTAGTGAATCCATTTGATGAATCCGTTAGTGAATCCCTTGGATGACTCCGTTGGTGAACCCTTGTTGACGAATCCGTTAGTGAATCCGTTTTGATGAATCCGTTAGTGAATCCCTTGGATGAGTCCGTTGGTGAACCCTTGTTGACGAATCCGTTAGTGAATCCGTTTGATGAATCCGTTAGTGAATCCCTTGGATGAGTCCGTGGTGAACCCTTGTTGGCGAATCCGTTAGTGAATCCGTTGATGAGGCCGTTAGTGAACCTTTGAGGACGAATCCGTTAGTGAAATCCGTTGATGAAATATTGCTTTGAAGTCTCGTGCCACTTGGAGTCACACTTGACTTTTTGAATTATGGGGTGCGGGCACAGTTGACCGCGACCAGAAAAATGTTCCTACTGGGGATGAAATGTTGAGATTGACTCTTGAGGGGGGTGTGGCACCCGTGACAGAACTTAGGGAGTTCGGAATCCGTGGGAGGACGGCCTACTTTTGAGTGGGAGTTTTTATCCTACTTTCAATTTTTTGACATGCCTTAAGGGCGGACCAGAAGAATGTGTGCCCAACTGGGTGTCCGAGGACAGGAGCTGTGCCTTGATTTAAGCTGGAGATCTCTGACAAGGCCTTTTCTTGAAGTGATTTAGACTTGGGAGGCGCGCACTTTCCTATGTAGGCTTGGGACGCGCGCGCATTTAATACTGCTGGCGGGTAGCGCGCGCGTCTGGGAGGCGGAATTCCAGGCTTGACATTTGCTGACCAAAAGAGCCCCCAACAGCTATAATATCATCTTCTGTTCGACCACTTGATTCTCACAGCTCCTTTCTGCCATTCTTAAACATCATATTATTGCTTAACTTTGCTTGTGATTGACATTTTCTATGGCTTCCAATTCTTTTGCCCTTGATGCTAAGGTTGTTAGTGAGTATGAAAAGGACTTGGGCACTTTTGTGTATTCTTTCAAGACCCATCCCAAGAAAAGCTTTCATCAAAGACTTCGGGTTCCGGATTCTTTTCACTTTGCGGACGTTGAAGCCGGATTGGAATTTGTTGAGAGCAGCCGCGGCTTTCTGGGATTGTGACCGCCATACCTTCAACTTTTCGGCTAATGAAATGGTGCCGACTGTTGATGATTTCGGGGCCATCCTCGGCATGCATTTGGCCGGTCGGATTGCTGTCCCTAAATATCACCGTGGTGCCATTGACTCTTGGGTTGAGTTACTGAATCTCCCTGTTAAGGACGTGAGGAAGATGTTGCACGGTATTGTGGTCGACATAACTGAGTTGCCGATGTTCTTCAGTTTACACTCGGAGGATCCGGTGGTTCAATCTTTCAAGAGGAATGCCATGGCCGCTTGTCTCCTTAGTGAAGTACTGTTTGTTGCACCCTTCGGGACTGCGGATGCGCATTTGGCTGAGATTATTTTGCAAGCTAAGGAGAAACAATTTAGTATAATCCCTCTTATCGTAGGGGAGACGTTGCACGGCCTTGATGAGTTACATAGGATGGGCAAGATGTGTCGGGGAAGCCCTTTGCTCTTGACCATATGGCTCCGGGAACACTTCAAGATTTATTCCTCGGATGGTGATTTGTCTCCCTTTGCTGTTCATAGGAGGAAGCTGTTGACCCGGGATTTATCTGAAGATGGTTGGAAGAAATTCTTTGCCTCTCGGGTGACCGTTGATATTGAGTGGTGTCCTTCTTCTTGGGGTCTTCGTCCTTTTGTGGAGTGGACTCTTGGTTTTCAGCACGTGGTTGTACCCAGTTTGAGAGATTCTTCATTTTACTAGCCAGAGCGGGTTCTGCGGCAGTTCGGTCGCAAACAGACAATTCCTTTCCCGAGGGACGGAATGCTTCGTCCAGTTGCTTACATGGGTCCTGACTTCTCGAGTGAGCTTCAGTCGGCTTGGGGAGATGTCCGCAACCGTTGGGCTTTTGCTCCTCTGCATCGGGGGAGTGTCTTCCTTCCCGAGAGCTACTTGGATTATTTATTTGGCACCCTTTACCGTGGCATCACTTGGGTTGACGTGCTTCGTGCTGAGTTGTTGGGAAAGGGTTTTGAGCCTAGCAGCACTTTGAGATATAGGGAGGCTGCTGCTGATTCGAGTAACATTCTTGCTGACCCTTTCGCTACTCCTTTGGATGACTTTTATGCTAGGAGACGTGTTGCAACACAGAAGGTTTCGGTGCGTATTAGTGCTCCTTTGTTACCCAAGAAGAAAAGGATTGAGAGACGATCGGGTGGTCCTTTGGAAGCTAAGAGAAAATTGGATTTTTCTTAGTACCCTAAGAGATTGCAATTAGACCACTTTGTTTTAGGATTTAATATTTTGATGTCTTTTGTTGCTCAATAAATCCGTTGTAATGGCTCGAATAATTCATTGAATGAATAAGAATTGCATTTTGTTATTTGAAGTGAATTGGGTATTTTTGATATGTTTTAGACCGCACCCGAAGGTTGCCTACGTTCCTCCAGTTGGGAGGCTCAGGTCTTCGTAGTTCAAACAAACAAAGACCATTTTTTTTTTTTTTTTTTTTTGTGCACCCTGTTTTTTGCCTAGACCGCCCTTTCGGGTTTTCAATCTAGCGGGATTCTTTTTTGCACGTGCTCTAATTTTTGCCTAGGCCGCCCTTGCGGGTTTTCAACCTAGCGAGCGATTTTTTTTTTTTTTTTTTTTTTTTTTATGGTCTATGTTTATTAAGCGTAGAACCTCTTGAGCTTGTCGAGGTTGACCTCCTTTGGCAGCTGGTCACCATCTAAATCCACGAGCCGGACTGCACCACCGCTTAGTATCTTTTTGACCACATACGGACCGATCCATCGGGGTCCCCATTTCCCCAGGGGATTCATGGCATTAGGAGGATGTTGTCTTAAGACCAAATCTCCCACATTGATGTTTCGAGGCTTCACCTTTTTGTTGAAAGCTCTTGCCATCCTTTGCTGATACGCCCTTGTGCGTTCGAGTGCTCTTAACCTTTTCTCGTCGAGCAAGGCTAGTTGTTCATATCGACTTTGCATCCAGTCGACCTCGTTGACTTGATTCTCGAGGAGGACCCGTAGAGATGGGACTTCAAGTTCGATAGGGAGTACGGCTTCAGAACCATAGACTAATGCATAAGGAGTTTCTCCTGCTGCAGACCGTATTGATGTGCGGTAGCCCCACAATGCTAGAGGTAGCTTCTCGGGCCAATCCCTTCCTGTTGAGGCCATTTTCTTGACGATGGTCTCGATGGTTTCATTTGCTGCTTCGACCGCGCCATTTGCTTGGGGACGGTAAGGAGATGACTTGTGCTTGGTGATCTTGTATTCTACCAAAAGTGCACCCATTTCTTTCTCAAAGTGAGAGCCGTTGTCGGAAATGATTTCATGAGGCACGCCGTATCGGCACATGATGTTAATTTTTACAAATTCGGCCACTTTCTTTGCGTTGAGGGTCGATAGGCTTGTGCTTCGACCCACTTTGTGCAGTAGTCGACTGCCACTAGGACGAATGACTGCCCATTGCTCCCGGCAGGATGAACTTTACCGATGATGTCTATCCCCCAACAAAAGAAAGGCCAAGGTGTGACCATGTTGTAAAGTTGCGAGGGTGGAGCATGTTGTAGATTAGCGTGGAATTGGCACTTAGCACACCTTTTGACTTTCTCGATACAGTCTCGTTCCATAGTGCTCCAATAGTAACCAATGCGGAGTATCTTCTTGACTAGCATAAACCCATTCATGTGGGGTCCACACTCTCCTTCGTGCACTTCACACATTATTTCTTGAGCTTCGGCCTCATTGGCGCATAAGAGATTGATCCCGTCGTGGTGCCTTTTATAGACTCGGTCCCCAATCAGTATGTACCGAGAGGCTAACCTTTGCAGAGCTGCTTGAGACTTCTTATTGATATTCTCAGGATAAGTGCCATCTTTGAGGAAATTCATGATATCCGAATACCACGGAGAATTTGTTTGAACCTCGTTGATCTCGATACTTATGCAATATGACGGACTGTTCCTTCGGGCAATTTTGAAAGGCTTCACCATTTTCCCTTGGGCATTTCGACTAATGAAGCTATGGTGGCCAGTGCATCGGCGAAGGGATTTTTATCCCTTGGCAGGTAGTTGAAAGTGATCTCTTGGAATTGTTCAACCAGTTCTTCAAGGTGCTGACCATACTGTTGGAGAGTCGGGTCTTGGGTTCGCCATTTACCCGATTGCTGATTGATAAGGAGCAAAGAGTCGCCGAATACTTCTAGTTCTGTGATGTTTTCTGTCGAGAGCTGCTTCGAGCCCTGCTATACATGCTTCGTACTCGGCAATGTTGTTGGTAGCTTTGAATTCCAGGCGGATGGCAATGGGAGTGTAGATGTCTTTTGGATCGACAAGCAATACTCCTATACCAAAACCATGTTTATTGGCGGCGCCATCGAAAAAAAGTTGCCACTTAATTTCCTCGGTTGCAGTACAAATTAAATGAAAAAAATTTGCCACTTAATTTCCTCGGTTGCAGTACAAATTAAATGCTCGTCGGGGAACTGTACATCTTCCCCCTTCACTTCGTCACATGGGAATTCGGCAAGCTGGTCACTAAACACTTTCCCCCTGACGGATTTTAGTGTGACGTAAGTGATATCATAGCCGGCGAGCATGAAGTACCATTTGGCTATTCTTGTTGACATGAAAGGCTTCTCAAAGATGTAGCGGAGCGGGTCCACCTTTGCTACTAGCTTGATCAGAAAAGCTTCCATATAGTGTTTGAGCTTTTGAGTGACCCAGACCAATGCTGCACATGACTTCTCTAAGACAGAGTAGTTCTTTTCGCCCCCTTGGAATCGGCGACTGACAAAATAAATGGCGTTCTCCTTTGTGGACTCTCATTGCTCTTGTGCTAACATAGCCCCTAGGGCTTCATCATTGACAGTGAGATAGAGCAACAGAGGTTTCTCCTTGTGCGGCGGAACTAGAACAGGAGGGCGCATCAAGTAATGCTTCACTTGATTGAAGGCTTCTTGGCACACGTCGGTCCATTCTAGAGCCACATTCTTCTTGAGTAGCTTGAAGATTGGCTCGCACATGGAAGTGAGTTGGTGCACAAACCGACTGATGTATTGTAGTCTGTCCATGAAACCTTTAATCTCTTTCTGCGTCTTTGGAGGAGGCATGTCAATGATTGCCTTGATTTTGGAGGGGTCTACTTCAATTCCCCTTTCAGTGACCATATAACCAAGAACTTTGCCTCGGATAACCCGAACGTGCACTTTGCAGGGTTGAGCCTCATCTTGTGTTGACGAAGCCTTTCGAAGAACTTGCGGAGATCGATTAAATGTTGACCATCGGTCCCTTTGGAGTGAATGATCATGTCGTCACATAGACCTTGATTTCTTTGTGGATCATATCGTGGAACAAGTCTGTCACGGCTCTTTGGTAGGAAGCCCCAGCATTTCTTAACCCAAATGGCATGACTGTGTAGTAAAAGGTACCCCACGGTGTTGTGAAGGCTGTCTTATGTTGATCTTCCTCGGCCATGAGAATCTGATTGTACCCAGCGAACCCATCCATGAATGAGCGAACCTCGTAGGCAGCAGTGGAGTCGACTAGCATGTCGATAGTAGGGAGTGGAAAATCATCCTTTGGGGAAGCTTTGTTTAAATCCCGAAAGTCTACACAAACTCGAACCTTGCCGTTTGCCTTCCTGACTGTCACAATGTTGGCTAACCATGTCGGATACTCGATAACCTTGACGAAACCCATACTGAGGAGCTTCTCAATCTCTTCTTTGACCTGCAGAGACCATTCTGGCTTGATCTTTCTGAGCTTCTGCTTTACTGGCCTGGCATCTTCTCTGATCGGAATCCTGTGCTCCGCTACCTTTCTGTCCAAACCCGGCATGTCTTTGTATGACCATGCGAACAGATCCACGAACTCCCGTAGTAGTGCAGTCAATCTGTCTTTGTCGTCCCCCTTGAAGAAGCTTCCAATCTTAGTTTCTTTTGGCTCTTCTTCGGTACCCAGATTAACAACATGTAATTCTTCGTCAGCCTTTGGACCATTCTCACCACGACTATGGACTTGTTGAGCAAGTTCATTTAAGTATGTTGTGTTTTCGTGGTCTATTTCATCATAATTTGAATCGTTATTAACTTGTTCGTTAAGTTCATTATTAGTTAATTCATCATTTATGATGTTTGCAATCTCAGGGTACTCAGAAATATCAAATTTTTATTAGCAAAGAAAGGAAACACACGCTCGGCTATGGCCTCCAAATCCTCTTGGGTGAGGGTATTAGAGACACTCTCGGACTCGAAAGTAAGTGTGAGCCGCTCTTCCTTCGTTGCGGTGCGGGGTATGCAACCCATTCTCGGACTAAGAATTCTTCGGATACCACGGGCCCTTTCGTTGAATACCAATTGTTGATCGGCTCGGAGCTTGGCGGGATCTCACTGATGTCTCGTTCATGATGACGGTGTCATGGATGGCGTTGACCTGGCATTCATTCATCGTGGCAAGCTCTTCGAACATGGAGGCTAAATCTGTCAGTTCTTCCCCCACGGTAATTTCTGTCTCAGATTCTATAGTCATCTTCCTTCCCCACCATTCACGGGGCGACATGGGAGTTGGTTCCCTTTCGGATTTCTGGATCTCACAATCGGAGAAGATTTCGAGGTCGGGCTTTTTGACACCCTTATTGTTAACCCATGGCTCGGGAAAGATCATGTATGGAACGTCTTCCCCTTGGCAGACAAAATAACCATTCAACGTCTTGCGGTATGGCCTCAGATTAAGGACCTCATAACGACGGCCTTCTTTATGAGCTCGGGCCTTTTCGCTCTTGATCGCTTGCTCTTGTTTCAAGTCTTCTTTGGAAGGCTCGTACCCCAAACCGAATGTGTTCTTTACAAATGGGACTTGCACAGGATGTAGGATTCCTTGTTGATATTTCCCTAGGCCTAAACCAGGGAAGTAGTCCATATTCCTCATTATGAGGAGGACTTTGTGATTGCTGGGGGTCCATGATCCGTTTCCCCCTTCTTTGTCAATGGCGTTGATTGAGACGCCGGAGAGAGTGGAGTCTGGTAAACCATGCTGAACTTGGTGGACGGGCTCACCTTTTCTGTGGATAGTGACGTTTTCAGCCATGACGGTCACTATTTCATCACCATTTCGGATCTTGACACATTGGTGGAGAGTTGATGGTACGGCATTAGCACTGTGAATCCATGGTCGTCCCAAAAGTTGAACGAGGCCGGGATATCAAGAACTTGGAATGGAATGGACATGACCATGCTTCCAAACTCGATGTCTATTTCGATCATACCCATGACTGTACGGGCGGTGCTGTCATAACCTCGGATTACTTGAGTAGAAGGCTCCAAATCGGAATCCTTAAGCCCCAGTATGCCCATGATTCTTCCAGGCATGAGATTGAGTGCAGAACCACCGTCCACTAAGACTCTTGAGACGGGCCTCCCCCTTGCTCGTACCTTGAGGTAAATAGCTTCGTTGTGGCCGGAACCAAATGGTGGAAGGTCCATATCGGCAAAGGTGATGACGTTGCCAAAATGAATGTGACCAATCATTGCCGTGAGGTCATCGGGGGTAGTATCGGGAGAAACTGATGTATCATCGAGATTGCGGATGACAAGATCTCGGTGTTTCTTTGAGGATGCAATGAGGTCCCAAATAGAGATGTTGGCTCGAGTTTTATTGAGTTGGACAAGTAGAGGGTCTTCGAGAGTGTCGCGAGCTTGCGGTCTTTGAGAAGAGGAGCTTGGTGCGGAAGTGGAAGGGTTGCTTGCTATGACTCGACCGGATCGAGTTAGCATGTTGACGTTCCCATCTTGCTTCTTTTTCCTATGCTCTAGTACTTCCCTCATTACCTCATCATAAGTCACTACATAACAAGAATTGTCAATTTTATTCATAACATTGGGGCCCCCATTCACAATTGGGATTGAATGGGTGGTCCCCTCGAGTTCTCCTATCTCTATTACATTGACATGCTCGTCACTAGTCACTACAAATTCTTTCTTATCTATGAGATCTTGAATGACATTGCGGAGAACGAAGAAATCCTCGGTGGTGTGGCCACTATATTGGTGGTAGCCACAATATTTGTGGTGAGCATGATTGGGGTGGATCGTCTTGGGTTGGTACCCTTGCAAGGGTGTGACTTGACCCTTTGCCTTGAGGACCTCGAACACTTCGGTTTGAGTCATGCCTTGGAGAGGCGTGTAGACACGGTCACTTCGGGACTTCTTCCCTTAAGGTGGAGGAACCTTTTTGTAATTCCCCTTGTCAATAGTGACGGCGTTGACCGAGGCCTCTTTTGTGGAGTTGGAAGCGGCCTTGTAGCAGTAAGTAGGAGTGGCCTTCTTAATCTCCTTGAGCAAGTCATCCATGCGTACCCCCGCCTCATACATTTGGGAGAAGTCGGAGTAGCAAGCCCCACTTAGGTGGGTGCGGAGATCAATCTTGAGAAACTTGAGAAAGATGTCCATTTGCTCTTTTGTGTTTGGCCTCTCGACAATTTCAGAGAGTTTATCATTCCATCTCCTTGTGAAGTCGATGAAGGACTCATTGTCTCGTTGAGTAGTGTTCTCTAGCTCTTTCCTTGTGGGCCGGTGAGTGGTGTTGCCTAGGGAAAAGGTTCTTGAAGACAAGCATGGCGGAGTCCCAATCAAGACGGACAGTGAGCGGGAGAGTAGCATACCAATCTTTTGCCGCCCCCTCGAGAGTGAGAGGAAAGCATTGAGCCATCACCTTGGGGGAGACCTTCTTCGGAACCATTGCCCAAATATAAGTCTCAATGTGAGCCATGGGACAAGAGTTGCCCCTAAATTTGCTTATGTCGGGCATCTTGAACTTATCGGGAAGAGCGGCCATAGTACTCATGAGGATGGATGATTGATAAAGGCTTGTGTCGGAGCCTTTCCCCATGTTGAGCCCATTGAATTTTGGTCGATGTAGGCCATGATAGAATCCACCATTTTGGGCTCATTGTTCTCGGAACTTGGTTCCCCCATTTTCTTGGTGCGGGTGTTGACATAAGGACTTTTGAACAAACCCTCGGTCCACTCGGATTCATCATCATTGTTCTTGTTCTTGTTCTTCCCTTGGTAAGGTTAGTGAGCTTTTCTTTCATTAGTTCCATCTCGGCCTCGTGGGCCTCCCTTTGGCTGTCGAGGTGGGATTGCCAAATGTCGTCTTTGCTTTGTGCCTCCTTATTAAGGGTGGAGACTTGCTCTTGGAGGAGTTGGACCATAGTTGAGAGCTGTTCGAGAGACATGGTGTTGCTGCTGCCGGTCATGGTTGATGTTGGAGCTGTTGGAGTGATCTCTTCACGGACTAACCGATTTCTGAATCCCGGTAGACTCTGTAAGTACCAATTGAACCTATATTGCAGAAGAGGCCCTTGTCAGTCTTGCGTAACACTTGCGGTCCATGAAGAGGCTTAGAACACACAGTTGGGCACACGACTCGAACCACATAAGAAAAGACTCCTTATTTTTTTTTATAAGCCGGAGGGAATGAATCCCTTTTGGGGTTTCTAAGAAAATAATGGAATCGTCACACTAGTATATAGACCATCTCGCGGTCCCATATACTCATCGGATTCCATCGTGCTTGTGAATCCTACATGTATCGGGATTAAACTAAATTAATGTAGTAAAGCATACATGCGGGGACGGATTTTTATTTTCGTCCAAAAATAACCACTTTTGGGGACGGATTTTTATTGCGTCCATTTCAACAAGTTGGCATGTATGATTTGAAGACATTAGTTTAGGGAAATCTCAGTACATGGAAACCGACTTGAGTCACGGAGTGTTAGACCCTAACTAGAATTGTGTGGTTTGTGCTCGGCTTGAATATGAGGCTCAAAGGTCACCCCCTGCATGTAGTCTTGAACTACGCCACGGGCTGAGGTTTACCGCTTCGAAAGAGCCAAGGTCTGATGGAGCTTGAAACTTTCAAGGACGGGCCTCGACGGGTTTGGGGTTGGACTTGTGCGACTCGATAGTGAGCAGTTCATAGGAATATGTGCATGTAGTGTGAGGTCTAACAAGTGACAAATTTTTTTTTTATTTTTTTATTTGTTTGAAAAGAAAGAAAACAAACACATAAGCACATAAATTACAACTCCCGAATCACCCGTGTGACCGGTAAATAAAACACAAAATTAAAACAGTCCGAGGGTTCAATTCTGTTCTGATGCAGGCAACTGTGCCCACACCCCACTGTTCTGCTCAGTCACTGAAACCTGTCTCTGTTATGGGAATCAACCCAGAAGCGTGCGCCTCTGAGTGCTGATGTGGGATGCGCGCAAATGGCGAAATGCTTATGGGAGGCGCGCGCTTCTGGTCACACCTGTCAGAATGTCAGACTTTGGACTCAGGGGATTGCCCTGGTCCTATGTTCAAATTGTAACCCCTGCAGAAGTGATTAGTACAGAATAACAGAAGAAGAAGATGAAGAACATGAAGAAGTGGGCGATTCTGGTTCTTGATGCGGGATGCGCGCGCCTTAGGATTAAACGGCCCAACGCGCGCGCCTCCCCCATCAGGAATCAGAATGCCCAGAAAAGATGTAGATTTCGATCAGAATGCAAGTTTAACCCTCAAATGTCCCCAGCAGAGTCGCCACTGTAGATACCCCGGGGGAACCACGGCTTGGCTAGAGCGGTGAATTATCCTAGGATGTCTAACTTGTTTTAGAGTCGCCACCTATGTTTTGAGGAACATAAGAAAAACCTATTGATTGTAGCCTAAGTTTGATTACGAAAACAGAGATTCTTTGTTTTGAGGTTCGGGGTTAGATTACGAGATGGGAAGTACCGAAACACCCATCTCACCCAACTAAAGTTGGTCTTGCTTGATCAAAATCTACATGAATAATAACGTTCTTCTTCTTCTTCTTTAAGTCATGAAAAGGGGGTTTAAAATAGAGTTTGGAATGTAGGAGATAACTCCTTAACCAACCTCAATGAGATGAGGTAATCATTAGAGTCATGTCCCAAATGATTTGGGTGATTGCACATTTGATTAGAGTAAAAGAGAGAGAGGAGATGAAGTAGAAAAGAAAGGAAAGGAAAAGATAGACTTTTACCTACAATTTGAAGAACTTCAGATATTGCTTGAAGAAATCATTGGAGAACCTTTAGAAAGTGATTTTGGTATATTTTTTGTAAGTTCAATCTTCGGTCCTTGAAAATGGAGGTAAAGGGAGGTTTTTATAGGTGAAAGAGGGGCGTTTTTGGTGCCAAAACTCAGTCACCAAGAAATCCTTCCCGGGCAAAATCCTGTAAATTGAGCAAGGGAGGGAATCCTGGCCAGAAATCTGTAACTGACGCCCAGAGGCGCGCGCTTCCTGCTTTGGTGGCGGGAGGCGCGCGCGCCTGGCTCCTAGTGTCGGAGGCGCGCGACTCAGAGAAGGCAATTTTAGCAGAATGGACTAGAAAGTCAGCCCTGTCATTCAGTTTAGTCCCTGGACTTAACGAAGCCAGTCAGAAACTTAACGGAAGTGATAGAAACTAACGAGAAACACTTAAAATGGGGAGAAACACAAAATCAAATGTGCAATCGGGGTGAGCGGTCCAAGGCGGGGTGTCCACACATTTATGCAATTTACTTTCATGTCTTTACATTTATGTCTTGTATTTAAATATGGCTTGGTGATCCATTGCACATCTTCGTGAGAGCCCTTTTATTTATGTCATTTATGTTGATTTGTGTTGAAATGATCAAGTTTGATGGTAAAGTTTCAATCTTTACCATTTAACTTTGACCCAAACACAATAATGACCATTTGGATGGTAAAGATTCAATCTTTATCCATCCAAAGGTTGTTTTTTGATATTCCAAGGACTTTCCTTGGATGAATCGTCCATTTGAATGTTAAAGTTTCCATCTTTAACTATTCAAATGGTGATTTTGGCTTAAATGCCATGTTCATCAACTTTGCCCATTTTCCCCCCAATTATTGCCTTGATAATGCCCAAAAACACTTTGTTTTGGTGTCTAATTAGTGATCAATGGCATAGGGATGATTTAATTCATCTTTGGTGCAAAGCAAATATACTGAAAAGATTCAATTCTGTCCAGTTTCAGCAGAATACTCTGTTTCTGCCTAAAACTGGACTGATTCCTGATAAACTGTCAAAATTCCCAGGACAACCCTTGTAGATACCCCGGGGGCGGAGACCGCGGCTTTAGGCTAGAGCGCGCGAGCTCGTCCTAGGATGTCTAATTGTGTTTTAGAGTCGCCACCCACGTTTTTTAGGAACGTAAGAAAACCTAATGTTTATGAGCCTAAGTTTGATTTACAAAAATAGAGATTCTTTGGGATGAGGGGTTCGGGGGTTAGGTTACGAAATGGGAAGTACTTAAACACCCATTTCGCCCGAGCAAAGTCGGTCTTGTTTGTTCATAATTCACTTTAAAGATAAATGTGTTCTTCCTATTTGAATGATGATAAAAAAGGGGTTTTAAAGTTTAAAATGTAGGGAGATGACTCCTAGGCCAATTCAATGTAATGAAAGGACCATTGGTGTCATGTCCCAAGTGGTTTTGGGGTGATTGCACATTTGATTGAAGAAGAAGAAGAATAAGAAAGTTTAAGACATTTACCTATAGTATCCTTCAAAGAGAACCTCTTGAAAAGCCTTGAAGAAGAGGTTGAATACTTCGAGAGAACACTTCTTAAGGTCCAAAGTTTTGTTAGTTGACAAAAAGGTCTAAAAGAAGTACCAAGGAAAAGTCTAGAAAAGAAGTGAGGAAAAAGGACCCTTCCAATGATGGATTGGAGGGGTTTTTATAGTTGAAAAAGGGGAGTTTTTGGAGCCAAACAGAGTCTCCAAGAAATCTTTCCCAGGCAAAATCATGTATAATGAGCAAGGGAGAGATTCTTGGGCAGAATCTGTAACTGACACACCCCAGAAACGCGCGCATCCCACCTAGGCGGCGGAAGGCGCGCGCGTCTGGCCTCAAGAAGCGGAGGCGCGCGACTCTGAAAAGCAATTTTTGACAGAATGGACTAGAAAGTTAGAACTGTTATTCAGTTTAGTCCCGGACTTAATGAAGTCCATCTGGAACTTAACCAAAGTAACAGAAACTAACAAAAACACTTAAAAGAGGGAGAAACACAAAATCAAGTATGCAATCGGGGTGAGCGGTCCAAGGCGGGGTGTTTATAGAGCCCCTCGGCGGCGTGGATTGCGAAGCAAACGCGCCGAAGAAAGACAGACTTCCGCCTAGGACATCACCAAGAAAAAGAAAAGGCTCGATAAAAGCAGGAATTTGAAATTGCAGGGGATAGAGGTGCGCTCCCTGTGTGAGCGGCTTTGAGAGATAAAGGTGCGCTCCCTGTGTGAGCGGCTTTGCCAATAGCGGGATCCATTTGCTGAAAGTGGGATCTGTTTGCTGGAAGCAGGACCTGTTTACTGATAGCGAGATCCGTTTGCTGGAAGCGGGACCTGTTTGCTGATAGCGAGATCCGTTTGTTGGAAGCGGGACCTGTTTGCTTAGCGAGATCCGTTTGCTGGAAGCAGGACCTATTTGCTGATAGCGAGATCCGTTTGCTGGAAGCTGGACCTGTTTGCTGATAGCTAGATCCGTTTGCTGGAAGTGGGACCTGTTTGCTGATAGTGAGATCCGTTTGCTGGAAGCGGGACCTGGAGGACCGTTTGCTTGAATACGGGACCCGGAGGACCGTTTGCTGAAGTGCGGGACCCAGATGACTTTTTGCTTTGAATGGATGTAGATTTTGCTCGATGAGGAAGCGGCGATTCTGTGGCTCACCCCGGACCAAGTTGTTGTCGTGAGTCGTACTTTGATGTTGACTGTTTGACTTTGACTTTCGATAGGGTGCGGGCACAGTTAACTGCGGAGTGCTTTGTGCTGGGGATGAATTGTAAAAACTGATTTTTTAAGAAAATAAAAGACACCCTACTTTGAGTGGGAGTTTTTATCTTATTTCAGTTTTTAGACATGTCTTAAGGGGGGACCAAATTAATGTGTGCCCAGCTGAGTGTTTATTGCCATTAAGCTCCTTCTCATTGCTGGGATCCTGAACTTGTCGTTGGTTGTGAGCTTTTGAAGTGCCTGGGTTACTTTCTGAACTTTGACAGGGGCCATTTCTGGAGCATTTTTTTTTACCTGGGACGCGGGCGCTTCCTCTCTTGGCTACGTGACGCGCGCGCCTTGTAGACCGGTGTCGGAAGGCGCGCGCCTCTGGGAGGCGAAATTCAGGGCCTGATATTTGCTGACCAAAAGATCCCCCAACAGCTATAATATCAGCTTCTGGTCGGTAATACGATTCCAACAGCTTTCTTCTGCCATTTTTGAACAGCATTTTATTGCCCAATTTTGCTTATAACCTTCTTTCCCATGGCCTCTAACCTTTTTAGTCTTGGTGCCGAGGTTGTCAAGAGTTACGAGAAGGATTTATCGACATTCGTTTATTCTTTCAAGACCCATCCCAAAAATGCTTTCGTCAAAGATTTCAGATTTCGAATTCTTTTTACTTTGCGAACATTGAAGCCGGATTGGGACTTGTTGAAGGCTGTTGCAGTCTTCTGGGATTGTGATAGCCATGCATTCAACTTTTCGGCTAATGAAATGGTGCCGACTGTCGATGATTTTGGGGCCATTTTTGGTATGCCTTTGGCCGGTCGGATTGCCGTCCTTAAGTATCACCCCGGTGTTGTTGATTCTTGGGTTGGCCTTCTGAATCTCCTTGTTGAAGAGGTGAAGAAGATGATGCACAAAACCGTTGTTGACATAACTGAGCTTCCGATGTTTTTTAGTTTGCATTCGGAAGATGTCGCGGTTCAGTCCTTTAAGAGAAATGCCATGGCTGTCTGCCTTTTCAGCGAGGTTTTGTTTGTCACTCCTCTGGGTACCGCGGATGCGCAGTTGGCTGAAATCGTGTTGCAGGCGAAAGGACAATGACTCAGCAAAATTCTGCTCGTTGTAGGAGAGACCTTGCATGGTTTGGACGAATTGCACCGTACGGGCGAGATGCGACGAGGAAGCCCCTTGCTTTTGACCATATGGCTTCGGGAGCATTTCAGGCTTTATGCATCATATGGCGACCTTTCTCCTTTTGCTATTCATAGGCGACGGTTGCTGATTAGAGATTTGACTGAAGAGGGTTGGAGGAGATTTTTTGCTTCTCGTCTTACAGCTGACGTTGAGTGGTGCCCTTGGGGTCTTCGCCCTTTTGTGGAGTGGACCTCTGGTTTTCAGTATGTGGTTTTACCCGGGTTGAGAGATTCTTCGTTTTACCAACCACAACGGGTTCTGAGGCAATTTGGCCGTCAACAGATAATTCCTTTTCCGAGGAACGGGAGGCTTCGTCCAGTTTCTTATATGGGTCCGGACTTCTCGAATGAGCTTCAGTCGGCTTGGGGAGATGATCGTAACCGTTGGGCTTCCGCTCCTTTGCATCGGGGTAGTATTTTTCTTCCCGAGAGTTACTTGGATCACTTGCTTGCTACCGTCTACCGCGGCATTACTTGGCTAGATGTTCTTCGAACTGAGTTGTTAGAGAAGGACTTTGAGCCTAGCAGTGCTTTGAGGTACAAGGAAGCTGCTGCTGATGTGAACAACATTCTAACTGACCCTTTCGGTACCCCTTTGGATGACTTTTATGCTCGGAGGCGCTCTGTTGCGCAGAGGGTATCGGTCCGCATCAGTGTTCCTAGACCTCCCAAGAAGAGTAGGATTGATAGTCGTTCGGGTGGTCCTTCGAAGGCCAAGAGAAAATTATATTTTTCCTGGTATCCCCAAGAGATTGCAATTAAAATAGACCACTTGTTAGGATTTTAATGTTTTATGTCTTTTATTAGCTCAGCAAAATCCGTTGTAATGATAAAAAGTACTTCAAGAAATGAATAAAAATTGCATCTCGTTAATTTGAAATGATTTGGGTATTTGTTCATATTTTAGACCGCACCCGATGGTTGCCTACGTTCCTCCAGTGTAGAGGCTCAGGTCTCCGTAGTTCAAACAAACGAAGACCATTTTTTTTTTGCACCCTGTTTTTTGCCTAGACCGCCCTTTCGGGTTTTCAATCTAGCGGGCTTCTTTTTTGCACGTGCTCTAATTTTTGCCTAGGCCGCCTTTGCGGGTTTTTCAACCTAGCGAGCTTATTTTTTTTTTTTTTTGATGGTCCTCGTTTATTAGACGTAAAATCTCTTCAACTTGTCGAGGTTGACTTCCTTTGGCAGCTGATCTCCGTCTAAATCCATGAGTCGGACTGTCCCGCCGCTTAGTATCCTCTTGACTACGTACGGACCGATCCATCGGGGTCCCCATTTTCCAAGGGGGTTCATGGCATTAGGAAGGTGTTGTCTTAGGACCAAATCTCCCACACTGATGTTTTGGGGCTTCACCTTTTTGTTGAAAGCCCTAGCCATTCTTTGTTGATAGGCCCTCGTACGTTCGATTGCCCTTAGCCTTTTCTCGTCTAGTAGGGCTAGCTGTTCATATCGACTTTGCATCCAATCGACTTCATTGACTTGGTTCTCGAGGAAGACCCGTAGGGATGGGACTTCGAGCTCTATTGGGAGTACAGCTTCGGAACCATATACCAGTGCATAAGGAGTTTCTCCAGTCGCTGTCCGTATTGACGTGCGGTAGCCCCATAATGCTAGAGGTAGCTTTTCGGGCCAATCCCTTCCGGTGGAGGCCATTTTCTTCACAATGGTCTCGATTGTCTTATTAGCTGCCTCGACCGCGCCGTTTGCTTGAGGGCGGTATGGAGATGACTTGTGCTTAGTAATCTTGTATTATACCAGGAGCGCGTCCATCTCTTTCTCAAAGTGAGAACCGTTGTCTGAGATGATTTCATGAGGAACGCCGTACCGGCACATGATATGGGTTTTTACGAATTCGGCCACTTTCTTGGCGTTGAGAACTCGGTAAGCCTGTGCTTCAACCCATTTTGTAAAATAGTCCACGGCTACTTGGACAAAAGATTGTCCGTTGCTGCCAGTAGGGAGAACTTTGCCGATGATGTCTATGCCCCAACTTTGCCGATGATGTCTATGCCCCAACAAGAGAAGGCTAAGGCGTGGTCATATTGTAAAGCTGTGAGGGTGGAGCGTGCTGTAGATTGGCATGGAATTGGCATTTGGCGCACCTCTTGACTTTATCGATGCAGTCCCTTTCCATGGTACTCCAATAATAACCCATGCGAAGTATCTTCTTGGTCAACATAAACCCGTTCATCTGGGGCCCACATTCACCTTCGTGGATCTCATGTATTATTTCTTGAGCTTCGGTCTCATTTACGCATAGGAGATTGATCCCTTCGTGGTGCCTTTTGTAGACTCGGTCCCTAATCAATACATATCAGGAGGCTAGTCTTTGCAATGCCATTTAGGACTTCTTATTCCTATTCTCGGGATAAGTATCATCCTTGAGGAAATTCATGATATCCGCATACCACGGGGAGTTTGCTTGGACCTCGTTGATCTCTATACTCATGCAGTATGCCAGACTGTTCCTTCGGGAAATTTGGAAGAGCTTCACAATTTTACCCTCAGGTATTTCGACCAGTAAAGCGATGGTGGCTAGTGCATCAGCAAAATGGTTTTTGTCCCTTGGCAGGTAGTTGAAGGTGATTTCTTGAAACTGTTCAACCAACTCCTCGAGATGTTGACCATACCGTTTTAGAGTCGAGTCTTGAATCTTCCACTTTCCAGATGTCTTATTGATGATGAGCAAGGAATCACCAAATACATCTAAACTTGTGACACTTCTCTCGAGGGTTGCTTCGAGCCCCGCTATGCATGCTTCGTACTCAGCGATGTTGTTGGTGGCTTCAAATTCGAGGCTGATAGTGATTGGAGTATACATGTCCTTTGGATCAACAAGTAACATCCCTATGCCATATCCATGCTTATTGGCTGCGCCATCGAAAAAAAGTTGCCACTTATTTTTTTCTGTTGTAGCGCAAATTAAATGCTCATCGGGGAACTGTACATCTTCCCCCTTCACTTCGTCACACGGAAATTCAGCAAGCTGATCACTGAACACTTTCCCCCTGATGGATTTGAGTATGACGTAAGTGATATCGTAGCCGGCGAGCATGAAATACCATTTGGCTATTCTTGTTGACATGAAAGGCTTCTCGAAGATGTAGCGGAGCGGGTCCACTTTTGCTACCAACTTGATTAGGAAGGCCTCCATGTAATTCTTGAGCTTTTAAGTAACCTAAACCAATGCAGCACAAGACTTCTCTAAGACAGAGTAGTTCTTTTCAGCTCCTTGAAACCGGCGGCTGACAAAGTAGATAGCATTCTCTTTTGTGGAGTCTCGCTGTTCTTGTGCTAACATAGCCCCTAGGGCTTCATCATTGACAGTGAGACAGACCAAGAGAGGCTTCTCCTTGTGTGGTGGAACCAAAACTATAGGGCATGTCAAGTAATGCTTCACTTGGTAGAAGGCTTTTTGGCAAGCATCGGTCCATTCTAGAGCCACATTCTTTTTTAGTAGCTTGAAGATCGGCTCACACATGGAAGTGAGTTGGTGCACAAATCGACTGATGTATTGAAGTCTGCCCATGAAACCTTTGATTTCCTTCTGCGTCTTTGGAGGAGGCATGTCAATGATTGCCTTGATCTTTGAGGGATCGGCTTCAATTCCCCTCTCAGTGACCATGTAACCGAGAACCTTTCCTCTGATGACCCCAAAAGTGCACTTTGCGGGATTGAGTCTCATGTTGTGTTGTCGAAGTCTTTCAAAGAATTTGCGAAGATCGATCAAATGTTGACCATTGGTTCCCTTTGAATGGATGATCATGTCGTCTACATAGACCTCGATCTCTTTGTAAATCATGTCATGGAATAGATCCGTAACAGCCCTCTGGTAGGTAGCCCCAGCATTCCTTAGTCCGAACGGCATGACTGTGTAAAAGAAAGTGCCCCACGGTGTTGTGAAAGCTGTCTTGTGTTGATCCTCTTCAGACATGAGAATCTGATTGTAACTGGCAAAACCGTCCACAAATGAGCGGACTTCAAAGTTGGCAGTCGAATCGATGAGCATGTCGATGTTTGGTAGTGGAAAATCATCTTTCGGGGAAGCTTTGTTCAAATCCCGGAAGTCCACACAAACTCGAACCTTGCCGTTTGCTTTCTGACTGTCACAATGTTGGCTAGCCAAGTGGGATACTCAATGACTTTGATGAAACCCACACTGAGGAGCTTTTCAATGTCTTCTTTGACTTGTAGAGACCATTCTGGCTTGATCTTTCTGAGCTTCTACTTTACTGTCTTGGCGTCCTCTCTGATCGGAATTCTGTGCTCCGCGACCTTTCTGTCCAAACCCGGTATGTCTTTGTACGACCATGCGAATACATCCACAAACTCTTTGAGCAGTGCAGTCAATCTGTCTTTGTCTTCCCCCTTGAAGAAGCTTCCAATCTTCGTTTCTTTCGGCTCTTCGTCGGTACCCAGATTAACAACATGCAATTCCTCATCATCCCCTGGACCATTTTCACCACGACAACGAACCTGTTGAGCTAGTTCATTTAGGTATGTTATGTTTTCATGGTCTATTTCATCACAATATGAATCGTTATTAACTTGTTCATTAAGATCGTTATTAGTTAATTCATCATTTATGATGTTTGCAATCTCGGGGTACTCAGAAATATCGAATTTTTCATTAGCAAAGAAAGGAAACACACGCTCGGCTATTGCCCCCATATCCTCTTGGGTGAGGGTATTAGAAACACTCTCGGACTCGAAAGTAAGTGTGAGCCGCTCTTCCTTTGTTGCTGTACGGGGTATGAAACCCATTTCTCAGATCAAGAAATCCTCGAATACTATGGGCCCCTTCGTTGAATACCAGTTGTTGATTGACTCAGAGCTTGGCGGGATCTCACTGATGGTTTCTTTTCTTCCCCCACGATAATCTCTACCTCGGACTCTATAGTCACTTTCTTGCCCCACCACTCTCGGGGTGACATTAGAGTAGGCTCCCTTTCTTGTGTCGGAATTTCACAATCAGTGAAGATCTCGAGACCGGGCTTTCTGACGCCCTTGTTGTTAACCCATGGTTCAGGAAAGATCATGTACGGAACATCTTCCCCTTGGCGAACAAAATAACCGTTTAGTGTGTTGCGGTAAGGCCTCAAGTTAGGGATTTCATATTGTCGACCTTCTTTGCGAGCTCAGGTTTTTTGGCTCTTGACTGCTTGCTTGTATTTCAAGTCATCTTTGGTAGGCTCGTATCCCAGACCAGACTTGTTCTTGACAAAAGGAACTTCTACGGGGTGCAATATCCCTTGTTGATGCTTCCCTAGGCCTAGACCGGGAAAGTGATTCATGTTCCTCATCATGCGGAGGATTTTAGGATTACCGAGGGTCTATTATCTATTTCCCCCTTCTTTGTCGATGGTGTTGACACCGGAGATAGTGGAATCTTCTATCCCGTGTTGAACTTGGTGAATGGGTTGTCCCCCATTTCTGTGGATGGTGACATTCTCGGCCATGACGGTGACTATCTCGTCCCCATTTCTGATCTTGACACATTGATGGAGAGTGGAAGGGATCGCATTGGAACTGTGGATCCATGGTCGGCCCAAAAGCAAGTTGAATGAAGCAGGGACATCAAGTACTTGGAATGGGACGGACATGATCATGCTTCCAAATTCGATATCAACTTCTAGCATTACAATGATTGTACGGGCAGTGCTATCGTACCCTCTAATGACTTGGGCGGAGGGTTGTAAATCGGAGCTTTTGAGCCCCAGTATGCCCATGACTCGGCTAGGCATTAAGTTGAGTGCAGAACCACCGTCTACTAGAACTCTTGAGATGGGTCTCCCCCTTGCCCTTACTTTGAGGTAGATGGCTTCATTGTGTTTGGACCCAAATGGCGGGAGGTCCATATCGGCAAAAGTGATGACATTGCCGAAGTGAATGTGACCTATCATTGCTGTAAGGTCCTCGGGAGTCGTGTTGGGAGAGACTGATGTGTCATCCAAGTTCTTGATGATGAGGTCTCGGTGTTTCTTTGATGATGCAATAAGGTCCCAGATGGATATGTTGGCTTGCGTCTTCTTGAGTTGTGTTAACAAAGGATCTTCGGGTACGTCGCGTGCTTGCGATCATTGAGAAGAGGTGTTGGTTGCTGCGGTATTGGGAGGGATTGTGCTCGTTGTTACTCGGCCACTGCGAGTGAGCATGTTCACGGTCCCTTGTAGCTTCTTCTTCCTATTCTCTAAGACTTCCCTCATAATCTCATCATAAATCACAACATAACAAGAATTATCAAATTTATTCATATCATCGGAGCCCTCATTCACAATTGGTATCGAATGAGTAGTTCCTTCAAACTCTCCTACGTCTATTACATGGACACCACCCTCATTAGGGATTATGAATTCCTTCTTGTCTATGAGGTCTTGGATGGTGTTGCGGATGGAGAAGCAATCCTCGGTGAGGTGACCGGTGCATTGATGATAGTCACACCATTTGTGGTGGGCATGATTGGGACGGAGCGGTTGTGGTTGCTTGTACCCTTAAAGAGGAGTGATTTGTCCCTTGGCCTTTAGAGCTTCATAGGCCTCGGTGATGGTCATGCCATTTAGAGGAGTGTAGACGCGGTCGTTTTGGAACCGCTTGCCTTGTGGTGGAGGGACCTTCATGTAATTCCTCTTGTCGGTAGTAACGGCATTGACAGAAGCCTCTTTGTTTGAATTAGAGGCGGCCTTGTAACGATAGGTAGGAGTGGCCTTCTTAATCTCCTTAAGCAAGTCATCCATGCGTACCCCCGCCTCATACATTTGGGAGAAGTCGGAGTAGCAAACCCCACTTAGGTGGGTGCGGAGATCAATCTTGAGACACTTGAGAAAGATGTCCATTTACTCTTTTGTGTTTGGCCTCTCAACAATTTCAGAGAGCTTGTCATTCCATCTCCTTGTGAAGTCAATGAACGACTCGTTGTCTCTTTGGGTGGTGTTCTCGAGCTCTTTCCTTGTGGGCCGGTGAGTGGTGTTGCCTTGATATTGATTTTTGAAGGCAAGCATAGCGGCATCCCAATCAAGACGGACAGTGAGCGGGAGAGTTGCATAACAATCCTTTGCCACCCCTTCGAGGGTGAGAGGAAAGCATTGAGCCATAACTTTTGGGGAGACCTTCTTCGGAACCATAGCCCAAATGTAAGTCTCGATGTGAGCCATCGGGCATGAGTTGCCCTTAAACTTTCTAATGTCGGGCATCTTGAATTTGTCGGGGAGAGCGGCCATCGTGCTTATGAGGATGGATGACTGATAAAGGCTTGTGTTGGAGCCTTTTCCCATGTTGAGGCCGTCAAATTTCTGATCAATGTAGGCCATGATAGAATCGACCATTTTGTGGTCGTTGTTGTCGGTGCTTGGTTCCCCCACTTTTTTGGTACGGGCACTGACATATGGGCTTTCAAACAAACCCTCGGTCCACTCGGATTCCTCATTGTCATTAACCCCCTTGTTCTTGGAGAGTTTGAGGAGCTTGGCTTTCAATTGGTCAACCTCGGCCTCGTGGGCCTCCCTTTGACTGTCGACATGAGCTTTCCACAAGGCTTCTTTGGTTTGAGCCTCGTTGTGGAGAGTGGTGACTTGTTGTTGAAGAGTTTGGACCATGGCAGAGAGTTGCTCGAGAGTCATGGCGTTGTTGGTGATGGAGTCGCCGGCCATTGATGATGCAGAAGCTGTAGGAGTGATCGGTTCAAGAACAAGCCGGTTTGATGAATTCCTGTAAATGCGGAGAGTACCAATCGGACCTATAATTAGAGAAGTAGCCCTTGTCAGTCTCGGTTCACACTTTCGGTCCATGAAGAGGTTGAGAACACACAGTTGGGCATATGACTCGAACCACATAAGAAAAAGACTCTTTTTTTTATTTTATAAGTCGGAGGGAATGGGTCCCTTTTGGGATTTCTAAGAAGATAATGGAATCGTCACACTAGTATATAGACCATCTCGCGGTCCTATATACTCATCGGATTCCATCACGTTTGTGAATCCTACATGTGTCGGGATTAAACTAAATTAATGTAGTAAAGCATACATGCGGGGACGGATTTTTTATTTTCGTCCAAAATAACCACTTTTGGGGACGAATTTTTATTGCGTCCGTTTCAGCAAGTTGGCATGTATGATTTGAAAACATTAGTTTAGGGAAATCTCGGTACATGGAAACCGAATTGGTCACGGAGTGTTAGACCCTAACTAGAATTGTGTGGTTTGTGCTCGACTAAAGAGAGGCTTAAAGGTCACCCCCGGCATGTAGTCATGAACTACGCCACGGGCTGAGATTTAACGCTTCGAAAGAGTCAAGGTCGAGTGGAGCTTGAAACTTTCTAGGACGGGCCTCGACGGGTTTGGGGTTGGACTGTGCGACTAGATAGTGAGCAATTTATAGGAGTAATGTGCATGTACTGTGAGGTCTATCACGTGACAAATTTTTTTTTTTTAAAAAAAAATTTTTTGAAAAGAAAAGATAAAAAAAAAAACACATAAGCACGTAAATTACAACTCCCGAATCACCCGTGTGACGGGTAAATAAACACAAAGTTAAACAGTCCAAGGGTTCAATTCTGTTCTGATGCAGGCAACTGTGCCCACACCCCACTAGTGTTGAGGGAAGTGCGCGCCTGGCGCATTGTATCTGGGAGGCGCCCGCTTCTAGGCTAACCTGTCAGATTATCAGAAACTTATGGACTCAGGAGATTGCCCTGGTCCTGATTGTGTGATGAAACCCCTGCAATGTTTGTTAGCACGAAATAATAGGAAGAATAGGAAGAACACATGAAAGGCGGGCGATTCTGGAATTTGACGCGGGACGCGCGCGCTTTGGACCATGAAGGTCCGAGGCGCGCGCTTCCAATATCAATTTCCAGAATGCCCAGAAAAGTGAATTATGAACAGAAACACAAGTTTAACCCTCAAGCCATCCCCAGCGGAGTCGCCACTGTAGATACCCCGGGGGCGGAGACCGCGGCTTTAGGCTAGAGCGCGCGAGCTTGTCCTAGGATGTCTAATTGTGTTTTAGAGTCGCCACCCACGTTTTTGAGGAACGTAAGAAAACCTAATGTTTATGAGCCTAAGTTTGATTTACGAAAACAGAGATTCTTTGGGATGAGGGGTTCGGGGGTTAGGTTACAAAATGGGAAGTACTTAAACACCCATTTCGCCCGAGCAAAGTCGGTCTTGTTTGTTCATAAACCACTTTAAAGATAAATGTGTTCTTCCTATTTGAATGATGATAAAAAAAAAGGGGTTTTAAAGTTTAAAATGTAGGGAGATGACTCCTAGGCCAATTCAATGTAATGAAAGGACCATTGGTGTCATGTCCCAAGTGGTTTTGGGGTGATTGCACATTTGATTGAAGAAGAAGAAGAAGAAGAAGAAGAAGAAGAAGAAGAAGAAGAAGAAGAAGAAGAAGAAAGTTTAAGACATTTACCTATAGTATCCTTCAAAGAGAACCTCTTGAAAAGCCTTGAAGAAGAGGTTGGATACTTGGAGAGAAAACTTCTTAAGGTCCAAAGTTTTTTTAGTTGACAAAAAGGTCTAAAAGAAGTCCCAAGGAAAAGTCTAGAAAAGAAGTGAGGAAAAAGGTCCCTTCCAATGATGGATTGGAGGGGTTTTTATAGTTGAAAGAGGGGAGTTTTTGGAGCCAAACGGAGTCTCCAAGAAATATTTCCCGGGCAAAATCATGTATAATGAGCAAGGGAGAGATTCTTGGGCAGAATCTGTAACTGACACACCCCAGAAGCGCGCGCATCCCACCTAGGAGGCGGAAGGCGCGCGCGTCTGGCTTCAAGAAGCGGAGGCGCGCGACTCTGAAAAGCAATTTTTGACAGAATGGACTAGAAAGATAGAACTATTATTTAGTTTAGTCCCGGGACTTAACGGAGTCCGTCTGGAACTTAACCAAAGTAACAGAAACTAATAGAAAACATTTAAAAGAGGGAGAAACACAAAATCAAGTGTGCAATCCTGGTGAGCGGTCCAAGGCGGGGTGTCTACAACCCTCTATAGCCGTACGGCTGGTTTTTCCGGGGAATGGCTTTCTCAATTTTACCCCTTTTCCTGTTAAACTGTTTGTAAAATAAGCCCCTTTCTGTTAAGTTTTAAATTGGTTTTTGTTAAAAGTCAGTTTCTCCCATTTTTGAAAACACACACACACACATACGTTTGCACATTTTTGGTCAATAAACTTAGGGAGACTCGGTTCTTCCGAGGCGTCTTGGGTGAACCGGGATAATGTTATTCCCAAGACGTAACCTGACCTCCGAACTCATTTCTCTAAACCTTTTCCGTTAAATTTGGGTTTAAAATTAAATTAATGTGGCAACTCCGTTTTGTTTGAACATTTAAAGTGCCGTGTTTGATTCTCGAGGGGAACTTTTCTATGTTTTTCCCGCGGGTATCTTACATAACACGCCCCCAGTCCCGGGATCCCCTAATAGAACCTCGAACCTGGTGCGCATGAATAACAAGAATCAAGAAACTAACAAGAAACTGGATGACAACTGTTTATAACAAACTGACATGATATATATACTCTAGAGTAATGAGCTAAGATAGCTCACACCACGAGTTCTAGACAAGAAAATTTAAACCAAACATGATTATACATAGCGGAAACATGCCTAGCACATATGATGGCATTACAAGATGTCTAGAAACAATAAGTACTATACAAGACCGTCTACCCCAAAATAAAGAGTTACATAACCCATAATACATCGTCCTCACCAAAATGTAAAAGGACCACGATCCCCAAAAGAATAACCACCTGCGTAGTAAGCTCCCAGCTATGTCGAGCCTCACTTCGCACTATCACTAGCCTTCCTTTGATCTAAGGAAAACAAATAAACAAGGAACGGGGTGAGATAAATCTCAGTAAGCTATTAGATGCAACTACATGACATATTATCATGCAATTCAAATAGATACTCAAGTAATCATGTATCAAGTATCATCAAGTAACAAGTATATGAGAGGCTAAGCCACTCATCAAGTAGCAGATTAGGCTAAGCTAGCACATTATAAAGGATATTGCTTCCTTCCTTATTCCTCCCAAGAATACCATTGTTTTTGTAGCTTGTATTACTTTGACAAATCACAATCAATATCAAGAAACTTCTTATGCAGTATATATAAGAAGACCCGATAACCAGTGTCATTCCCAAGATCAAGATTCACAAGGTGTTCACGAGTTTAGTATTCACTTATATCAGGCGTATTGCTCTAATAAAGGAAGCTATGCCCTTACTATGGCCTGTAGTAAGGGGTCAAGCGCAGATACATAGATCCCCGATTATCACTTTGGCCCCAGCCTCATGATAAGCGTGAACCTATATACCTCCAAACAAGCAAGGACCAGCTGGACTCACACAAGAATGCACAAGTAGGTATTTACTTGAACTACGAGAGTAGAACTAATCCAAAAGTAGTGGACTAGTGTTAGTACCCGACCTGAAAATGAGTTTATTAGGACTTTCCCAAAAATACAAGGACTTTATAGGAATTAGAAACCTTGCAAAGACTTGTCCCGGATTCCCGAAATATCTCATTTATGACAAAATCTATCAAATTAGGTAGTAAATGGTTTCCTTAAAACCATGCAGAAACCCTAGCTTAAGAATCAAGTCAGCCTGCAACCATAGCCAGGCGGCCAACCTTGCTCTGGGTGATCCTGACCATCAGATCTTCCCATCAGTCTACTATATAAACCATTCCATTCCATTGGTTTTGGAGGTCCGATTTGGAGAGTTCTAAGATCCGAATTTGAGAGTTCTTAAACACAATTTTGCTCTCTAATTAGCATTCAAACCTCCAAGAAGATCAAGGTTTATTTCTTGCCAACATAGGTAAGTTTTCTAACTTATTTCTTCACGTTCTTGAATTATTTCTAATGTAAATCTTTAATATTCATGTTCTTGCATGTTTATTCATAGTTTCTTCATATGCTTCGCATGTTCATTCATATGTTCATATATGTTCTTCATATGTTCATCGTGTTCATAGATTAAAACCTTATTTATGCTATATTTAGGGTTGCGATCTTCATGTTTGCATGTTATTTCATAGCCGATGATGATCTAGGGTTCATCGACCCAAGGATGATCTAGGAACTACTTCTAAACCCTAATCTTTAGGTAATTCCCCCCTCATTATGCTTGATCCCGATTCTTCTGCCTATTCTAATTCTCTCGAACTACGCTGACCTGAGCTTCTCACATTGAGAGGAACGTAGGCAATCTTCGGATCCGGTCTCAATCACTAACACACTACATACACCGCATCATGATAGAAAGACCGATCAATTCGGGCAATAGGAGTGATAACGTTCAATATTCTTCTCTTGTTGTAATTTGACCCCCGAACCCATTAAACATGCTTTTTCTCGATTTTTTGGCTATAATTAAAACGGCGTGGCGACTCTCATAATTTTAATGTTGCTATGAATATTCTCAAATTCAAACACACGTATTCACAGTGGCGACTCTGCTGGGGACTGCTTTGAAACTTTTTCAAACTTAGTGGGTCTAACTTTCGTCACATCATGATGCTTGCCATGTTTACACATGCACACATTTGCCATGTTTACACATGCACACACCTGCCATGTTTACACACACACACACCTGCCATGTTTACACACACACATACCTGCCATGTATACACATGCACCCTACACACACCTGCCATGTTTACACATGCACCCTACACACACTTGCCATGTTTACACATGCACACACTTGCCATGTTTACACGTGCACCTCACACACACTTGCCATGTTTACACATGCACCTCACACACACTTGCCATGTTTACACATGCACCCTACACACGCCATGTTTACACATGCACATACTTGCCAAGTTTATACATGCACCTCACATACTTGCCATGTTTACACATGCACCCGTGCACCCCGCCATGTTAATACTTGTACCTTGTATTTCTATACCCTTGTTATTTTCATCTTAGTATTAGGGTCAAACAAAACCTTGCTATATTCCCTTGTACATTCTTCTTCCCTCTCTCTTGCATTGCATTGCATCATTCAAACATTCAAAGCTTCCCTCTTTTCTCCCTAAAAAGAATTAGCTTCTTGCCACACACTACCACTAGTCCGTGTCTGCACTGCACATGTCCCCATTACCCGGAGTATTCGATGTGCAGGAATTTGTGCGCTACTGCCGCCCTCTTTTCGAGTCACTCGTCTACTCCACTCACCGTGTACGTTCCGCGAGCGGTGGGAACCTTTTACCTTACACGTGTCAACCCACACATAGAGATTAGGACACTCCTTAGACCAACCATTTAGGATGTAAATAAATGCAAAACTTTTCGCAAAATAAAATGTGCATTGCATCTAGACGACCTCTAAGGTCCATCGCTCACCCCTTGGGCCATCTATCAAAATTCCTCATCATGGCCTATCTAGCTTACCTATCCATCATTGCGATCCATTTGGGTCTACCCTTCATCTCGACCCGCTTTGGTCAAAATCCCACCATCCTTTGGCCTCTTAGGACAATCTTATCTACCTTTGACCTCCTAGGTCAACCTTTGACCCCCTGGGTCAACCTTATCTACCTTTGACCTCTTAAGCCAACCTTTGACCCCCTAGGTCAACCTTTGACCTCCTAGGTCAACCTTATTCGCCTTTGACCTCCTAGGTCAACCTTTGACCCCCTAGGTCAACCTTATCTACCTTTGACCTCCTAGGTCAACCTTACCACCCTTTGACCTCTTAGACCAACCTTTGACCCCCTAGGTCAATCTTATCCGTTTAAGTCAACCTTTGACCCCCTAGGTCAATCTTATCCGTTTAAGTCAACCTTTGACCCCCTAGGTCAACCTTACCCACCTTTGACCTCTTAGGTCTACCCTTGACCCCCTAGGTCAACTTTATCAACCTCCGACCTCCTAGGTCAACCCTTGACCTCCTAGGTCAACCTTATCACCTTCGACCTCTTAGGTCAACCCTTGACCCCTTAGGTCAACCTCATCCGCCTTTAACCTCGTAGGTCAACCTTTGACCCCATAGGTCATTCTCATCTGCCTTTGACCCCATAGGTCAAACCCTGGACCCCTTAGGTCAACTTTATCACCCCTCGATCTCTTAGGTCAACCTTTGACCACTTAGGTCAACCTTATCCACCTTTGACCTTTGAGGTCAATCTTTGACTCCCTAAGTCAACCCAATCACCTTTTGACTTCTTAAGTCAACCTTTGACCCCTAGGTCAACCTTATCCGCTATTGACCTCTTAGGTCAATCTTTGATTCCATAGGTGAACCCAATTACCTTTGGTCCTAACCCCCTTAGGTCAACCCGTCTCAACCCGTTTAGGTCCACGCACCATCCTCGACCCATCTAGGTCAACTCGTCCGTCTTAGGTTAAAACTACCCCTTTACCTTTGACCCATCTAGGTCAACCCGTGACCCGCTTAGGTCGACTTACCTATCTTGGATCCATCTAGGTCAATCTCCAACCTTCCTTAGTCCACCAACCCGAATAGGTCAACCTTATACCCGCCTAGGTCAAACCATATCTATCCCGCTTAGATCATCCCATAGGCAAACCGCTACAACCCGCTATCTCGATTCATTCACCACATAGGTCAATCCAACCCTTCTCATTTAGGTCGACCTATCTTGGATCCATCTAGGTCAACCCACCATTATCGTCGCATCCTAGCTTGAACCATTTCTTGTCTCAAACATTAGGTCAAACCTTAGGTCAAATTTAGGTCAAACCATAAGTCAAACCTTACCCGATTCCTATAGGCCTTCCTCACCCATGCTTGACTACAGACCGAGTCATCTCCCTCTTTTTGGCCCCTATGGTCTTCTCTCACCTCTTTTTAAAAAATCTAACTTGACTCGAACTACGGCGACCTGAGCCTCTTATTGTGTGGGACCTCTCCCTCATGGTAAGTGGAACGTAGGCAACTTCGGCCCGGTCAAACTTTCAAATTATTGTCAAAAATGCATTTCAAAGTGTGGAGACCGACTCTTTTCCGAAAGTGATTTTATACGATGCCTTATCATTAATTATAAATCTAAGCTCAATTCAAAGACATAATTCCCCCACAACTATTGTACATCCTGCATCATGTCTCTTGAAAGGAACATCGAAGTTGCAAATGAAGCTATTTCCCAAGGTCTCGAGACAACTCTCCACACCAATACTGATCTCAATGAGCAAGCGCTCCATTTCGAGACAATCCTCTACACCGGTACTGCTCTCAGTAAGCAAGCATCCCACTTCGAAGCCATCCTCGATGAACAAGCAATCCACTTTAAGGCCCTCTCAACGAGCAAGCAACACACTTTCAGAAGGAGATGCATACGACCCTAAGAAATATCGAGAGGCGCCATTTGTCTGAAATTCGTGGCGTTTATGATTACCTCAGCCGAGTTCTCCCTCTTGCTCAATGTCAACACCCGTACGCTCCTCAAATGCACAGGCCGCCACAGACTTTCCCCGTCGGGATGCCTCCTATGACTACTCATCAATAAGGGGTACCGGTACCTAAATCACCCTCAAAGACAGTTCGTGTAAGGAAGGACGAGCGCGAATTCGACGACTTAGGTATGCCGTTAGCCAAACTCTTCAAAAGTCTAGTTCAAGCCGGCAAGTTATCTCATTTGTTCAACTATGAACCAAGTAGGGTGAAGCAATGCTTGGATCCCTCCAAACACTGCCAATACCACCAGTACATTGGGAATGACACCGAAGATTGCCTCCAATTGAGGAGGAAGATTCAAAGCCTCATTAACAGCGGAGCCATCACCCGCCAACGGAATACATGGGCATGGGCAAAAGAGGAAATTGGGGCTACCTCCTTTAAATAAAAGAAAAGAAAAGGGTCATTCAGTCTTCGCAGGTTCTAGAGTGTCCGTAGTCAAAAGTCCACCTTGGACGATTTTTGTTTCTTTAAGTAAAAGTCCACCCCGGACTAGTCAGTTTAAATATTTTAGTTCCAATAAAAGGGTCTTTATTTCTTTTCTTTTCTCTCTAGACTTGAGACATAAGCTTGCATATATCAATTTCATGAAAATTGTCTTATTCACCATTTTCGCTTGATTGCTATATCTTTATATGATGAATTAATCTTAATCTTACTCATTAATGACGACTCATTAAAAGGTAAATGGACCCACAAACCATTCACATAACTAAGTAAACGATTAATCTCAAAATAACAAATGCTTCGATCAATTGGGATGAACGAATCACTTTCTCTTCTCTCTACATTCTACCCCCATACACTCTCTCTATACACTCACCCCTTGTACACACTTCATGTACACTCTCTATATACACCTTCTCCCATACACTATCCTCATACGCCTCTCATCCCACCATTAGACCCCTTTTTATAAGGTCGTGACAAAGAAATGGACTGCGGTTGCTCATCATCAAATAGACATCCATGCTGCCACAATTTAAATGGTTGGTTTGTTCCCTTCATGAGTACTACATGCCGTTACACTGGGGCTGTCCGTATTCCATCGCAAATGTAAGACAAGTGCACGAAGTCATCCATGCCATTAATTGGTGAACGTGATAATCCAATGGAGCTCTACCGGTGAAAATCAAGGGGCTAGGATGCCCGCCGCCAGCAAAAGCCCGCTTGAACTATAAGGAAGCTACCTCGCAATCGAGAGAGGCGAAAGCAAACTAGGGGCTTGTCTTGCCCAATGTTTCATGTACAAATATAAAAAAAAAAAAAAATGGCTCGCTAGGTTGAAACCCAAAAGGGCGACCTAGGCAAAAGTTAGAGCATTGCACAGAAAGAAGCCCGCTAGGTTGAAAACCCGAAAGGGCGGCCTAGGCAAAAAAAAGGGTGTGCACAAAGAGATAAAATTAAAAAGAAAAAGAAAAATAGAAGGGGCTATCACCATGGAAAAGTAAAAGTCTCATTTTCTTTTCACCTCAAATGTTCTATTTTCCTTTCTTTCCTTACAAAGTAGATAAACGGCAGCAACCCATGACAACTACGATGGAGCAATCCACTGCAACAACTACAAAGGAGTAATCCACCGCAATGAGCTACAAAGAACAACTCACCTCAAACGAACCTCACATCCCTAAACTCAAAACCCAACTTCATCGTCAACCGGGCAACCACTCAAAGCCAAACATAACCTACCTTGGGCCAACTTTCTTTCTTTTCTTTCCTCCCACACATACCCACTGAAACCCGACACCATCGTCAAGCGGGTCATCCCCGAACTACGCGGACCTGAGCTCCTCACCTTGAGGAGAATGTAGGCATCCTCCCGGTTCGGTCCAAAATATACACAACCCACCTCGAGCCAATTTTCTTTCTCTTCTCTCTTCCCCCATATTTCTACTCCTGACTTCTTCACTCACAATTGATCAAAACATTTATTAATTTAAGGCCACTTGTTTACCAATTAACCATAACTCATTAACTAATCAACGAGGTCCATTCTCGAGCAATCAAATGAGAATCTTGAATAAAACAATTTTCAAATGTCTCGACAAGTCTTCTGTTCTACAATCTAGGAAAGAGCTAAACACTTACTTTCTGTCAAGCAGGGGCTTCCTTCCTTTTATATACACTCAATTGTCCAAAGAGTCAAAATGCGAGTACTATCTCTCTCTCCCTCTCACTATCACCAAAATGCCCCCGCCTGTTTAAACAATTATTTTTCCTTTTTTGAGTCGACTGAATGATTTTCAAAAAAAAAAAAAAAAAAAAAAAAAAAAAAAAAAAAAAAAAAAGATGATGCAAAAGAGATGCCCGCTAGATTGAAAACCCGCAAGGGCGGTCTAGGCAGAAAAAAGGGTGCGTCTTAAAGGAGGTAGGATACCCCGCTCTACGCCCTTATCGAACTGGGGCTTCCCTAACAATAAAGGACAGACCATAAGGTTTCTCAAAGAATGTCGGGGCTTCATCAAGAACATACTTAGAAGAAGAGGATTCCTCATCATCAAGCTCAACGTAGGATTTCTCAAAGGAGGGAGGATACCCGTTCATCAAGCTAGAGCGTTCCCAACAAAATGGGTCGACTATGCGCTTTCTCGGAGAACACAGGAGCTTCAACAAGGAAGGACATCCCTCATCGCCGAGCTCGGCACATGACGAACACTTTGAATTTGTTAGAATCATAACTAATTATAAGGCATCTTTATAAAATCATAACACTCTCAAAAGTATTCTCTTCCCTGACACTTTGTTTATAAACCCGCACTCTCGGTCTCCACAAAATTGTAAAAACATCCTCGATCCATCTGAGACCCATCTCCGTGATTCTTGAGTTGACTTGGTCCTTTACCCTATCTCCCACACTTTAGGAGACCCCTAGGCCTAAACCCTCAACTCTCTAGGTCCCAAACTTACCTGATCCAAAACCTCGAGCCTACCCGGTCAGTCTTACCTAGGCACTTTAGGTCCCGAGCCTACCTGATCAGTCTTACCTAAGTTACACCAAAACTCCATAGGTCCCGAACCTACCCGGTCAGTCTTACCTAGGTTACACCATAACTCCTTAGGTCCCGAACCTACCCGGTGAGTCTTACCTAGGTTACACCATATCCCTTTAGCTCGATCCTCCACAAGTTTGTAGCATGATCCCTTAGGCCTCAAACCGGTTCTATCCAAAACCTCAAACCTTAAACCAATCTACCAAAGCCAAATCCTTAGAATGACCCATTAGGTCCCGAACCTACCGGTCCCGAGCCTACCCGATCTCCTAGATCTCAAACCTACCAACACATACTCGTTCTTACCCTGTCTAAGCCATAGCTCTCTTATCCTCCTAGGTCCAGCCTCTTAGATCTACCCAGTCTAACCTGTTGAACGATCCCTTAGATCCCAAGTCCATGCAAGGCCGCCAAACACCTACCTTATAGGTCTCTAGCATATCCGATTCACACCTCAGGTCTAACTCCTAAACCCTTTAGATCACAAAACTGTCTACCCTCTAATTCTATAACCTTAGAGCTCGTCCCTTAGAACTCTTTAGTTCCCAAGCCTACTTGGTCCAACCAAAACAATGCCATCTACGCCTACCGTCATACCCAAACCATGGCCCTGCCACTCTTAAACCTAATGTTGCTCCTTAGCTTCAAAAGACTTCCTAGTCTGACCTTCAACCCCTTAGGTCTCTAACCTACTTAATCCGAGCCGAGTCCAAACCTCGACACCTACAAGGTCCACCCTTGAACTCCATGGATCTCAAAACTTTCTTCCCCATGAGTCCAAACCTCAAACGTGCTCGAACGCATAGGACCTCCCGCATACCGTGATATGCCATAAAGATATCAAAACCCGTCCGGTCAAAACTCGTGCGCTTAACACCTTTGGGTCCCATCCTTAGCCTACCTTCACAATCGCCGAACGAGCTTGGTCACGCGCAATGACCTCTGAGAAAAACTTCGGTCCTAAGCATACCCAATCCAACTTAGGCACCTATTGTACTCGAGCAAAGTCTTGGACACTCAATCCCTTTACCTAAAGCGCCAACATGGTCACATGTCCAGACCCATTTCTCGCACATGGCTCACACCTAGCACACCTTAGAGCCCAAACCCGACATGCGTATTAGGTACTAGGATCATCCAATCCCAATCCATTGCTCCTTGGCCGACCTCAAGCCTGCTTGGTCCTAACCCATAACTCGGTTTCTCTAGGACAAAGGACTTACCCGCTTGAAAGCCTTATGTCCCAACGCTACCCTGCCTAGCCTTCGATCTCCTAGATCTCACACCTACCATTCCATTAGGCCCCAGTCTCCTTAACACATGTCTGAGTCTTACCCTAGATAAACCCTAGCACTCTAGCCTAGGTCTAATCTATCGAGCCTATCCAGCCACGAGGTATCAAGCTCATTTGCCCCAAACCGCAACACTCTTAGAGCTCAAACTTGCTCGGTCTAAACCAAGACAAACCTTCAAATGCTTTCGGTCTCCAAACCCTAGCCTTAAACCTAGGTAAACACATTCTCTAAACCTTAGCCTCGAGCCTAGGTAGTCATATCATTCTCTCTGAACCCTAGCCTCAAGCCTAGGTAATTACATCCTTTCAAACCCTAGCCTAAAGCCTAGGAAGTTACATCCTTCTTAAACCCTAGCCTTGATCCTAGGTAGCTACACCCTTCCTAAACCCTAGCCTTGATCCTAGGTAGTCACATATCCTCTCTAAACCCTAGCCTTAAGCCTAGGAAACCACAACATTCCCTTTAACCCTAGCCCAAATTCTAGGGAATTTCCCAAGCCCCGTATGCAACATCATTTCCAAATTCCCGAAACCCTAGTCTCGAAACCTAGGAAATTTACAATCTCAATTCTCCGTTTTATTGAACCCTAGTAAAAAACCTAGGATATAATGCCCTGTCTAAAACTCAATCAACCCTAGCCTCAAGCCTAGGAAGCCGCATTCGCTCTAAACCCTAGCCTCGAGCCTAGGTAGTCGCATTCGCTCCAAATCCTAGCCTCAAGCTTAGGTAGTCGCACTCTTTCTAAACCCTAGCCTCGAGCCTAGGTAGTCGCATTCGCTCTAAACCCTAGCCTCGAGCCTAGGTAGTCGCATTCACTCTAAACCCTAGCCTCAAGCCTAGGTAGTCGCACTCTTTCTAAAACCCTAGCCTCAAGCCTAGGTAGAAATTATCCTCTTTAAACTCTATCATCAATCCTAGGATTCAACATTCCCTTCAAACCCCAGTCCTAGACCTAGGAAACTCCTTCACCTTAGTCTCAAAATATAGGAAGTTTACAGTCCTTAGCCTTAAAATCTAGCCTAAAGCCTAGGTTACCACGAACATTTCCAAGCCATAGTCACCAATCCCGGAAAATGGTGAACCCTAACATCAAGCTTAGTGGACCTTCCACAAAAGCAATCCCTCTTCCCAACGGTCCATGGTCTCAAGCCTAACAAGTCACAACCTTTCCAACTCCCAGCCTTATGTCTAAAATCCAACGCCTTTGCAACCTCTGAGCCTACCACAATTCCAAGCCCTAGCCTCCTAGACCTAGGAAATTCCTAAACCCTAGTCCTAAACCTAGGAGAGTCATGGTCCTTAAACACCAGTTTCCAAACCCTTGTTCGAAACCCTAACATCTAGGAAGTTCCCAAACCTCAACCTTTCCAAGCCCTAGCACTAAGCCAAGGATAGAATACTCTCCTCATGCTTAAATAAACTCCTATCCCTAGCCTGTAAGCCTAGGAAACCCACAGTATCTCCAAGACATAATCTAAAGCCCAAGAAGCCGTGACATCTTTGGCATCCCTATCTCAAGATTAGGAGACCACCATCTTCCTTATTCCCTTTCCTTAGAAGAGCCTTAGGTCCTACCTCTAGGCAACCAAGAAAAATGTCCCTTACCTAACACCTTGGTCTCAATGGCTCGTAGCCTCATCCCCTCCTAAATTAGGATAAGCGGAACCCAAATCATGTTTTCCATATTAGAAACTCCCCGAGAATCCATCTCCTTCGCGTCTCCCTAAAGGTCATTTGCCCTTGTGACACACCAAAGAGTCCCTTGTGACTCCCCGAGAGTCTATCACCTTTGTGACTCCCCGAGAGTCCGTCACCCTTGGGACTCCCCGAGAGTCTATCACCTTTGTGACTCCTCGAGAGTTCATCCCGTTTGCGACTTCATAACAATGCATCATCTTTGCCTCCACATGCAAAATTTCAGTTTTACCCCTAGTACATTCCCCTTTGATTCAGTTTAGGTGCCCTTAGCACTGTTTTGACTGATATTCGATACCTTTGGGAACGGAAAGCCCCTTAAAATTTCCATTCTTCACCAAATATTTGCTTAGGATTAGTATGGTTGTAGAGACTTCGGCGCCTCTATGACATACGCATCCTAGATCGATCGCGATTGGCAGAAGCCTCGGCGTTTCTGTTTGCGGGAGATCCAGCATCTATTTTAGCATTTCCTAATATTTGCTTAGGATTCCTATGGTTGTAGAGACTTTGGCGCCTCTATGACATACGCATCCTAGATCGATCGTGATTGGCAGAAGCCTCGGCGTTTCTATTTGCCAGAGATCCAGCATCTATTATTTTAGCACTTCCTAATATTTGCTTAGGATTCGTATGGTTGTTGAGACTTTGGCGCCTCTATGACATACGCATCCTAGATCGATCGCGATTGGCAGAAGCCTCGGCGTTTCTGTTTGCGAGAGATCCAGCATCTATTATTTTAGCATTTCCTAATATTTGCTTAGGATTCGTATAGTTGTAGAGACTTTGGCGCCTTTATGACATACGCATCCTAGATCGATCGTGATTGGCAGAAGCCTCGGCGTTTTTCTTTGCGAAAGATCCAGCATCTATTATTTTAGCATTTCCTAATATTTGCTTAGGATTCGAATAGTTGTAGAGACTTTGGCGCCTCTATGACATACGCATCCTAGATCGATCGTGATTGGCAGAAGCCTCGGCGTTTCTATTTGCGAGAGATCCAGCATCTATTATTTTAGCATTTCCTAATATTTGCTTAGGATTCGTATGGTTGTAGAGACTTCGGCGCCTCTATGACATACGCATCCTAGATCGATCGCGATTGGCAGAAGCCTCGACGTTTCTGTTTGTGAAAGATCCAGCATCTATTATTTTAGCATTTCCTAATATTTGCTTAGGATTCGTATAGTTGTAGAGACTTTGGCGCCTCTATGACATACGCATCCTAGATCGATCGTGATTGGCAGAAGCCTCGGCGTTTCTGTTTGCGAGAGATCAAGCATCTATTATTTTAGCATTTCCTAATATTTGCTTAGGATTCGTATGGTTGTAGAGACTTCGGCGCCTCTATGACATACGCATCCTAGATCGATCGCGATTGGCAGAAGCCTCGGCGTTTCTGTTTGCGAGAGATCCAGCATCTATTATTTTAGCATTTTCTAATATTTGCTTAGGATTCGTTTGGTTGTAGAGACTTTGGTGCCTCTATGACATACGCATCCTAGATCGATCGTGATTGGCAGAAGCCTCGGCGTTTCTGTTTGCGAGAGATCGAGCATCTATTATTTTAGCATTTCCTAATATTTGCTTAGGATTCGTATGGTTGTAGAGACTTCGGCGCCTCTATGACATACGCATCCTTGATCGATCGCGATTGGCAGAAGCCTCGGCATTTCTGTTTGCGAGAGATCCAACATCTATTAGGGTTCGTATGATTGTAGAGACTTTGGCGCCTCTATGACATACGTATCCTTGATCAATCTTGATTGGCAGAAGCCTCGGAGTTTCTGTTTGCGAGAGATCCAGTACCTATTATTAGGATTCGTATAATTGTAGAGACTTTGGCGCCTCTATTACATACGCATTCTAGATCGATCGCAATTGGCAGAAGCCTCGGCGTTTCTGTTTGCGAGAGATCCAGCATCTATTATTTGGATTCGTATGGTTGTAGCGACTTCGGCGCCTCTATGACATGCGTATCCTTGATCAATCGTGATTGGCAGGAGCCTCGGCGTTTCTGTTTGCGAGTGATCCAGCACCTATTATTAGGATTCCTATAATTGTAGAGACTTCGGCGCCTCTATGACATACGTATCCTTGATCAATCGCGATTGGCAGAAGCCTCGGAGTTTCTGTTTGCGAGAGATCCAGCACCTATTATTAGGATTCGTATGATTGTAGAGACTTTGGCGCCTCTATGACATACGTATCCTTGATCGATCGTGGTTGGCAGAAGCCTCGGCGTTTCGTTAGCACAATCGGCAGGAGCCCTGGCGATCCTGATTGCATTTACCATTCCATCTTTGGATTATTTAGACAACGTAATCTTTATTTTTCCCAAATGACTTCATTTCCTAACGAATGTTCGTTCTTCATACAGGATAGTGCCTGTAGGTTTATTATCCATAGCAGAAGTCCGATGGCTCGCTTTTCCCTAATCGCTCTAAACTACGACCGGCTTGATTCCTCGGAGGATACGTAGGAACCTAAAAAGGTTCAGCCACCCGACCGACATTGTCATCTATTGTCCCCATCAGGTGCATTTTCCCCAGCAGAAGACGTTGCCCCCATCAGAGGACAGTCCTTCCTAATTTCCCCATCAGATTTGAACTACGTTTGGCTTGATTCCCCCGCGGATACGTAGGTCGCCTGTCAAGGATCAGCCGTTCCCTTACCTTTCATCTGTTTTTGGAACTCATGTTTCAGACGGATCCTTCTTTTATCGTCGACCCCACATTGCCTTGCAAGAAGCGTCGCCGAGGGGCTACTGTTAGTACCCGACCTGAAAATGAGTTTATTAGGACTTTCCCAAAAATACAAGGACTTTATAGGAATTAGAAACCTTGCAAAGACTTGTCCCGGATTCCCGAAATATCTCATTTATGACAAAATCTATCAAATTAGGTAGTAAATGGTTTCCTTAAAACCATGCAGAAACCCTAGCTTAAGAATCAAGTCAGCCTGCAACCTTGGCCACGCGGCCAACCTTGCTCCGCGTTGATCTTGGCCACGCGGCCACTATTGTCACCGGGTTCAACCATGGCTAGGCGGCCAACCTTGCTCTGGGTGATCCTGACCATCAGATCTTCCCATCAGCATACTATATAAACCATTCCATTCCATTGGTTTTGGAGGTCCGATTTGGAGAGTTCTAAGATCCGAATTTGAGAGTTCTTAAACACAATTTTGCTCTCTAATTAGCATTCAAACCTCAAAGAAGATCAAGGTTTATTTCTTGCCAACATAGGTAAGTTTTCTAACTTATTTCTTCACGTTCTTGCATTATTTCTAGTGTAGATCTTTAATATTCATGTTCTTGCATGTTTATTCATAGTTTCTTCATATGCTTCGCATGTTCATTCATATGTTCATATATGTTCTTCATATGTTCATCGTGTTCATAGATTAAAACCTTATTTATGCTATATTTAGGGTTGCGATCTTCATGTTTGCATGTTATTTCATAGCCGATGATGATCTAGGGTTCATCGACCCAAGGATGATCTAGGAACTACTTCTAAACCCTAATCTTTAGGTAATTCCCCCCTCATTATGCATGATCCCGATTCTTCTGCCTATTCTAATTCTCTCGAACTTCGCTGACCTGAGCTTCTCATATTGAGAGGAACGTAGGCAATCTTCGGATCCGGTCTCAATCACTAACACACTACATACACCGCATCATGATAGAAAGACCGATCAATTCGGGCAATAGGAGTGATAACGTTCAATATTCTTCTCTTGTTGTAATTTGACCCCCGAACCCATTAAACATGCTTTTTCTCAATGTTTTGGATATAATTAAAACGGCGTGGCGACTCTCATAATTTTAATGTTGCTATGAATATTCTCAAATTCAAACACACGTATTCACTACTAGCTCAACAAGAAACATGCTTCAAGTAATCAAGAAGTCACATTGTTTTCAAGTAACTATATACAATGTTTGCACATACACATCAAAAATATTTCTCATACACGTTAGTGCTTGTTCATAGCACTTTCTAGTTCATTACCATACACATGTATTGGTGTCAAGTCATGTACAAGATTTTATTATCTTATATTCAAGTCTTAATCCAATTCTTTGGATGTTCAAGTCATGTACAAGATTTTATTGTCTTATACTTCAAGTTATAATTCAAATCTTTGGACATTCAAGCATGTATAAGAGTTATACATTTTACTCTTACAAGTTCTTAATCCTATTCGTAGGATGTTCAAGCTCAAGACATTGTTCTAATACTCCTAAGGTGCACAAACATTGGTTTCAAGACAAGCATAACACATTAGTGCTTGTCCATAGCACTTTGAAGACATAAAGAAGAGTTGTTACTCTTATACTTAAGTTCTCATTTGAGTTCTATAAGTGTTCATGTTCAACACTAAGTTCTAATGCCCCAAAAGGTGCACAATCATTGCTAGTACATCTTATACTAAGGCTATATACCTTAACTAGGGTTACTTCCAACTTGTACAAACTTTAAACAACACTTTTATTTTTCAGGGTAAGTGGGCGGGCGCCCACTAGGGACTGGGCGGTCGCCCACTCGGCAGAATTATATGGGAACCTTTCAGTAGTTTTGGGCGGTCGCCTGGCCAAACATGGGCGGTCGCCCAAAGACTTTTCCAGCAATTGTGCATTTCTTTCCCAGGCTTACAAATTCTCCGTCCCAAGCGTAGGAGTATACTTTCCACTATCAACTAACAACCCAAGAGTGCATAGAAAGTTCAAAACAACTATTCAAGTTTACTCTTTCATCATTTTACACAGTATGTTTATACTCCCTTTGTCCCAAAATTACAAGTATCACAAAAATTGCCCCAAACATGAAATTGACAAGCACAAGTATCAAGAATAAAATATATGCATGTTATTACAAGCAAGGGGGAGCTAATAACTTACCTAGTCCGAAATCAAAGTTACCCAAACAAATTTCTGTTCGGCAGGAAATGCTCTATTCAACGCCACGAATATTTATACGGGATCAAAATCAAGAATAAAGGGATAATTAAACTTGAGGAGTCGAGACTAGGGTAAACCCTAAATCTAACTTTCAGAACAGAGGAAGAACAAGAAGAATATTTGAGAATTATGCTTTCTCAGAGAAAGCATACACAAGATATACTTGCAACTTTCAAAGAATGACACTTATGCCCCTCAAGTTTTACTTTTAACAAAAAGGCCCTTAAAAATCATATTTTCATAAATGACCCAAAAGTCAAAACTAAACATTTAACCACCTTAATATTCTAAAGCAGTTAAGAATTTAACCCAAATAAAACTAGCACATAATATAGTGAATACCCCTTTCCGATGAAGCAACGCATGGGAAGTATCTTGTGATTATTATTATTTAAAAAGGGAATATTCATAACGACATTAAAATTATGAGAGTCGCCACGCCGTTTTAATTAAAGCCAAAACATTGAAAAAAGCATATTTAGTGGGTTCGGGGGTCAAATTACAACAAGAGAAGAATATTGAACGTTATCACTCCTATTGCCCGAATTGATCGGTCTTTCTATCATGATGAATGTGTTAGTAGTGTGTTAGTGATTTAGACCGGATCCGAAGATTGCCTACGTTCCTCTCAATGTGAGAAGCTCAGGTCAGCGTAGTTCGCAGATAATTAGAATGTGGAGAGAGAATAGGGATCATGCATAATGAAGAGGGAGGATAAAGAAACATGCAGGATGATCACATCCTAGAATAATGACTATGCCATCAATGAGATCTCAATGAACATTCATCACATTCATCATGGGAAGATTATTGACCATGGGAGTAATTACCTAAAGTTTAGGGTTTAGAAATAGTTCCTAGATCATCTTTGGTTTGATGAACCCTAGATCATCATCAGCTATGAAATAACATGTAATTATGAAGATCGCAACTCTAAATATAGCGTAAATAAGGTTTTAATCTATGAACACGATGAACATATGAAGAACATATTATGAACATATGAATGAACATGCAAAGCATATGAAGAAACTATGAATAAACATGTAAGAACATGAATATAAAATATCTACATTAAAAATGATGCAAGAACATGAAGAAAAATTTAGAAAACTTACCTATGTTGGTAAGAAATAAACCTTTGATCTCCTTGAGTGTTTGAATGCTTAATTAGGGAGAAAATTGTGTTTAAGAACTCAAAAATTCGGACATAGAGCTCTCAAAATCGGGGGTCCTAAACCAATAGGCTGAGATTGGTTTATATAGTAAACTGAGGGGAAGATCTGACGGCTGAGATCATTCGGAGCAAGGTTGGCCGCCTGGCCATGACTGAAGCCGGTGACAAGAGTGGCCGCGTGGCCAAGATAGGAGGCGCAGCAAGGTTGGCCGCGTGACCAAGGATGCAGGCTGACGTGATTTTCAAGCTAGGGTTTCTGCATGGTTTTAAGGAAACCATAAATTACCTATTTTGATAGATTTTGTCAGAAATGAGGTATTTCGGGAATCCGGGACAAGTCTTTGCAAGGTTTCTAATTCCTATAAAGTCCTTGTATATTTGGGAAAGCCCTAATAAACTCATTTTCAGATCGGGTACTAACAGTAGCCCCTCGGCGACGCTTCTTGCAAGGCAATGGAGGGTCGACGATAAAAGAAGGATCCGTTCTAGAACATGAGTTTCAAAACAGATGAAAGGATCGATGGAACGGCTGAACCTTGGAGGCGACCTACGTATCCGCGGGGGAATCAAGCCAAACGTAGTTCAAATCTGATGGGAAATTGGGAATGATCGTCCTCTGATGGGGAGCAACGTCTTCTGCTGGGGAAAATGCACCTGCTGGGGATGATAGATGACCGCGTCGGTCAGGTGGCTGAACCTTTTCAGGTTTCCTACGTATCCACGGGGGAATCAAGCCAAACGTAGTTCGGAGATGTTGGGGAAATAAACGAGACATTTGACTCTTGCTGGGGATAACAATCCTACGGACACCATCCTGTATGAAGACCAAACATTCGTTAGGGAAACGAGACATCGGACTCCTGCTGGGGATAACAATCCTACGGATACTATCTTGTATGAAGAACGAACATTCGTAAGCAATGAAATCATAAAGACTACGTCGTCTAAATAATCCCAAGATGGAATGGTAAATGCAATCAGGATCGCCAGGGTTCCTGCCGATCGCGCTAAAGTAATAGATGCTGGATCTCTCGCAATTAGAAACGCCAAGGTTTCTGCCAATCACGATCGATCTAAGGTGCGTATGACATAGAGGCGCCGAAGTCTCTGCAATCATACGAACCCTAAGCCAATGTTTGGAAATTTTAAACGCAATCAGAAACGCCCGGGTTTCTGCCGATCGCGTTAAAATAATAGATGCTGGATTTCTCGTAATTAGAAACGCCCGGGTCTCTGCCAATCACGATCGATCTAGGATGCGTATGACATAGAGGCGCCGAAGTCTCTGCAATCATACGAATCCTAAGCAAATATTTGTTGAAGAATGGAAATTTTAAGGGGCTTTCCGTACCCAGAGATAACGAATATCAGTCAAAGTAGTGCTAAGGGCACCTAAAATGAATTAAAGGGAAAAGATCAGGGGGAAAAAATGGGATTTTATCTGAAGGGACAAGGTTGGCCGCATGGCCAAGGTCACTGAATTGCAATAGTGGCCGCGTGGCCAAGGACACTGAGTGGTCAGATCTCCTTCACGCGGATCGCTGATCTGACGGCTGGGATTGCGAGGGCATAAGTGGCCGCGTGGCCAAGGTCGCCGTCGGGCTGACTCCTTGGTCACATCACCAGAAACCCTCCCTCTTCTCCTTCTTTTCTTCTTCCTTCTTCTTCCTTTCACCATTGTTGACGAGTTAGAGAGAGAAAATTGAGTTTTAGAGAGAAAAAGCTAGGATTTGATAATTTTGAAGACTTCATTTCACATATTTCTTGAAGCTATGGCAGATTGGATCAATGAGGCATTATTTGGGGATTTTCCGGGCCAAGGTGGATATATGCTTCCACAACAAGAGCAACAAGGAGAGGGGCACGGTGATGTAGGGGCTGACCCAGGAGCGGGTTTTGAAGTGGCGCCCTTGATTCCACGGGGCGGTTTGAGACCACGAGCGGCGACTCGAAAATTTCGTGACGGCCTTCTTCGGTCAACATTTGATCAAGACTACAATTTCTACATTGACTCGGAGCGTCACTGGTCGATGGGCCTTCCGGAGACACGAGAGGTAAATTTCAAATTTTCGCTCCTCCCATTTTCACATTTTTCGCACTTTTGTACACAATATATATATCGCTAGAATCGTAATTTGCTAGAAATGTAGATTGCTAGAAATGTAAATTGCTAGGAGTGTAACATACCTGTGCTGTGTTTACCTGCAGAGGATCAAGGCTCGTGGGTCCACAGTGACTGTGGGCAAACTGTGGGCGTCTCTGCCGGAGGGACCGGGCGGTTTGTGTGCTCGGATCAAGGCTATGGGGTTTGGCCCATTCTTTGATAGTGTCTGCATAGTTGGGGGCACCCTGAAGGTGGCAGCGGTGATAGAGGTGTGCAGGGAGTTCTGGTGGGACACCCCCCATACCTTCCACTTCAGTTGGGGAGAGATTACCATCACGCCGACGGATTTTCGGCTATCACAGGGTTGAGGTTCACCGCCACCCCTTTGCCTTTTGATGAGAGCTTGGCGGAGCGGCGGGACTATAGGCAGGCTCTGTTGGGAGTTGACACTGATCTGGGAGGAGGTGTCAAGGGTTATGGACTGGAGGCCGGGAAGGTGAACCGTTTGGTGGAGATGGCTATTAAGGCCTTCGGTAGGGGAGAGTATGATTTAGATTGCTTGGTCTGGCTGTTCTTATGGTACATCTTTTCAGAGATCTTGTTTCCCAGTGGGGCTACTGTCTGTAGGTACTCGCTGTAAGGGGCTTTTGTGGACTTGGACCAAGTCGGTGGGATTTCTTGGGGTGGAGCTGGTTTGGCTGCCGGGCATTGGACCATTGCTCGAGGGCTAGCTCATCGGCCTTTGACGGGTTTTAGTTCGCCTTTGAGGTATGCTCTTGACTACCCTTCTTTTCACTTGTTGAGATTTCTGCTTTATCTTTTGGTCTGAAATGTCTCTCTCATTGTATGCACAGGCTTGGGTGTATGAGATCTTCGATGTCGCCCCTTTTCAGTTGGTGATGAGTGCCAATAAGGTTGTTCCCATCATGTCGTACTGGTGCAAGAGCAACAGGGCTCCTCCCCGCAGGAACCGGGATAGGAAGACGGTGGATTCTGCTGATCTGAGGAGGGTGTTCGCGATGTCTGAGCCTGTCGGGGTTAGATTTTACCCATGGAGTCCGACAAATGAGGTGTCGGTCGGTCCCTATGTAGTGGAGTTGACCGCTTCTAGGGTTCTGCTTGTGGGTCTCACCGGGGAGGCCATGTATCTTGGAGAGAGGGTGGTTCGTCAGCACAGGGCTGGTGCGTTACCGTGGGCTCCTTATGACCCTCCTCGGGATATGCTCCGTCCCGCGAGGTTGGCGACTTTCTTGGCTCCCACTCCGGCAGAGCATTACAGAGGAAGTGACGACTATGCCGGCTACGTGCGGACACGGCTGATCAGCCCTCAGGTTCGGGCTAGGATGTTATCGGGAGAGGGATCGAGCTTGGCCCGGTATGTTGGTCGGAGTCGGCCTTTGGTTGACATGCCCCTTCGCTCGAGTAGCGTGAGAGTGATGAGGGGCGGCCGGGAGGTGGAGCTTAGCTTGGAGCCGACTGATGCAGATCTTGTTGAGGAGACATTCATTCCTCCGCCCGACGCTGGGGTACGGCTTTGTGCCTTCTATTAGTCATGTTCGCACACACTTATTTCTTTTTGCATTGTAATCATTGCCTTGGTTTCCCTTTCAGGTGACTCGGGAGGCATACGTTCGTTCTGTTCAGCGGGAGAACGTGTTGATGCGCTTACTGAGGGAGGCGTATCATTCATGTACTTGTTAGAGGGACGACGTTGCGTCACCCCAGCGTCGTGAACGGTCTCCGAATGGTGCGGGCTCTTCTCACATTGGTGGTCGAGCGGTCCGGGGACGGAGTTCGGGTGCCGGTAGCTCTCGAGCTTTAGCGCGGCGTGGGGACACCACGGAGGAGAATTCTGATTAGGCGGGGCCCATCTTTCCATCTTTATTTCCTACACTGTTAGCTAGTAGAGAGCAGAGGGATATGTATGTATAGAACAGATGTTCAAAATGTATGTATGTATATTATGCAATTTTATTGTGGGAGCCTACTTGTGCAAACTAATTATTTTACAAATGTTCCTAATTTTATACAATGCATGAGCCACGGGACGGGGCAGGTACGTAGTTGCATGGATCCGTTACGGAGTGGGAGGAAACAAACTGGATTTCTACATGGAGCGATGTTGGCCGCCTGGCCATGGCAAGGCCCAGAGAAATGTTGGCCGCGTGGCCATATCTTCCAAGATCACAAGTGGCCGCGTGGCCAAGTCTGTAGTTGGCTCTGCTTTTCCTTTTCCTGGCAAGAGTGGGAGTCCGTACCCTATTTAATGAACCCTTTGCAGCCACAAAAACGTATCAGCAACCTTTTGAGCAGTTTTTTGAGTTCCTTTTAGCCAATTTGCTTGCTCTATGCCATGGATCATGAGGCTAGGATCACAAGTTTTGAGAAGAAAGTCTTTATAACCTCTTTGGAGAAGTGGGTTGCCAAACTTTCTGGTTCTAGTCGTAGGAAACTTGATGAACGGTATGGGGTAAAGTGTCTTTGGTCACTTTTGCACATGAACTCCAACACCAACCTTTTGCAAGCTTGTGGGAGATTTTGGAATGATACCCTCCACGTCTTCAATTTTTCATTCAACAAGATGACACCCACTTATGAGGATATCGCGGCACTATGTGGCTACGAAGGGAAGGGTAAAGTTGCCTTGCCCTTTGATTTTGTTTGCTTGAGGGACAAGTTGATGAACTTTGGCGTGCCCGCGGATGACTTTGATAGGTATGCTAGGGGTGGTTATGTCGACCTTTCTTGGATGCCACAACACTTTATACACATGGATGTGGCCTCTGACCGTTCCTTGGACCATCTTGCGCTATGTCTGTTTGCCTCTATTCTTTTCCCTTCTGAGGTTGGATTTGCTAGTGAGGGGTGTTTGGGCATGGTGAATTCGGCTCGCTTAGGTTATGACCTTGTACCGGCCATTCTTGGGGATATGCTCTGTGGGATTCCCCATCTCGCGGCTTACGGTGGGATGCCTTGTGGTAGTGATAGGCGTTTGACCATGTGGTTGCAAGAGAGGCTTCGAGTGAATAAACCGGCGGCTTTTCTGAAGTGGCCCCATGGATGCACCGCATTAGAGGCATGGCGGAGCGGTTTGAGGGCATGACTCTCAAAGGTTGGGAAAAGTATTTGGCGGAGATAGTGACTGACGACATTCAGTGGGTGGTGCCCCATTGGCACATTCAATCTGTGAGGGAGAAGCAAGTAGGACTTCACATGATCAAAGTTCCGACACTCTCTGGGACTACCTTTTACTACCCCGCTAGAGTACTTCGTCAGTATGGTTTGGTGCAGACCATCCTAGAGGGTTGGGACGAGGAGAAAGATGATTTTCCCTTTGGGATACTCCATTTGGATGATAGTGCCTCAGTCCTTCTTTCTCAGATGTGGGGCGAGGCCGGTTTTAGCCGTAGGACCTTCATCACCCCCTCTAGCAACACCTACCTGTCGCGAGAGTACTTGGATTGGTATATGGGGAGACTTGGGCATGCGGAGCAGACTCTAGAGACCCTAAGGGGCACTATCTTGGGATCCTGTGCTCCGAGTTTTTCGTTGAGAGTTAAAGAGGCGGTGGCTTATGAGAGGAGGATGAGCAAAAGCGTGGCTAACGGAAGCGGAGAAGGAGTGGGGACGTCAAAGAAGAGGAAGGGAGAAGAGGCTCCTAATGGTAAGGCTAAAGGTGTTAGCGAGTTCGAAAGAAGATTTTGTGAGAATCCTAACAAGAAAGTTCGCCGTGGACAAAGCAAGAAGAAAGAGACCGAGGGCACAAATGGCACTAAAGAGTGATCCCGAGCGTCTCCCCATAGTCGTTGCAGATACATTAGTTTAATTTATGTCTTATTTTACGTTTTAGTCTAAATTTCAGAATAGGTTATTTATTCAAAAAGTATGTCAAGCTTAGACTCATCAAATAAGTGTTAACATGCAATGACTATGGAAATAAAATTTTTTGTTTTCAGAAAATACAACTTCTATCTTTATTGCTTTGTGACAGGATTTGGATGTTTATTTGTTTTTTTAGACCGCACCTTTTGAAAGGCTGCCTACGTTCCCCTTTTACAAATAGGACTAAGGGGCTCAGGTCACTGTAGTTCAGTCCAGTTAGACTAGAATGATTTTAGAGAAAAGGAAGATAGAAGGGGGAATGCTCTAACTTTTGCCTAGACCGCCCTTGCGGGTTTTCAGTCTAGCAAGCTTTGTACGCACCCTTATTTTGCATAGACCGCCCTTTGCGGGTTTTCAGTCTATCGGGCTTCTTTTTGCGTAGTAAACACATTTTATTTTTTTTTGAGAAGGGGGGATACTAGTCGTAGTAGCGTCTGAGCTTGCTGAGGTTGACTGGTTCCTTGAACTGGTTGCCATCCAAATATGCCATTCTGTCTAGTCTTGTGGCGCGTCTCGAGCTTCGGTCATTGCATCGGTGCGTTGCTTCAAATCCTCTATTTCTCTTGAGATGTCTTGAATTGTTTCTGCAGTCAGGTGCGAGGGTACCTCTGGGCCGTTCCTCACATAAGGCTCGATTTTGTAGCAACCGAGGAATTCTAAGTTTTCACTTTCCCTATAGAACCAAAATCCTCTCACGCCGGTGAGCATGTTCTCGTCCATCAAGCCTCGGATTCTCCTTTGTAGAGCGACACAGTCGTTAGTGTCGTGGCCTTCGTCTTGGTGGTAAGAGCAACTTTTGGTAGGTTTAAATGGTTGAAAGGGTGGTAATTCGGAGAGGAGTGAATGTTCTCCTAGAGGCTGCATCTTGCCCTTTTGTCTCAGTTGGTCGAACAATTTTTCGAAAGGGTCCCTATTCTTGTGTAGCGGGGGACTGAGAGGGGGTATTTTTCCAAAAATCTTTGCATTTTTTCACTGATTTCCTTTTCCTGGCGCGAGGGCCACGATTCTGTCGTTGGTGTTGGGGTCTGAAGTTCATTCCCATGTGCCGGGTGCAGGATTGGGGTATTCGCGAGGTACTCCTTGAGGCAGCATAATGCGAATTCACATCTCGAACTCCATTCTTGGTCGTGGGCCCTTTCTATTTCTCTGAGTGTCGGTTCCCCCACTGTTGTAAAATGGTTGAGGTATTGCAGTAACTTGATGAGTTCTTCCTTTTCGGCTTTGTTCCGAGGAGACTGCATTCTCAACACGGCTCGAACTCGCCGACTGATGGTCCTCTCCGAGGTTGTGGAGGGGGTCGCTTCTTGGTCCTCCTCGGTTGTCTCGATCTGGTTATATCCGGCGAACCCATCAACAAACGACTTGACCTCATAATGGGCGGTCGCATCCACCAACATGTCGATATTTGGCAAGGGGAAGTCATCCTTCGGCGTAGCTTTGTTGAGATCCCGAAAATCCACACACAGTCTGACTTTACCATTGGACTTTCTGACAGTCACCAAATTTGATAACCAAGTCGGATGCTCGATCACCCTGATGAAACCCACACGGAGTAGCTTCTTAATCTCTTCCTTCACTTGCAAAGACCATTCCGGCTTAATGCGGCGCAGCTTCTGTTTGACTGGTTTAGCGTCTAGTGCTGTCGGGATTTTGTGCTCTACGATCGAGTTGTCGAGCCCCGGCATGTCTTTATAAGACCATGCGAACACATCCACATATTCTTTGAGTAGCTCAATCAGTGCTTCCCTTTCGGCTCCGCTGAAGAAGCTTCCGATCTGCGTTTCCTTAGGCTCGGCTTTGGTTCCCAAATTCACGCATGTTAACACCTCATCGGCAGCTTGGGCTCGAGATTCTTTTTGATTAATAACCTGTTCTGAAATTCCTTTAATGTATTCATCATTTAATTGGTCTGTGTCTGCCTCTTCTAATGAATCATTATTAACTAAGTGTATATCATTAGTTTGATTATTAGCCAATTTATCAGTTAAAAGAGTGACTATGGAGGGATACTCGGAAAGGTCGAGGGTTTCATTCATGGCAAAAGGAAAAATAGCATTTGCAACAAGATCATAGTCTTCGGACGTAAGGTCGTCAGACTTAGAGGAAGACTCAAATTCAAAACGTAAAACACTAGACTCTGTGGACGGGGATTTTGGGTGAGTGACAGGAGATGCTGCAGGAGTGGCGACAGGAGAAGGAATAAGCCCCAATGTTCCCACCATAAATTCCGGAGTAGCTATAGGTCCCCCAATGATGCACCAATTCTTGAGCTTGTCCCCCATGGGCACCACCAATGTCCTTGGGTCCACCTCATTTTCAGAATCGTCTCCAATGACGGAAACCATGTCTTCGTGCAGCCCTAGATTACCCAGATGTTGAAGCAGATATTGGCCGTCCGACGTCTCAGTCAAACTCGGAGTTTCTGCGGCTTCTATTGCTGGCTTTATCAAGGGTTGCGGCTTTAAGTTGATCTGCCAAGTCATCTGCGACCTTGGTGGAGTACTCATGCCTGATGGTTCTAACTCTGCCCGTGGCTTTGTCATATTCCATGTAAGCCAGCTTCATGTTGGACCGATCGAATTCCACATCTCTGAAAATCTCGAACCCTTTCTGCAACTTCCCGGTGTGGTCAATCCATGGCTCGGCGAACTCGAAACACGAAAACTCCTCGCCTTCCCTGACAAAGTAGCTATTCAGGGACAGGCGGTATGGCCGCATTTCAGGCTTTTTGTAGGGAAGCTTCATCTTTTTAAGCAAATCTATCCTTTGTTTCTCCATCTTGTCTTCAGGAGTAAGGGTGTATCCTAGACCGAACAAACCTCGATGATCAACCTCTTCAACCAATTCTGTGGGGCCTTGCAAGTTATTACCTAGCCCCAGCCCCGGTATGAAGCCCATGTTTCGTAGCATCCTCACAATAGGTGACACCCTATCTGAAGTCCTGGTAAGGTCAATAGCGCAGATCTATGCTTGGGCCACTATTTCAAAACCGTTGAAGAGTCTGCTCTCTTCCCCATGCTGAATCTGTAAGACAGGAACGCCCTTTGTGTCCGTCCCTTGGGCAGTTACGATATCGCTGTAGATGATAGTCACTTCATTACCATATTGAAACTTCACACACTGGTGCAGGGAAGATGGGATAGCGCCCGACTGATGTAACCATGGTCGGCCAAGGAGGAGTGAGAAGGTTGCGGGGATGTCTATGACATGGAAGTCGGTTGGTAGGATCTTTGTTCCGATGGTAATGGGAAAAGTGGCTTCGCCTATCACGGCGCGGCATGTAGAGTCATAATCTTTGATGGTTTGCTTGGATGGGCGTAAATCAACACCATGAACGCCAACCACATCCATCATCCTTGAAGGCAGGATATTAATAGCAGAACCATTATCAATGAATACACGGGGAATTTTCTTGCCAATCATCTCGACAGTGATGTATAAAGGCTCATTATGATCAACTCCGAACACCGGCTTGTCTAGCTCCGAGAAAGTGATGATGTTTCCATAGTGGATAATCCCAATCATGTGCGTGACGTTCTCCGGGGTAGTAGTGGATGGTACCATGGTGGCGGCGAGGTTTTGCTCGAGCATGAGGCGATGGGCTAGGGAGGAGGTGAGTAGGGACCATAGTGAAATATGGGCTTCGGTTTGTTTGAGTTGAGTGAGGATCGGGTCTTCTTTGTCTAGGTCGGCTTGCTCGGGTTCCTTCCCAAAGATTTTCTTTGCACCTTTTGGGTCGGATTGGTACACTTGATCGGATCTTGTAAGGAGACAAACTTTTGCACGTAGCTCCTCTAAAGATAATGGCGAGTCATGACAAGGGGGCGAAACTTTGGTCTTTTCGGCCTCCTCGAAGATTTCGGCCCAAGAAAGAGGTTGAGAGGGTTTGGGACTCTCTTCCTCTAGGGATTCGACTTCACTAACTAGTTCTTCTAAAGACAACAAGTAGCAAGATGGTTCTTTATTATTAGTCATTGAAATACAACCCATATTATCACAGTCCGCCACAACAGGCTCGGCCGGATTAGTGATCTCACTAAGTTCTACCATGAGTACATTGCTAGCTACATAATCTCTAGGGCTAGGGTCTTCGACAACTCCCTTGTGGATGAGCTCTTACACGGCTTTCTTGAGTTCAAAGCATTCTTCGGTAGTGTGACCGGTGCACTTGTGGTAGTGGAAAAACTTTGACAAGTCGCAACCAAGACGGGGGAGGTGTCCTTCTAATGGTTCGAGAATTTCTAACGTCACCAATGCCATGAAGATATCCACCATCGTGAGCCCTATCTTGTCAAAGGCATCCATGAGCTCCAGGATACTGATCTCGCATGTTTGCACCATATTCACCCCACCCCCATTGTTAGGAAGGGGGTTACTCACCACATTAGGACCCTTCGGCTTCTCAATCTTCTTGTCATTGATCAATCCTTGAACTACGCGCTTTAGTTGAATACAACCGTCCGTTGTGTGCCCGATGTTCTTGTGATACTTGCAGAACTTGGAGGCGTCCAGATCGGTTCTTAGGTTGGCGGGTTGGTAATTATCTAAAGTCTTGATAAGACCTCTCTTGACTAACGCGTCAAAGACCTTCCCCATGGGCATACCAAAATCATCAAAATGTTCCCTCTGTTGTGGAGCCCCATTCCTTGTTACGGCTTGGACATCTAGAGGGACCTCTTTCTGGACCATATTCACTTGGCTGACGGCCTCCTTTCCACCCCTAGGAGGCGCAGGCGCAGTAGGAGCCTTGTAGCGGAAGGAGTTGTTGTTGTTGGTCTTTGGACTTTCCTTTGGCGGCACAATCCTAGTGAACCCTGATTCGTACCTCACCCCGGCGTCAACCATTTCCCGCAAGTCAGGGAAATAACCATTGCCTCTCGCTTGGTTCTAGCCCCAAGAACCAACGCAGAGCTATACCATCCAAAGTGCTATGGAATACGCGAGCCATTTGTTCGTTGGTGCAGTCACGAGCCCTCATGGCCAACACATAACTATCCAAATGAGTCTTAGGACACGAGTCACCATGAAACATTGCCACTTTAGGCATCTTAAAATCCTTGGGGAGAGCCCCCACTTGGCTAGAGTTGATTGTCTTGGTAGTCGGTGCACTTTGCTTATCCACGGTCTCGATCAACTTGCGCATTTGCTCTTGCATGGCCATGACCACAGGGTGATTGGAGATGTCGGGGATAGATTCTGACAGAATGACGGGAGGAGTAGTGGAAGTAGTAGCAGCGGCCATCCCAATACTCAGAGGCCACGAGGGTGCGGGTAGTTTGCTAGCAGAGAGGTAGCCACCAAGCAGTTCAGGGGAAGGTTCATAGACAGCCTTGTTCTTGCTCATGGTAGTGAAACCTTGTTGGGTGTAGAGAGAAGGAGGTGGAACATTGCGGTAGCTTGGGAATGGGAAGGTTGTGGAATTGGTGTTGGAGGGACAGTTGGTATTGACCTCTTCATCCTAGACATAAATGAAATTTTTACCATCGGGCACCATTCTAGTCCCCTTTTGCTGAATGTGGTCCTTCAACAGTTGGTTCTGGTCTTCCAGAATCTTGTTACTTTCCTCGAGATTCTTGATCTTGGCTTCGAGACCGGTGAGGAAGTTCTGGAGGCTCGGGGGAACACCATTAAGAGTAGCCTCAGTGTTGAGTTCGGCGGCACTAGCAGGAGGAGCAGAGGTTGAAGATGAAGCGGGAGTTGACATTGCTGATGACGAGACTGAGAACGTGGACGGAACAGAAGCTTCACGTTGTAGTCGACCACCCAAACGGATCCAAACTTGCTTTTCTGAAAGGTTGAAGGGCAATGAAGCTTTTAGGAGAGGGGGAAGACTCATGCAAAGTATATTTTAATTTACAAAAACATACATTATTTACTTCCTAATTGGTTGGAAGGGGTACCCCCTTTTCGCAACTAGTTAGAAGACTACGATTAGTGGAGGCCATCACTACATCTATAGACCCCTCGTTTTTCACCTACATTGCACACCCCCAGACGGACAATTTGGGCGAGGGTCCTATAGGGCAAGCGGCTTCCACCAACCATCGGATCCTACGACTAACCCTTCCTTAAAGGCATTTAACGTGATGTCTATGTTACATCCTACGCAAGTTAACGATGAGCGGAGATCTTGACAACAAACACTCATCTCACCATGGCACGTCCCTTGCAGGGAAATCAATTTTTTGTGCACTTTCTCTCAAAGATCTCGATTCATCAATAACTTGGGGATGACTGACATGGACAGCACGTTAATTGACTATTAAGGAAAAGCTAGCCAAACCAACCGGTCTTAACCTAGGTGTGTTACCTATACTAGTGTGGGTTGACACGGGTTAGGTAAAAGGTTCCCACCATATACGGTGAGTGGAATAGACGAGTGACTCAAAAAGAGTGCGACAGTAGCGCACAAATTCCTGCACATCGAATACTCCGGGTAATGGGGACCTGTGCAGTGCTGACACGGACTGTGGTAGTGTGTGGTAAAAACTAATTCTTTTTTAGGGAGAAAAGAGAGAAGTTTTTAATGTTAGGATGATGCAATGCAATGCATGAGAGAGAGAGAGAGAGAGAGAGAGAGAGAGAGAATAATGTACAAGGGAGCATAGCATAGTTTTGTTTGACCCTAATACTAAACCGAAGATAACAAGGGTACATGGTACAAGGTACAAGGTACAAGGTACAAGTATTAACATGGCGGAGTGCGCGGGTGCATGTGTAAACATGGCTTAACTGTAGGGGGCACGTGCAAACATGGCAAGCGTGCATGTGTAAACATGGCAAGCGTGCATGTGTAAACATGGCAGGTGTGTGCATGTGTAAACATGGCAGGTGTGTGCATGTGTAAACATGGCAAGTGTGTGCATGTGTAAACATGGCAAGCATCATGATGTGAACGAAAGTTAGACCAACTAAGTTTGAAAAAGTTTCAAAGCAGTCCCAAGCAGAGTCGCCACTGTGAATACCCCTTTCCGATGAAGCGACGCATGGGAAGTATCTTGTGATTATTATTATTTACAAAGGGAATATTCATAACGACATTAAAATTATGAGAGTCGCCACGCCGTTTAAATTAAAGCCAAAACATTGAAAAAAGCATCTTTAGTGGGTTCGGGGGTCAAATTACAACAAGAGAAGAATATTGAACGTTATCACTCCTATTGCCCGAATTGATCGGTCTTTCTATCATGATGAATGTGTTAGTAGTGTGTTAGTGATTTAGACCGGATCCGAAGATTGCCTACATTCCTCTCAATGTGAGAAGCTCAGGTATGCGTAGTTCGCAGATAATTAGAATGTTGAGAGAGAATAGGGATCATGCATAATGAAGAGGGAGGATAAAGAAACATGCAGGATGATCACATCCTAGAATAATGACTATGCCATCAATGAGATCTCAATGAACATTCATCACATTCATCATGGGAGGATTATTGACCATGGGAGTAATTACCTAAAGTTTAGGGTTTAGAAATAGTTCCTAGATCATCTTTGGGTTGATGAACCCTAGATCATCATCGGCTATGAAATAAAATGTAATTATGAAGATCGCAACCCTAAATATAGCGTAAATAAGGTTTTAATCTATGAACACGATGAACATATGAAGAACATATTATGAACATATGAATGAACATGCAAAGCATATGAAGAAACTATGAATAAACATGTAAGAACATGAATATAAAAGATCTACATTAAAAATGATGCAAGAACATGAAGAAAAAGTTAGAAAACTTACCTATGTTGGCATGAAATAAACCTTTGATCTCCTTGAGTGTTTGAATGCTTAATTAGGGAGGAAATTGTGTTTAAGAACTCCAAAATTCGGACTTAGAGCTCTCAAAATCGGGGGTCCTAAACCAATAGGCTGAGATTGGTTTATATAGTAAACTGAGGGGAAGATCTGACGGCTGAGATCATCCAGAGCAAGGTTGGCCGCCTGGCCATGACGGAAGCCGGTGACAAGAGTCGCCGCGTGGCCAAGATAGGAGGCGCAGCAAGGTTGGCCGCGTGGGCAAGGATGCAGGCTGACGTGATTTTCAAGCTAGGGCTTCTGCATGGTTTTAAGGAAACCATAAATTACCTATTTTGATAGATTTTGTCATAAATGAGGTATTTCAGGAATTCGGGACAAGTCTTTGCAAGGTTTCTAATTCTATAAAGTCCTTGTATATTTGGGAAAGCCCTAATAAACTCATTTTCAGATCGGGTACTAACAAATATGCAAGTTCAGAATTTAACAAGCAAGTCAAATATTTAACAAGAATAAGGATGGGCGTTACATCCTCCCCACCTTAAAAAAAAATCGCCCACGAATTTTACTTACCAAGATTTTCAAATAGGCTTGGGTATTTATCTCGCATCTCTTTCTCGGTTTCCCAAGTAGCCTCTTCAATTTCATGATTTCGCCAAAGGACCTTCACAATAGGAATCCTTTTGGTGCGCAAGACTTGCTCTTTCCAATCAAGAATTTCAAAAGGTTGTTCCTCATAAGACAAATCAGGCTGAAATGGAATAGCCTCATACTCAAGAACATGAGACTCATCCGCCATATACTTGCAAAGCATGGACACGTGAAACACATCATGAATCCCAGACAAGGATTGTCGCGACCCCGAACCCCGCGGCCCGAGATCGCGAGCTGGACGTCGACTTAAAACCAAAACTCTAGAATATAGAAGTTAAAAATTCCATTTTGAACCAAAAGATGATAACATAAGGTTTTACAAATCCAAGTTTAAATCAGCAAAGTACAACTAACATAAGCTCCACAGCTTATACCCAAAAGAATAAAATATACAATTCTTAATGACGTCAATAATGGTAAAACTATCCCCAAAAGGTTATACATTTAAATAATGTAAACCGATCCATAACAACCTGCCCCAAAATCTCAATCCTCTCGACGTCCTCCTTGAACCGCGAATCCTAATCCTTTTCCTCCTGGGGGGGCGTTAAGGAAAAACAAAGATGGAAATAAACGGGGTGAGATAAAATCTCAGTAAGTTACTAATGCAACTACATGACATGCTAATATGCAATGACCAATAGCAATTAACATAAGACAGATAGCAGCGGAATAATAAGTGACATGCTGACGAACGGTAACATCCAATAATCAATCATATAAATAAACATATAACAACAAATGAGAGGCTCCCTATCGCCAACCGTCCCATACCGGTTGGAAATAACGACCAGCTCAACATGCAACACATAAAGCTGAAATAAACACTCATAAGTGGATACATAGCCAAGGTTTCACCCAACTGGAAGAACCAAATAAAGGTCGCTGCGCAGCTTCAATAATCAACCATCAACATCTTCATAATAGCATAAAACCTGAAGAGAAATCCCCGGTCAGAACCGACCAATCAATCAATCAACCCATTAAACCATCTTAATAGTAGCATGAAAGCTTGAAGAGAAACCCGGTACCGGAACCAATAACCAAGTGAAGTGTCACAAAGGACGGGAGACATGCCACAAAGTCATGCTCCAAGTAAAGCTAAAGTGCCCACAAAGGAGCTAGCTCTTCTCACATCCAAGGCCAATCTGGAGGAGGGTAATAATGGGGCAAAACAATGGTCAACAATCACAATGGACTTGGCTGTGCCATCATAATGTTTCGCATCGCCCAAACACACACAAAATACCAGCTGGACTTTCAAGTAAAGGCTAAGTAATAAAATACTAGCATAATAAACAACCATTGATTCCAAAGTAGGGAATCATACCAATTAATCACCACAAAAGATGCAAACGATTACTCAAGAAGAGTTCAACAACAATAGCACAAGGAGTTTCTCATTAAAGAGTCCAACAACATTGACCATTAAAACATAATGATTCCAAGATAAGGCACGTACTAAATACATCCTAAATATGATACTCACAAGTTACTCATAAAGAGAACAACCCAAACGGTCGCTCACAAATAGCACAATGACTGTTACCAAAGTGATCATAAACATTTACTCAAAAGATATACTAGGACTATGAACTCAACCACCTCATCACACCTGGAATTCCAAATAATGAATCCGAATGAATACATCTTAAGGTTAATCAAACCGTAGGTATCCAATTGCCAATTCACGCTTTATCTCCGTTCATAACGAACCCATTCTAAACACCCCAAACGAATCCAAAAGGTTACACTTATTAGAACATGATCACGAACGCATCATAAGATGCCCAAACATATACCAAATTATCATCACAAAGATAATCACAACAACTCAACACGGTCACTCAAATGGATTTGCAAAACTTGATCACAAATGATTGATACAACTCCTCTTACCCTCAAACACCCAATAAAATACCGAAGTATGAAAGTTATAACTTAACTTAACAACCTATACCATCTTGTGGTACTCGAAGAGATCTTCGAAACGATAGTTTACACGCCTAAAACGGAGTCCGGATGAGAAAGTTATGGCCTCCGGAAGATCGAACGAAAAACGGACAATCTGGAAAAAGAGGGATGCGCGCGCCTCCATAAAAAGTGATGCGCGCGCCTCCTAAGGTCAGAAGGTTGCGATTTCGAAGCAGAAAAGGGTGCGCGCGCCTCCCAAAACATGGTGCGCGCGCCTCCTTGCCCGGAGGGACGAAATCCGGCCAAAATCTGGGTTTCTACCAATTTTCTTACCCATTTCACATAACAATCCAAATCAAACATAATCAACCTTCCTCCAAGCATAAAGATGAACCCAAAACAACTTCTTATTAGAATGGGGACTCAAATAATACCATTTATCAACCAAGATCAAGATTCAAACCCAACATTCCTAAAATCACCATTTTTGATCAAAACTCAAAATAAATTCCAAATAAATTCAAAATTCAACCAAACTTCAAATATAACACATCAAGCATAATATAAACATGATATGAACACTTTAGCATAAAAATGGGGGAAAAGCAACTTACCCGGATTTTCTCAAAGTTGCCGGAACTCGAAATTTCTTGGCTTCCTACGATCCTATCGACGATCTAAACAAGATTCACGTTTTAAGAAATGAGAGATTATGAGAGGAAGAAGAAGGAAATGAAGAGAGAAGGAAGAGGAAGAAAAACTTACCTTCCTATGTAGAGAGAGAGAGAAATAGGCTGGGAATGGGGGAAGAGGAGAGGGAGAAGAGAGGGTGTAGGGGGAATTATTTCCAAAAACTTACACTCAGGTCCCTCCTCTACACCACACACAAATACTTACACTCCCTACTAACTATTAAGACCCAACAATACTACACTAGCACAAATGACCCAATTAAAATGCTAGACATAATTTATTATGAAACATAAAATGCACACATAAATAATTAAATAAATAATAATTTAAATAAATAAATAAGCAAATAAATAAATAATAATTATTTATTACCAATAAAATAGAGCCTAGATTTCGGGTCGTGACATTCACTCCCCCTTAAAGAAAATTCGACCCGAATTTTAACGAGACTTACCCGAATGATCAAGTACCCACTAATACGATAGTTCCGCCATTTCTCAAATTCCTCAATTGTCCAATCTAACCCACTACAAGGTAACCTTAAATAATGCTTACGATAACACCACCTCTCGAACCGAATCATTCCATCATTAACTTCATTACTAATCAAAATCCGTACTCAAAATCGAAGAATTCAAATTATTTCCACACATAATTCTCGAGGTACCTCAAGCTCGCCTTATTCATAACCTTAACTACACCGCAAAGGTACTTCCATTTGTAAATCGCATACTTAGTATTATTCCCCAGAAATTCCAAACATTCCATCTCGAGCTTAATTAGCTTTTAAAATATGAAAAGCTAAAGAAATTTTCCATCCCCATAATATTCACCAAAGGCTATATCTCTAAAGATTCCCATTATAGTGCTCTCGCTCTAGGTAGCACTTTAAACTAGAGGTGTAATATAAATACAAAATGCTCACTTAAACCTACATCATAATATCATCGTCATAACACTCCAATCCTTGAAAGCCTAAAATAATTACGAATACTCAATAGTCCGAAAATGGTCTAAATTTTATCTTCAAGGGATTTCCTCTAGCTCCCTTTTAAGTTATAATCCGTGCTCATATACCCAAAGGAAATCAACGAACTCTAAATTCAATAGCTAACCCCAGTTAGTCTCTCACGCATACCTTTATTAACTTAATGATACTTAAGCTCAATGGTACTATCAAAATCATAAACCAATTAGCTAGCCTCATTCCAATAGCTCCATTACCAAATCACAATATTCTTTAATTATGCCCAAGTATTGATACTCAACTTTCTTCACACACCCTTGATCCAATTCGGTAACGCCACCAAGAAGGGATTTAGAACCATAGAACCACTATCTAACCAAAATTTCAAAATGCCTTTAACATAAATTGAGAAATTATTACTCTCCCAAAATGTACTTAGTCCTTTCTAACTTAACACGCTTACCACCATTAATGATCGGAACTCCTACAATAAACTCATCATCCATAACAAATTGTATACCTCACCATACTAATCCATTCCGATGCATTCACGGAGATGTACTAAAAGTGACCAAAAATTTCCTTAAGAGATCCTCATTGAATCCTCAACTCTTATAACTTAACCGATGCCATAAGGACATTGATCTAAATATTAGCACTACAACCTTGTACTATAACAACTCAATTTAACCCAAGGTTCTCCCCAATTACTAGGTACTATTCAGAAATAAAATAGAAATTTTCACAAACGATAAATACGCCCAACAATTCACCGAAACTAAATACTCGGATTTCAATTAAGGAAAGATAGGTATAACTCTACCCAAATGAACGGTCTCAAACAGTTTTAAGAAATTAGTAATGGAGAATATAACAATCCCCCTACAACAATAGACTAAAGCAATAGTAACATCAAAATCTTGTAATAGCAACATGGCTAATTTAGCAGGTAAGTTATATCTACCTTTAAGCACAACATGAGCACATAAGACTCCATCAGACATCCTACACTCCTCCATAGGAGTAGACACTGACAACACATAAGTCAAAGACTCAGAAGAAATAAATGCAACTAAATGCACAGAAACACATAAATGCGATGATCCTAAAATGCACGCGCTCGTTCTCACGACGCAAAATAATACCTTCTGAAACTGATGAATCACCCGCTGAGTGCTGATTGATTGCAAATACTCTACCCGAAATCTTGGGCTTCCCCGAAGCATCCCTCTTCTGACCCTGTGATATTCCAGTTCCTGTCCCCGATGACTGAACTCTAAACCTCGGACAATCTTTAACGAAGTGTCCCAACTATCCACACTTCACACATTTTCCTTGCTTCTTCCAACACTTGTCTTCTGAGTGTCCTTTCCTCTGACAGTAACTGCAGACTTTCCCATTTCGTGTACCCTTATTAGAACCTTGATTTCCTACTATTGGTTGCCCTTGAAGTTGCCTTCTGAATCGAGTTTGCACTCCAGAATTACCTCTGTTATCCGAATGTTGCTGTTGCGACTTACTCTGCCCTCCTTGCTTACCCGGGTTAACCATCTCAGTCTTCCTTCTATGTTCCCCAATATTCTGTTCAATCAAGTAGGCTCGATCTACCGCATCCTGATAAGTCTGAATCCGATGTGCTATAAACTGAGTCCGGATGGATGTCTTCAAACCCCTGATCAATCTCATCGCTTTCTGCTCCTCGGTCCGCACAAGGTATTCACAACACCTGGCTGATTCTGTGAACTTAACTGAATACTGTGCTACTAACATCATGCCTTGCTCCAAGCTTAGGAACTCGATCTCTTTCCGGTTTTGATCCACTAGAGAGATAAAATGATCCTTGAATTTCCTCACGAACCACTCCCAAGGATATGGTACAAGAGTCACATCCCAACTGGTCCTCAGTGCCTTCCACCAATGTCCCGCAGCTCCCACGAGCTTATATGCTGAAAACAGAACCCTATCCTTATCAGTGCAACCAAAGACCTCATAGATTTTCTCCATCGATTCCAACCATAGTTCGTCCGTCTTCCAATCCGGCTCACCATCGTACTCACTTGGTTTCAACTTCAAGAACTGCTCCAACCCAAATCGCGGAGGTGCTACATGTTCCTCTCTCGGCCCTTGGTCATGAATTGCTTTCACGACCGCTTCAAACCTGTCCTGAAACACTGCACGGTTTTCTTCCCGTAGACCATTAAGATTCTGAGTCCCACTAGAAGCTTCACCAATTCTTCTTCTAGACATTTCGAACAAATACCTGCATAAAACCTTAACCGTTACTCACTCCGCACACAACTACCCTCCTAGGTCATTCTAGTCCACCTATACTTATACATAGAGCTAGACCATAGCTCTGATACCAACTGTCGCGACCCCGAACCCCGCGGCCCGAGATCGCGAGCTGGACGTCGACTTAAAACCAAAACTCTAGAATATAGAAGTTAAAAATTCCATTTTGAACCAAAAGATGATAACATAAGGTTTTACAAATCCAAGTTTAAATCAGCAAAGTACAACTAACATAAGCTCCACAGCTTATACCCAAAAGAATAAAATATACAATTCTTAATGACGTCAATAATGGTAAAACTATCCCCAAAAGGTTATACATTTAAATAATGTAAACCGATCCATAACAACCTGCCCCAAAATCTCAATCCTCTCGACGTCCTCCTTGAACCGCGAATCCTAATCCTTTTCCTCCTGGGGGGGTTAAGGAAAAACAAAGATGGAAATAAACGGGGTGAGATAAAATCTCAGTAAGTTACTAATGCAACTACATGACATGCTAATATGCAATGACCAATAGCAATTAACATAAGACAGATAGCAGCGGAATAATAAGTGACATGCTGACGAACGGTAACATCCAATAATCAATCATATAAATAAACATATAACAACAAATGAGAGGCTCCCTATCGCCAACCGTCCCATACCGGTTGGAAATAACGACCAGCTCAACATGCAACACATAAAGCTGAAATAAACACTCATAAGTGGATACATAGCCAAGGTTTCACCCAACTGGAAGAACCAAATAAAGGTCGCTGCGCAGCTTCAATAATCAACCATCAACATCTTCATAATAGCATGAAAGCTGAAGAGAAATCCCCGGTCAGAACCAACCAATCAATCAATCAACCCATTAAACCATCTTCATAGTAGCATGAAAGCTTGAAGAGAAACCCAGTACCGGAACCAATAACCAAGTGAAGTGTCACAAAGGACGGGAGACATGCCACAAAGTCATGCTCCAAGTAAAGCTAAAGTGCCCACAAAGGAGCTAGCTCTTCTCACATCCAAGGCCAATCTGGAGGAGGGTAATAATGGGGCAAAACAATGGTCAACAATCACAATGGACTTGGCTGTGCCATCATAATGTTTCGCATCGCCCAAACACACACAAAATACCAGCTGGACTTTCAAGTAAAGGCTAAGTAATAAAATACTAGCATAATAAACAACCATTGATTCCAAAGTAGGGAATCATACCAATTAATCACCACAAAAGATGCAAACGATTACTCAAGAAGAGTTCAACAACAATAGCACAAGGAGTTTCTCATAAAAGAGTCCAACAACATTGACCATTAAAACATAATGATTCCAAGATAAGGCACGTACTAAATACATCCTAAATATGATACTCACAAGTTACTCATAAAGAGAACAACCCAAACGGTCGCTCACAAATAGCACAATGACTGTTACCAAAGTGATCATAAACATTTACTCAAAAGATATACTAGGACTATGAACTCAACCACCTCATCACACCTGGAATTCCAAATAATGAATCCGAATGAATACATCTTAAGGTTAATCAAACCGTAGGTATCCAATTGCCAATTCACGCTTTATCTCCGTTCATAACGAACCCATTCTAAATACCCCAAACGAATCCAAAAGGTTACACTTATTAGAACATGATCACGAACGCATCATAATATGCCCAAACATATACCAAATGATCATCACAAAGATAATCACAACAACTCAACACGGTCACTCAAATGGATTTGCAAAACTTGATCACAAATGATTGATACAACTCCTCTTACCCTCAAACACCCAATAAAATACCGAAGTATGAAAGTTATAACCTAACTTAACAACCTATACCATCTTGTGGTACTCGAAGAGATCTTCGAAACGATAGTTTACACGCCTAAAACGGAGTCCGGATGAGAAAGTTATGGCCTCCGGAAGATCGAACGAAAAACGGACAATCTGGAAAAAGAGGGATGCGCGCGCCTCCATAAAAAGTGATGCGCGCGCCTCCTAAGGTTAGAAGGTTGCGATTTCGAAGCAGAAAAGGGTGCGCGCGCCTCCCAAAACATGGTGCGCGCGCCTCCTTGCCCGGAGGGACGAAATCCGGCCAAAATCTGGGTTTCTACCAATTTTCTTACCCATTTCACATAACAATCCAAATCAAACTTAATCAACCTTCCTCCAAGCATAAAGATGAACCCAAAACAACTTCTAACTAGAATGGGGACTCAAATAATACCATTTATCAACCAAGATCAAGATTCAAACCCAACATTCCTAAAATCACCATTTTTGATCAAAACTCAAAATAAATTCCAAATAAATTCCAAATTCAACCAAACTTCAAATATAACACATCAAGCATAATATAAACATGATATGAACACTTTAGCATAAAAATGGGGGGAAAGCAACTTACCCGGATTTTCTCAAAGTTGCCGGAACTCGAAATTTCTTGGCTTCCTACGATCCTATCGACGATCTAAACAAGATTCACGTTTTAAGAAATGAGAGATTATGAGAGGAAGAAGAAGGAAATGAAGAGAGAAGGAAGAGGAAGAAAAACTTACCTTCCTATGTAGAGAGAGAGAGAAATGGGCTGGGAATGGGGGAAGAGGAGAGGGAGAAGAGAGGGTGTAGGGGGAATTATTTCCAAAAACTTACACTCAGGCCCTCCTCTACACCACACACAAATACTTACACTCCCTACTAACTATTAAGACCCAACAATACTACACTAGCACAAATGACCCAATTAAAATGCTAGACATAATTTATTATGAAACATAAAATGCACACATAAATAATTAAATAAATAATAATTTAAATAAATAAATAAGAAAATAAATAAATAATAATTATTTATTACCAATAAAATAGAGCCTAGATTTCGGGTCGTGACAAGGATGGTGGCAATGCTACTCTATATGCCAATTTCCCAACTCTTTAAAGAATTTCAAATGGCCCGATATAACGAGGAGTCAATTTTCCGTTCTTCCCAAATATCTTTATACCTCTACGAGGAGAGACTTTCAATAATACAAAATCACCTACCTAGAATTCAAGATCCCTTCTTTGATGATCTGCATAACTCTTTTGTCTACTCTGGGCTGTGCGCAATCTATCTCGAATGAGTTTCACACTCTCAACTGATTGTTGAACCATTTCAGGTCCCAAGAGTCTAGCTTCTCCCACTTCATCCCAGCATATAGGAGATCGACACTTTCTTCCATAAAGAGCTTCATATAGAGCCATTTCAATGCTAGATTGATAACTGTTGTTATAAGCAAACTCAGCCAAAGGAAGATGAGTATCCCAACTGCCTTTAAAGTCAACAACACAAGCATGTAACATATCCTCAAGAATCTGTATAAGTCTCTCAGATTGCCCATCAGATTGGGGATGAAAAGCTGTACTGAAATTCAATTTAGTACCCATGGCACCCTGAAGAGCCTGCCAGAATCGAGAAGTAAAACGAGGATCTCTATCAGATACAATACTTACAGGAACCCTATGCAGTCGGACTATCTCCTGAACATACAAAGATGCCAACTGAGACAATGAATATCGCATGGAAACGGATAAGAAGTGAGATGAATTGGTCAGTCTATCTACTATAACCCAAACAGTATCATGGCCTCATCTGGTACGTGGCAAACTAGTCACAAAATCCATCGTGATATGCTCCCATTTCCACTCTGGAATTTCTAATGGTTGTAACAAACCTACTGGACGTTGATGTTCCACTTTCACTTGTTGACAAGTTAAACATTTGGACATATACTCAGCAATTTCTTTTTTCATGTTGTTCCACCAGAAATGTTTCTTCAAGTCTTGGTACATTTTTGTGCTTCCAGGATGAATAGTATACTTGGCTTTGTGAGCCTCTTCAAGAACATTCTTATTTATATCAAGATCAACTGGAATACAAACTCTGCCTCGAAAGGTAAGAATTCCATCACTGTTAAAAGAAAAATCTGGTTGCTTTCCTTCATTCATTCCACTAATGATTTTCTGCAATTCAGAATCAGTTACCTGAGCTTCTTTAATTTGTTGGAGTAAATCTGAAGTAGCCTTTATATTAGCAAGAATAATTCCATGTCTCGATTCACAAGGACTCCAATCACACAAGTCTTAAAACATCTTCCATTCACGAATCATCAAGCAAGAAACATAAGTTTTTCTGCTTAGTACATCAGCCACAACATTTGCCTTTCCTGGATGATAAAGGATAGTACAATCATGATCCTTCAATTTCTCCATCCATCTATATTGTCTCATGTTAAGCTCTTTTTGAGAAAATAAGTACTTCAAGCTCTTATGATCTGTGAAGACTTCAAATTTTGTTCCATACAAGTAATGCCTCCATTTATGCAAAGCAAACATAATCGCAGCCAACTCTAAATCATGAGTAGGATAGTTCTTTTCATAAGGAGATAATTTCCTCGAAGCATAAGCTATTACCTTGCCATCTTGCATCAGAACACAACCCAATCCTTCTTTAGAAGCATCAGTATAAACCATGAAATTTTCAGAACCACTAGGCAAAGCTAAGACTGGAGCTGTAGTTAAGCGTCTTTTCAACTCTTGAACACTTGCGTCACATTTGTCACTCCACTCAAAAGAAATAGCTTTCTGAGTCAGATTAGTCAATGGAGTAGCAATCTTGGAGAATCCCTCAATGAATCTCCGATAATAACTAGCCAAGCCCAAGAAACTATGGATCTACTGCAATACCAGTAGCAGACACAACATGTCCCAAGAATGAAACATTTTATAACCAGAAAGCATATTTGCTGAATTTTGCAAATAATTTTTTCTCACGAAGAACTTGCAATACCACTCTGAGATGTTGTTCATGCTCAGCCCGTGATTTAGAATACACAAGGATATCATCATTGAATACCACCACGAAACAATCAAGATATGGTTTGAAAATACGGTTCATTAAATCCATAAATACAGCTGGAGCATTTGTCAAACCGAATGGCATAACAATAAACTCATAATGCCCATACCTGGTACGGAAAGCTGTCTTTGGTATATCCTCAGATCTGATTTTCAACTGGTGATAACCACTTCTCAAGTCAAGCTTCGAGTACACTACTGAACCCTGAAGTTGATCAAACAAGTGATCAATATGAGGTAACAGATATTTGTTCTTTATGGTTACCTGATTAAGATCTCTGTAATCAATACATAATCGCAGAGTCCCATCTTTCTTTCAGACAAATAACACTGGTGCACCCCATGGTGATACACTAGGCCTGATGAAGCCTCTTTCAAGTAATTCTTCAAGTTGTGTTTTTAATTCTCTCAACTCAGCTGGAGCCATTCTATAAGGTGCTTTAGAGATTGGTGCTGTACCTGGTAATAACTCAATACAGAACTCAAGCTCTCGATCAGGTGGCATGCTATACTCAGAAGTGAATACATCTGAAAATTCAGACACAACAGGAATATCTTCCATCTTGGGAACAGATAAACTCTTGTCAAGCACACATGCGAGATACCCGGCACAACCACGAGATAAAATTTTTCTAGCTTTTAAAGCATAAATAACATGTATAGCACATATAGGCCTATCACATTCAAAGGTAAAATCAGGCAAACCAGGTATAGAAAAAGTTACTACTTTTCTATGACAATCAACAGATGCATGATGCACATAAAGCCAATCCAAGCCAAGAATCACGTCAAAGTCCCTTATAGGTAACACGACTAGGTCAGCAAGAAGGGCATGATCACCCACAAGAACCTCACATTTCTTGTAAACCTCAGAAGCAAACATGCAATCTCCTATAGGGGAAAATACTTCTAGCACATAAGGCATAGAATCAGGAAGAACATGCAAGTGCGACACAAAATGAGATGCCACATAATAATGAGATGAGTTTGGATCTATCAAGACTCGCGCTCTCGTACTAGAAAGTAATATAGTACCTCCTATGACCGCAGAAGACTCAGCTAGACACTGCTGATCTAGAGCAAACACTCGACCCTGAACTTTAGGTCAACCCCCACTATCTCTCTTAGTACCTGAAGCCTGTTGACTCGTACCCCCAACTTGACTTCCTTTTCCTTTAGGACAATTCTTGATAAAGTGCCCAGTTTCACCACAAGATAAACATTTTCCTTGCTTTAGCCAACACTTGTCTTCAGAATGGCCTTCTTTCAAGCAATAACCACACACTTTCCTAGGACCTTGGACTATTGTCTTAGAATCAGTTGATACACTAACTTTGCTTTCGGATGGTTGTCGGAATCAATGAGCTTGGCGGCTAGATTTACCACCCTTAGAACCAGATCCCTGTGATTTCTCTGAAACACGACCTGTCATGATTGTTCCCTGCTTCACCTTATGTTCTTCAATGTCATTCTCAATCACATAAGATCTTTCCACTTCTTGTTGGTAACTAGTAAGCTGTAAAGAAAGAAGTTGCTTTCTGTACTCAGTCTTCAACCCTTTAACAAACCTCTGTGCCTTCTTTGTTTCAATTGGAACTAAGTGATCACAATACCTAGCCAATTCTGTGAACTTGGTTGAGTATTGCCCCACTGTCAAGCTTCCCTGCTCCAGATTAAGAAATTCCATCTCTTTTCTGTCTTGGACCACTGCTGGAATAAACTGTGACTTGAATGCTTTAAGAAAATTCTCCCAAGTCTGTGGTACCCCTTGCAGTTCCCAGCTTTTATTCAGAACTTGCTACCAATGTTCAGCAACTTTTTCAAGCTTAAAGGTTGCAAATGTTACCTTATCACCTCCTGCACATCTCAAGGTTGTAAAAATCTTTTCTATACTTTCAATCCACTCTTCTGCCTTCTTAGCATCAAATTCCCCGTCAAAGCTACGAGGTTTCAACTTAAAGAACCTTGTAAGTCGATTAGGATAATCCCCGTCTATATTATCAACCATCTCTTCTTGAGGACTTACAGATCTCAGCTGATTACTGCCACTAGTACCTTCAGAACTCATTGTACCTGTAGGTAAACACTCGGCGTTAATAACACCCCAAGACTAACCCATACCTAGGCCATAGACCCTATCCAGACTTAGAGCAAACCAAGGTAGCTAAATAGGGTAGCTAAACCAGGGTAGCTCTGATACCAACTGACACGCCCCCAGGTCCCGGGATCCCCTAATAGAACCTCGAACCTGGTGCGCATGAATAACAAGAATCAAGAAACGAACAAGAAATTGGATGACAACTGTTTATAACAAACTGACATGATATATATGCTCTAGAGTAAGGAGCTAAGATAGCTCACACCACGAGTTATAGACAAGAAAATTTAAACCAAACATGATTATACACAGCGGAAACATGCCTAGCACATATGCTGGCATTACAAGATGTCTAGAAACAATAAGTACTATACAAGACTGTCTACCCTAAAATAAGGAGTTACATAACCCATAATACATCGTCCTCACCAAAATGTAAAAGGACCACAATCCCCAAAAGAATAACCACCTGCGTAGTAAGCTCCCAGCTATGTCGAGCCTCACTTCGCACTATCACTAGCCTTCCTTTGATCTAAGGAAAACAAATAAACAAGGAACGGGGTGAGATAAATCTCAGTAAGCTATTAGATGGAACTACATGACATATTATCATGCAATTCAAGTAGATACTCAAGTAATCATGTATCAAGTATCATCAAGTAATAAGTATATGAGAGGCTAAGCCACTCATCAAGTAGTACATAAGACGAAGCTAGCACATTATAAAGGATATTGCTTCCTTACTTATTCCTCCCAAGAATACCATTGTTGTCGTAGCTTGTATTACTTTGACAAATCACGATCAATATCAAGAAACTGCTTATGCAGTATATATAAGAAGACCCGATAACTAGTGTCATTCCCAAGATCAAGATTCACGAGCTGTTCACGAGTTTAGCATTCACTTATATCAGGCGTATTGCTCTAATAAAGGAAGCTATGCTCTTACTATGGCTTGTAGTAAGGGTTCAAGCGCAGATACATAGATCCCCGATTATCACTTTGCCCCAGCCTCATGATAAGCGTGAACCTATATACCTCCGAACAAGCAAGGACTAGCTGGACTCACACAAGAATGCACAAGTAGGTATTTACTTTAACTACGAGAGTAGAACTAATCCAAAAGTAGTGGACTAGCTCAATAAGAAACATGGTTCAAGTAATCAAGAAGTCACATTGTTATCAAGCAACTATATGCAATGTTTGCACATACACATTAAAAATATTTCTCATACACGTTAGTGCTTGTTCATAGCACTTTCTAGTTCATTACCATACACATGTATTGGTGTCAAGTCAGGTATAAGATTTTATTATCTTATATTCAAGTCTTAATCCAATTCTTTAGATGTTCAAGTCATGTACAAGATTTTATTGTCTTATACTTCAAGTTATAATTCAAATCTTTGGATATTCAAGCATGTATAAGAGTTATACATTTTACTCTTACAAGTTCTTAATCCTATTCTTAGGATGTTCAAGCTCAAGACATTGTTCTAATGCTCCTAAGGTGCACAAACATTTGTTTTAAGACAAGCATAACACATTAGTGCTTGTACATAGCACTTTCAAGACATAAAGAAGAGTTGTTACTCTTATACTTAAGTTCTCATTTGAGTTCTATAAGTGTTCATATTCAAGACTAAGTTCTAATGCCCCAAAAGGTGCACAAACATTGCTAGTACATCTTATACTAAGGCTATATACCTTAACTAGGGTTACTTCCAACTTGTACAAACTTTAAACAACACTTTTATTTTTTAGGGTAAGTGGGCGGGCGCCCACTAGGGACTGGGCGGTCGCCCACTCAGCAGAATTATATGGGAACCTTTCAGTAGTTTTGGGCGGTCGCCTGGCCAAACATGGGTGGTCGCCCAAAGACTTTTCCAGCAATTGTGCATTTCTTTCCCAGGCTTACAAATTCTCCGTCCCAAGCGTAGGAGTATACTTTCTACTATCAACTAACAACCCAGGAGTACATAGAAAGTTAAAAACAACTATTCAAGTTTACTCTTTCATCATTTTACACAGTATGTTTATACTCCCTTTGTCCCAAAATTACAAGTATCACAAAAATTGTCCCAAACATGAAATTGACAAGCACAAGTATCAAGAATAACATATATGCATGTTATAATAAGCAAGGGGGAGCTAATAACTTACCTAGTCCGAAATCAAAGTTACCCAAACATATTTCTGTTCGTCAGGAAACGCTCTATTCAACACCACGAATATTTATACGGGATCGGAATCAAGAACAGAGGGATTGTTGGTCCCAAAGGGGCAACAAGGGTATGAAAAATGCTAGAGGGGGGGTGAATAGCGTTTTTAAAATTCTTTTCAAACCCTTTTGCAAATCAATGGCTTATGTGCACAGTTCTCAAATAAGCTAAGTATAGCGCGCAGTGAGAGTGTGAAATGCACAGCGGAAGTTTTAAGCAGCACCTGCGCAGGAAAAAGCTGCGCAAGGATAAAAACACATGCGCTAAGTTTTGGCTTAAAGAGTTGGATAAAATGTTCTAACGCAATAAGCAATAACAAACACAGCAGCAATAATAGCAATCTGATAAGATCAAACAAAGCAGTTATTCAGAAATGATTAAGCAGGAAATAAATAGCGAGATTAAAGAACAAGCTATTTGGAGAGGTTCGATCAATGAAAGATCTACGTCCTCTACCAAGATGGTTAGTCTTGGATTTTCTAATGGAGATCTTATTATATGAGAGAGTTACAAGATACAACAATGTAGAACAAACTAACTCAAAGATCTATAATCTATGAAGAACAAATCCTAGACTAAACCGTTGTATCTCAAGAAGTTAGATCGATATGATCAAAGCTTCAAGAGGTGTGTGTGTGACAGAAATCTGGGCTCTTTGAATCTAAGAGATTGAGAACACAAGATATTCTGGGCGATACAAGGCTTAGGATCTGGGCTTGGAGTTTGAAGGTATGAAGGTTGAAGGTTGATCTTGAATCTGGGAATATAAGCAGCAATCTTCAGAGCTTCAGTGATACTTATGAAAGCACAAACTCTAGCAACTTGGAAATGAAGATGAGCTGGCTATTTATAGCAGAGAGCTTAAAACTAGCCGTTGGAGCTCTGAGCAAGGACGATGAGCTGGCACGATATGATTGGTGCACAGGTGTCCTTTATAGCCGTTGGGGCTCTGATCAAAGATGATGACCTGGCACAATATGATTGGTGCGCAGGTGATTTAGAGCCGTTGGAGACTGAGCATGAAGACCAAATTCAAAAGCTTCTTCTAGAAGGATAACAGCTGTCTTCTTTTGAAATATTTCTCTTGAGCGCGTCTCCACCGTTGGATCTGCTGAGTGTGCTTGCTTTCTCGTTTCTGCATACCTCAGCATTTTTAATAAGCGTGCATCTTCTAAGCGCTTTCCAAGTTATGTAATCTGAATGTATCAAAAACTGAGTAAGGATGCATGCTGCGCAGAGGAGACCTGCGTAGTGATGTCCTGCGCAGGGAAGTCCTGCGCAGAGACCACAGTCTTAGATCTTTATTCCTTCTCGCTCCAAGCTTCAAGAATATGAGGTTGTTGAAAGATAAGCATAAGGACCAAGTTAATCTACTCTGCTCATAGAAGTCATGCATATAGAGAATGAGCAAGTGATGCTATGCGCGCGGAGAATAAGCAAGTAATGCTATGCGCGCGGAGAATGAGCAGGTAATGCTATGCGCGCGGAGAATAAGCAGGTAATGCTATGCGCGCGAAGAATGAGCAGGTAATGCTATGCGCGCAGAGAATGAGCAGGTAAAGCTCTGCGCATGAAATGTGCTGCGCACGAAATGTCCTGCGCATTATACTTGGTCTTTAGTAAAAGAAACCTCAATTCCAAGCAAGCCCTAACCGCTAAGCCTATTCTATAAAATTGGACTTAGCTAAAAATAGAAGTTATAAAACTTCTTACATAGGATCCTAAAGTCCATAAAATAGCAATAGGTGATGGTATCAATCAATTCTAACATAATTTGGGAGGGTTAAGAAATAAGCATACCCAACAATCTCCCCCTAAATGATTGATGTCATTACCTACTATAACAAAGGTAATTCATTGTACTTGATAATAACATGTCCATAAAATGTGAATGGTAAATCATGCCTCAAGTCAATGCACACACTAGCCAGTGTTATAGACTTCTAGTCTAACCAAAAGATATAACTTACAATATGGGAAAGACAGAAATATCATTCAGTGTATACAGATAATATGAGTTTAGGATTGGTATGTGTTTAAACTGAATGTTTAAAAAATCATGCACAGAAAATATGAGCAGTTAAGTATATGCGCATGAAGTTTGAAATAATGCGTTCATTGTTCCACAAACAAAAAGTTTGAATTGAGCAAGGTTTTGGGAAAAGCAATGATGCATTATAAGTTTAGAGTTCACCTTTGAGAGAGCTCTGCGTACTTCATCTTGTAGCTTCCCAAATTGCTTTGCGCAGCGCTTCAATCCGCTTTAAATCGGATTTTTTTTTTTGATAGATTACTCTCCCCCTTAATCTCTCCCCCTTAATGCCTTTGTTCTCTCCCTATTTGCCTTTGTTAGATAACTCTCCCCCTTAATGACACAATCAATGCCTTATAGCATACTGGCCTGCGCAACAAGCCTAGCATCCAGTTGCTCTTGAATCTTTGCCTGCACAGTGACCACTTGAGGGATCTAAGGGAGCAGACACCGGAAGAATGATATACTGAGGTCCACGGGGTATGCACGTGAGGTTCATGCGCATCAATATAATGCGCAGAGTTTCTTCGAAAACTCAAAAATTTTGCCTTGTGCGCAACATCTTGTGCGCTTCATATGCGCAGGCGCATGAGGCATTACCTATCTTAGAAAATTATCAAGTAAACACAAGCTCATTAGTATTGACAAATCATATGGACAATTAGCTAAGTTCAAGCATACCCATTTCTCCTCTCAAGAAAGCAAATCTCTTTGCGTCAAGAGCCTTTGTGAGGATATCAGCAATTTGATTGTCTGTGCCCACGTGCTCTAAGTGAATATTTCCTTTTTCCACGTGGTCCTTGAGAAAATGATATTTGATGTCGATGTGCTTTGTCTTTGAATGCATGACAGGATTGTTGGAGACTGCTATGGTGGACAAATTATCGCAGAAAATTGGGCAATTTCCTTCATTAATTCCATAGTCCACTAATTGTTGCTTCATCCATAGGCTTTGGCAGTAGCAGCTCCTAGCAGCAATGTATTCAGCTTCTGTAGTAGAGATGGACACAGCAGCTTGCTTCTTGCTTGCCCATGCAACAAGTCGATTCCCAAGGAAATGACAAGTTCCACTTGTGCTTTTCCTGTTAATAGTGCATGCTGCGTAGTCTGCGTCTGAATAACCTAGCAAATCGAAATTTGAATCTTTAGTGTACCAAAGTCCAAGGTTAACAGTTCCAGAAAGATAACGAATAATGCGTTTAACAGCAGTTAAGTGCGCTTCTCTGGGATCCGCTTGATAGCGCCCACAGACACAAACACTAAACATAATATCTGGCCTACTTGCAGTAAGATAAAGGAGAGAGCCAATCATACCTCAATATAAAGTTTGATCAACTTTCTTACCTTTCAAGTCTTTGTCAAGTTTGTTGCCTGTGGCCATTGGAGTGTCGTATGTGTCACGACCCGAATACTAGGCTCTATTTTATTAGTAATAAATAATTATTATTTATTTATTTGCTTATTTATTTATTTAAATAATAATTTATGTGTGCATTTTATGAGTTATATTAATTTATGCCTAGCATATTATTTGGGTCATTTGGGTTAGTGTAGTATTGTTGGGTCTTAATTGTTAGCAGAGAGTGTAAGTATTTGTGTTAGTAGATGGGGAAGGGGTCTAATTGTAACATTTTGAAATAATTCTCCTACTCCCTCCCTACTCCCTCTCTTCTCCCTCACCTCCCTAGTCTTTCCCCCTCACCTCACCATCTCTCCCAGCAAATCTCTCTCTCTCTCCATGTTTGTGGGTAAGTTTTCTTCTCTACCTTCTCTCTTCATTTTATTCATCTTCCTCTCATAATCTCTCATTTCTCATAACATGAATCTTGTTTAGATCGTCGATAGGATCGTAGGAGGCCAAAAAATATTTGAAATCCATCAACTTTGAGAAAATCCGGGTAAGTTACTTTTCCCCCCATTGATGTTAAAAATGTTCATCCTATGCTTAGATGATACTAAGATTTCCATTTATTGCTTCTTTGGTTGATTTTGTGATGATTTACGTTTTTGTTCATTTTGTGAAATTTTGGTATTTGAATCACCCTTGATTGAGGTTCCTTAGATGATGTTGTTGGAGTCCTTTTGGTTCAAAATGGTGTAGGTACCTTAGTTCACATCTTGGAAGTGTTAGAAATGGTGAAGATTGGGTTGGTTTTGGATTTGGGGTTGTTAATGGTAGAAACCCAGATTTTTGGCCGGAATTTGCCTTTCCGGGCAAGGAGGCGCGCATACCCTCCCATAGGAGGCGCGCGCACCCTTATGCCCCTCTTGAACAAAAGACCTTCTGTTTCTTAGAGGCGCGCGCACCCTCCCCTAGGAGGCGCGCACACCCTCTCCTCCTCCAAACTTGATTTTCCTTCTGATCAAGGAGGCGCGCGCACCCTCCCCTAGCAGGCGTGCGCACCCTCTCCCCTGTTGTGAAATTTAATCCCCTTTTTGTCCAATCTTTCGAGGACCATATCTTGTTCATACGGACTCCGTTTTAGGCGTATAAATTATCGTTTTAAAGCTCTCCTTAAGCTCTTCGAGATGAGTGAGTAGTTTTGGTTGTGTTCTTGAGCTAACTGGATCCTTTGTGATTGAACGTGATATGGGAATTGTGTTATCATGGTTGAGATTATTGGAACACCTTACTGGTGTGTCGTGGTTCATTTCATCTTATTGGTGATCACTTTGCTTGGTTCCCTACTTTGGAACCCTAAGTTGTTTAATTAAGCTAGTATTTATTACTTAGCATTTATTTGAAAGCCCAGCTGGTATTTGTGGTTGTGTCGGGCGATGTGAGATATTGTGATGGCACCGGCCAACTCCATTATGGTGTCGACCATTGTTTTGCCCTTATTTTCCTCTTCCAGATCAGCCTTGGTTGAGACGTTTGGAGCATGACTTTGTGGCATGGCTCTCGCCCTTTGTGGCACATTACTTTGTTATTGGTTCCGGTACCGGGGATTTCTCTTCAGCTTTCATGCTATTATGAAGATGATGATTTGTTGATTATCGAAGCTGCGCAGCGACCTTTATTTGGTTCTATCAGTTTGGGAAAACCTTGGCTATATCCTTTGTTATGTGTTTATTTCCGCTGCTATCTGATATATGATAATTGCTATGTGCTATGTGATATTTATTATTGTTTATTGTTTATTGCATCATAGCATGTCATGTAGTTGCATTAGTAACTTATTGAGATTTATCTCACCCCCTTTACCTTTGTCTTTGTTTTTCCTTAACCCCCCCCCAGGTGGAAAGGATTAGACTCGCTGATCACGAGACAAGACGTCGCGAGGGTTGAGTTTTTGGGGCAAGTGTATATTGGTGGGTTTACATTATATAAATGTGTAACTCTTTTAGGGATAGTTGTACCACACTTTGACGTCACTAAGATTTATATATTTTATTATTTTGTAGTGTGAGCTTATGGGTCTTACACTAGTACATTGTCGTTGTTAAATTGTTTTCCCAAAACTTTGTGTTATACTCTTTTGGTATAAAAGGAAATTTTTTATCTCCATTATTTTAGAGTTTATTGTTTAAGTCGACGTCCAGCTCGCGATCTCGGGCCCGCGGGGTTCGGGGTCGCGACAGTTGGTATCAGAGCAATGGTTTGGCTCTAAGTATAAGTCTAGGTGGACTAGTATGACCTAGGTGGGTAGTTGTGTTCGGAGTGAGTAACGGTTGATGTCTTATGCAGGTAATTGTTTGAAATGGCTAGAAGGAGAGCAGGCGAAGGCTCTAGTGGAGCACAGAATCAGAATGACTTAAGGGAAGAGAACCGGGCAATGTTCCAAGGAATGTTTGAGGCCGCTATGAAGGCCATTCATGATCAAGGGCCACGAGAAGAGCATGTGGCACCACCGAGATATGGGCTAGAGCAATTTCTGAAATTGAAGCCCAAAGAGTTTGACGGTGAGCCGGATGTAAGGCTGAGATGTGGATCGAGTCTATGGAGAAAATTTATGATGTATTTAGGTGTTCGGACGAAGATAGAGTCCGATTTGCGGCTTATAAGCTTGTGGGTGCCGCCGAGCATTGGTGGAAAGGAGTTAAGGCGAGTTGGGATGACACTCACACCGTGTATGCATGGGATTTGTTTGTGCAGAAGTTCAAAGAGCATTTTATCCCGGTTGTGGACCAGAACCGAAAGGAGATCGAGCTACTCAACTTGGAGCAAGGTTCGTTGTCTATAGCTCAGTACTCGGCTAAGTTCACAGAATTAGCCCGGTATTGTGACTATCTTGTGAGGACCGAAGAACAGAAAGCTATGAGATTCATCCGGGGTTTGAAGACTTTTATCCGTACTCAGCTCATAGCCCAGAGGATTGTGATGTTCCAGGATGCGGTGGACCGTGCCTATCTTATAGAGCAAGATATTGGGGAACATAAGAGGAAGACTGAGGTAGCTAACCCGAGCAAGCCGGGAGGGCAAAGCAAGCCACAATCCCGTTCTGATAACCGAGGTAACTTTAGGGGACAATCTCAGTTCCGAGGGCAACCAATCCCAAGGAACCCGGGTACTACTTCCGTGAACCAAGGGAACCAAAACAAGAGACTTTGTTCGTATTGTCAAAAGGAAGGCCATTCAGAGGACCGGTGTTGGAACAAACAGGGAAGGTGTACCAATTGTGGTCAAATGGGGCATTATGTGAGGGATTGTCCAAGGAATAGAATTCAACCGACTTGGGTAGGAGCTGGGGCTCCTCAGGGTCAGAAAAGGGACGCTACGGGAAAGCCCAAGGTCCAAGGGAAAGTGTTTGCAATGAATCAACAACAAGCCACAGATGATCCCACAGTTATTGGAGGTATTATTTCTATATCTAGTGTGAGCGCACGAGCGTTAGTAGATCCAGGATCATCTCATTCACACATTTCTGTACAATTTTCTTCTATGCTAAATGCTGCATTTGAGTCTTTACCTTATGTGCTAGAGGTGTCGACCCCTATAGGAGAATGCTTGGTGACTGATAAAGTCTTTCGTGCTTGTGATGTGCTTATATGTGGTCATGTCTTGCGTGCGGACTTGGTAGTCCTTCCTATTCAGGACTTTGATGTTATTTTGGGTATGGATTGGTTGATCAAGTTTCATGCTTCTGTTGACTATCGTAGAAAGGTCGTTAATTTTTCCATCCCTGATGTGCCTAAGTTTACTTTTGAGGCTATGCCTTTTGGTAGAAATCTTCGTATCATTTCTTATGGGGTATTTGGCTAGTGTTCTTGATACTAGGAAAGAATCCCCTAGTTTAGAGAGTGTTCGGGTAGTTAGAGAATTTCCCGATGTTTTCTCTTCTGAATATGATATGCCTCCCGATCGTGAGATAGAATTTTGTATAGATCTTTTGCCGGGTACGGCTCCGATTTCGAAAGCACCGTATAGGTTGGCTCCCGCAGAGCTGAAGGAGTTAAAGGTTCAGCTACAAAAGTTGCTTGATCGAGGGTTTATCCGCCCTAGTGTTTCCCCGTGGGGAGCACCGGTTTTGTTCGTGCGGAAGAAAGATGGTTCGTTGAGATTGTGTATTGACTACCGAAAGTTGAATCAGGTTACAGTGAAGAACAAGTATCCTCTACCTCACATTGATGATTTGGTTGATCAGCTTCAAGGCTCAGTTGTGTTTTCTAAACTTGATTTGAGGAGTGGGTACCATCAGTTGAAGATTCGATCTGAGGATATTCAGAAGACTGCCTTTCACACCCGTTATGGTCATTATGAGTTCTTGGTTATGCCGTTTGGGTTGACTAACGCACCTGTAGTGTTTATGGATTTGATGAACCAGATTTTCCATCCTTATATTGATTCGTTCGTGGTGGTCTTTATTGATGATATTCTCGTCTACTCTAAATCTAGAGAGGAGCACGAGCAATACTTGAGGACAGTTTTATCCGTTCTTGCGAGGGATAAATTTTTTGTGAAGTTTAGTAAATGCGAATTTTGGCTCGAGAAGGTTTCATTTCTGGGTCATGTTATTTCAAAAGATGGGATTTCGGTGGATCCGTCAAAGATTGAAGCCATAGTGGATTGGAAGAGACCCGAGTCAGTGACCGAGATTAGAAGCTTTCTAGGGTTGGCCAGGTATTACAGAAGATTTATAGAAGGGTTTTCGAGGATTGCTACCCCGATGACTCAGTTGACCAGGAAGAATGTCCCGTTTGAGTGGACCGAGAAATGTGACAAGAGTTTCGAGGAATTGAAGAAGAGGTTGACTACCGCTCCGATCTTGACCTTGCCTAATGGAAATGATGATTTAGTAATTTACAGTAATGCTTCGAAAGAGGGTTTGGGTTGTGTTTTGATGCAGAACAGGAAGGTGATTGCGTATGCTTCGAGGAAGTTGAGCCCGAGTGAACAGAATTATCCTACTCATGATATGGAGTTGGCTGCGATAGTCTTTGCGTTGCACAAATGGAAGCACTACCTTTATGGGGCGAAGTTTGAAATTTTTACCGATCACAAGAGTTTGAAATACCTTTTCTCCCAGAAAGAGTTGAACAATAGGCAACGCCGATGGATGGAATTGTTGAAGGATTATGATTGTACGATTTCCTATCACCCGGGAAAGGTGAATGTGTTCGCCGATGCGATTAGTAGGAAGTCTTATGTGGCTTCGGTGATGGTCCGTGAATGGAAAATGCTTGAGGATGTTCGAGATTGGTGTCCTCGTGAATCGAGATGTGGGGCTATTTTTGCGAATATTAGGGTATCTCCGACCCTAATTCAGAGGATAAAGGAAGCTCAGAAAGAAGATCCCGAGTTGGTAAAGGTAATGGGTAAATTGAAGGAAAAGAATTTCGAGGATTTTTCTATGAGTTCGAATGGAATGTTGACTTTCCGTGATCGTTTGTGCGTACCCGACGTTGGTGGAATAAAGAGGCAAGTTTTAGATGAGGTCACAAATCGAGATATACTATTCATCCGGGTAGTACGAAGATGTACCAGAATCTGAAGCAACATTTTTGGTGGAATAATATGAAAAGGGAAATAGCTGAGTATGTTTCGAAATGTTTAACTTGTCAGCAGGTTAAAGCCGAGCATCAGAGACCAGCGGGACTAGTTCAGCCGTTAGAGATTCCCGAGTGGAAATGGGAGCATGTGACTATGGATTTCGTTACGGGACTACCTCGTACCCGTAAGAAGTATGACAGTGTTTGGGTAATAGTGGATAGATTGACCAAGAGTGCCCATTTCTTGCCTATTGACATCAGATATTCAATGGAGAAGCTTGCGACCCTTTTCATTGATGAGATTGTGAGATTGCATGGGGTTCCGGTTAGCATTGTGTCAGATCGAGACCCGAGGTTTTCTTCTAGATTCTGGAAGGCGTTTCAGGAAGCTTTGGGTACAGATTTGCGATTCAGCACAACTTTTCACCCTCAGACCGATGGTCAATCCGAGAGGACCATTCAGATTTTGGAGGATATGTTGCGAGCTTGTTCGATAGACTTTGCCGATTTTTGGGATAGACATTTACCGATAGTGGAGTTCTCTTACAACAACAGTTATCAGGCTAGTATCGAGATGGCACCGTATGAGGCCTTGTATGGAAGAAAGTGTAGATCGCCTATTTATTTGGATGAGGTCGGTGAAGCGAAGATCGTGAGTATTGATTTTCTTCAGGATTCAGTTGAAAAGGTTAGAGTTATCCGGGATCGATTGAAAACAGCCCAGAGTCGACATAAGAGCTATGCGGATAACCGAAGGTGAGATCTTAGTTTTCAGACCGGTAACTTTGTGTTCTTGAAAGTATCTCCGAAGGTGGGTATTCAAAGGTTCGAGAAGAAGGGAAAATTGGCTCCGAGGTTTATTGGCCCGTTTGAGATTTTGGGAAAGGTTGGGCTTCTAGCGTATCGACTTGCGTTGCCGCCATCTTTAGACCGGTTGCAAAACGTGTTCCACGTTTCTATGCTTCGGAAGTATGTTCATGATCCATCTCACGTGTTACCGAGGGTACCGGAGGATATCGAGCCGGATATGACCTATGAGGAACGACCGGTTCGGATTTTAGATTCCAAAGTCCAAGAATTGAGAAACAAAAGCATTGCGTTGGTTAGAGTTCTTTGGAGGAATCATCACATCGAGGAGTCGACGTGGGAGCTCCGAGATGAGATCGAGAGGAGTTATCCGTGGCTTTTTAATTCGGGTAAGTCTCGTTAAAATTCGGGTCGAATTTTCTTTAAGGGGGAGTGAATGTCACGACCCGAAAACTAGGCTTTATTTTATTAGTAATAAATAATTATTATTTATTTATTTGCTTATTTATTTATTTATTTAAATTATTATTTAATTAATAATTTATGTGTGCATTTTATGAGTTATATTAATTTATGCCTAGCATATTATTTGGGTCATTTGGGTTAGTGTAGTATTGTTGGGTCTTAATTGTTAGCAGAGAGTGTAAGTATTTGTGTTAGTAGATGGGGAAGGGGTCTAATTGTAACATTTTGAAATAATTCTCCTACTCCCTCCCTACTCCCTCTCTTCTCCCTCACCTCCCTAGTCTTTCCCCCCTCACCTCACCATCTCTCCCAGCAAATCTCTCTCTCTCTCCATGTTTGTGGGTAAGTTTTCTTCTCTACCTTCTCTCTTCATTTTCTTCATCTTCCTCTCATAATCTCTCATTTCTCATAACATGAATCTTGTTTAGATCGTCGATAGGATCGTAGGAGGCCAAAAATATTTGAAATCCATCAACTTTGAGAAAATCCGGGTAAGTTACTTTTCCCCCCATTGATGTTAAAAATGTTCATCCTATGCTTAGATGATACTATGATTTCCATTTATTGCTTCTTTGGTTGATTTTGTGATGATTTACGTTTTTGTTCATTTTGTGAAATTTTGGTATTTGAATCACCCTTGATTGAGGTTCCTTAGATGATGTTGTTGGAGTCCTTTTGGTTCAAAATGGTGTAGGTACCTTAGTTCACATCTTGGTAGTGTTAGAAATGGTGAAGATTGGGTTGGTTTTGGATTTGGGGTTGTTAATGGTAGAAACCCAGATTTTTTTGCCGGAATTTGCCTTTCCGGGCAAGGAGGCGCGCGCACCCTCCCATAGGAGGCGCGCGCACCCTTATGCCCCTCTTGAACAAAAGACCTTCTGTTTCTTGGAGGCACGCACACCCTCCCCTAGGAGGCGCGCGCACCCTCTCCTCCTCCAAACTTGATTTTCCTTCTAATCAAGGAGGCACGCGCACCCTCCCCTAAGAGGCGCGCGCACCTTCTCCCCTGTTGTGAAATTTAATCCCCTTTTTGTCCAATCTTTCGAGGACCATATCTTGTTCATTCGGACTCCGTTTTAGGCGTATAAATTATCGTTTTAAAGCTCTCCTTGAGCTCTTCGAGATGAGTGAGTAGTTTTGGTTATGTTCTTGAGCTAACTGGATCCTTTGTGATTGAACGTGATATGGGAATTGTGTTATCATGGTTGAGATTATTGGAACACCTTACTGGTGTGTCGTTGGTTCATTTCATCTTATTGGTGATCACTTTGCTTGGTTCCCTACTTTGGAACCCTAAGTTGTTTAATTAAGATAGTATTTATTACTTAGCATTTATTTGAAAGCCCAGCTGGTATTTGTGGTTGTGTCGGGCGATGTGAGATATTGTGATGGCTCCGGCCAAGTCCATTATGGTGTCGACCATTGTTTTGACCTTATTTTCCTCTTCCAGATCGGCTTTGGTTGAGACGTTTGGAGCATGACTTTGTGGCATGGCTCCCGCCCTTTGTGGCACATTACTTTGTTATTGGTTCCAGTACCGGAGATTTCTCTTCAGCTTTCATGCTATTATGAAGATGATGATTTGTTGTTTATTGAAGCTGTGCAGTGACCTTTATTTGGTTCTATCAGTTTGGGAAAACCGTGGCTATATCCTTTGTTATGTGTTTATTTCCGCTGCTATCTGATATATGATAATTGCTATGTGCTATGTGATATTTATTATTGTTTATTGTTTATTGCATCATAGCATGTCATGTAGTTGCATTAGTAACTTATTGAGATTTATCTCACCCCCTTTACCTTTGTCTTTGTTTTTCCTTAACCCCCCCCCCCTCAGGTGGAAAGGATTAGACTCGCTGATCACGAGACAGGACGTCGCGAGGGTTGAGTTTTGGGGCAAGTGTATATTGGTGGGTTACATTATATAAATGTGTAACTCTTTTGGGGATAGTTGTACCACACTTTGACGTCACTAAGATTTGTTTATTTTATTATTTTGTAGTGTGAGCTTATGGGTCTTACACTAGTACATTGTCGTTGTTAAATTATTTTCCCAAAACTTTGTGTTATACTCTTTTGGTATAAAAGGAAAATTTTTATCTCCATTATTTTAGAGTTTATTGTTTAAGTCGACGTCCAGCTCGCGATGTCACGACCCGAAAACTAGGCTCTATTTTATTAGTAATAAATAATTATCATTTATTTATTTGCTCATTTATTCATTTAAATTATTATTTAATTAATGAATTATGTGTGCTTTATGTGTTATAATATTTATGCCTAGCATTTTATTTGAGTCATTCGGGTTAGTGTAATATTGTTGGTTCTTAATAGTTAGTGGGGAGTGTAAGTATTTGTGTGTAGTGTAGAGGAGGGGCCTGAGTGTAAATTTTGGAAATAATTCCCCTACACCCTCTCTTCTCCCTCACCTCTCCCTCACTTTCCAGCCATCTCCCTCTCTCTCTAGCAATGGTGGTAAGTTTTTCTTTCTCTCCTTCTCTCTTCATTTTCTTCTTGTTATTTCTCATTTCTTAAAACATGAATCATGTTTAGATCGTCGATAGGATCATAGGAAGCCAAGAAATTTCGAGTTCCGGCACCTTTGAGAAAATCCGGGTAAGCTGCTTTTCCCCCATTTTTATGCTAAAGTGTTCATATCATGTTTATATTATGCTTGATGTGTTATATTTGAAGTTTGGTTGAGTTTGGAATTTATTTGGAATTTATTTTGAGTTTTGGTCAAAAATGGTGATTTTAGGAATGTTGGGTTTGAATCTTGATCTTGGTTGATAAATGGTATTATTTGAGTCCCCATTCTAGTTATAAGTTGTTTTGGGTTCATCTTTATGCTTGGTGGAAGGTTAATTATGTTTGATTTTGGTTGTAATATGAAATGGGTAAGAAAAATTGGTAGAAACCCAGATTTTGGCCGGATTTCGTCCCTCCGGGCAAGGAGGCACGCCCACCATGTTTTGGGAGGCGCGCGCACCCTTTTCTGCTTCGAAATCGCAGCCTTCTGACCTTAGGAGGCGCGCGCATCACTTTTTATGGAGGCGCGCGCATCCCTCTTTTTCCAGATTGTCCGTTTTTCGTTCGATCTTCCGGAGGCCATAACTTTCTCATCCGGACTCCGTTTTAGGCGTGTAAACTATCGTTACGAAGCTCTCTTCGAGTACAACAAGATGGTATAGGTTTTTCAGTTAAGTTATAAGTTTTATACTTCGGGATTTTATTGGGTGTTTGGGCATCTTATGACGCGTTCGTGGTTGTTCCAATCGAATTGATTTTCGAGTATGACTTGGTCTAGGTTTTAGGCGATGTCCCATAATACCTAGAGGGTTGTTGTTTAACACTAAAGTATAGGGTTTAGTCTGGTCGTGATCATGTTCTAATAAGTGTAACATTTTGGATTCGTTTGGGATAACTTTGGGTTATAGTCGTTGTACTATTTGTGAGTGACCGTTTGGGTTATGTTCTTTATGAGTAACTTGTGGGTATCATCTTTGGAATGTATTTGGTATGGTTCCTCTTTATGGAGTTATCGGGTTCTAATAATCATTGTTGTTGTGCTCTTTATGAGAAATTCCGTTTATCGTTGTTGTGCTCTTTTATGAGAAACTCCTTGTGCTATTGTTGTTGAACTCTTCTTGAGTAATCGTTTGCATCTTTTATGATGATTAATTGGTATGATTCCCTACTTTGGAATCAATGGTTGTTTATTGTGCTAGTATCTTATTACTTAGCCTTTACTTGAAAGTCCAGCTGGTATTTTGTGTGTGTTTGGGCGATGCGAAACATCATGATGGCACAGCCAAGTCCATTGTGATTGTTGACCATTGTTTTGCCCCCTTATTACCCTCCTCCAGATTGGCCTTGGATGTGAGAAGAGCTAGCTCCTTTGTGTGCATTTTAGCTTTACTTGGAGCATGACTTTGTGGCATGTCTCCCGTCCTTTGTGACACTTCATTTGGTTACTGGTTCAGGTACCGGGTTTCTCTTCAGCTTTTATGCTACTATGAAGATGGTTTGTTTGGTTGATGGGTTGATTGGTCGCTTCTGACCGGGGTTTTCTCTTCGAGCTTTCATGCTGCAATGAAGATGTTGATTGTTGATTATTGAAGCTGCGCAGCGATCCTTTATTTGGATGTTCCGGTTTGGAAAACCTTGGCTATGTATCCACTTATGAGTGTTTATTTCAGCTTTATGTGTTGCATGTTGAGCTGGTCGTTATTTCCAACCGGTATGGGACGGTTGGCGATAGGGAGCCTCTCATTTGTTGTTATATGTTTATTTATATGATTGATTATTGGATGTTACCGTTCGTCAGCATGTCACTTATTATTCCGCTGCTATCTGTCTTATGTTAATTGCTATTGGTTATTGCATATTAGCATGTCATGTAGTTGCATTAGTAACTTACTGATATTTATTCTCACCCCGTTTCTTGTTTCAAATTGTTTTCCTTAACCCCCTCCCCAGGAGGAAAAGGATTAGGATTCGCGGATCGAGGAGGACGTCGAGAGGATTGAGATTTTGGGGCAGGTTGTTATGGATCGGTTTACATTATTTAAATGTATAACCTTTTGGGGATAGTTTTACCATTATTGACGTCATTAAGAATTGTATATTTTATTCTTTTGAGCATAAGCTGTGGAGCTTATGTTAGATGTACTTTGTTGATTTAAACTTGGATTTGTTAAACCTTGTGTTAGCATCTTTTGGTTCAAAATGGAATTTTTAACTTCTATATTTTAGAGTTTTGGTTTTAAGTCGACGTCCAGCTCGCGGTCTTGGGCCCGCGGGGTCCGGGGTCGCGACACGCGATCTCGGGCCCGCGGGGTTCGGGGTCGCGACAGTATGCTTTAGCATTCTCAAGTCCAAATTTCTTGATTAAGTCCTTTGTTTACTTGGCTTGATTTATGAAGATACCATCATTCAATTGCTTGATTTGAAGCCCGAGGAAGAATGTGAGTTCTCCCATCATGCTCATTTCAAACTTGCTTTTCATGAGCTTCTCAAAGCGCTTACAAAGTAACTCATTAGTAGAACCAAATATAATATCATCAACATAAATTTGAACAAGTAAAGAATGATCATTATACTTAGCAATAAAAAGAGTTGTATCGATTTTACCGCGCTTGAAGCCTTTCTCTAGTAGGAATTTTGATAGCGTATCGTACCATGCTCTTGGAGCTTGCTTAAGTCCATACAAAGCTTTTTGAAGCTTGAAGACGTGATTTGAAAATCTGCTATCTTCAAATCCAGGTGGTTGTGCAACGTAGACCGTCTCTTGGAGTTCACCGTTGAGAAATGCGCTCTTCACATCCATTTGATAAAGCTTGAATTTCTTGTGAGAGGCATAAGCTAAGAAAATTCTTATAGCTTCAAGTCTTGCTACAGGCGCAAATGTTTCGTCGTAGTCGATTCCTTCCTCTTGCCTATAGCCTTGCACAACCAACCTTGCTTTGTTTCTGGTGATGCTTCCATTCTCATCCATCTTGTTTCTGAATACCCATTTTGTACCAATAACGCCTTGATCATGAGGTCTGGGTACTAAGGTCCAAACCTTGCAGCGCTCAAATTGATTAAGCTCTTCTTGCATAGCAGTAACCCACCTTGAATCTTGGAGCGCTTCGTCAACCTTCTTTGGTTCGATTTGAGAGATAAAGGAGTGATATTCATCATCAAAGTTTGATGCTCTCCTAGTATGAACCCCTACATTGAGATCACCAATAATGTTTGAAGTTGGATGATCTCTAACTTCACGAACCTCAGGAGGTAAGTTAGGTTGAGTGGTAGGAATACGAAGATCTTCAATGGGTACTTCATTTGGTCCACAACGCCATTTTGTTGAGGAACTCCAGCAGCAGAGAAATTGTGATCAATTCCATAGTCATCGCAGTATTGAGCAACACCGTTATTCTTCAATTCAGTTCCATTGTCTGATCTAACACTCACGATGTCGTCTTCTTTTTTGAGTTTGGAGCTTTCGAAATAGCGCAGTCAAGATATCATAGCAATCATCTTTGGATATCATCATTTCGACCCATGTGTATCTTGAGTAGTCATCCACCACGACTAAAGTATATTTGTTTCCTCCAATGCTCGCAGTGGTGACCGGTCCAAACAAGTCCATGTGAAGCAGTTGTAAACATTTGGAAGATGAGGAGACAATCTTGCTGGAGAAAGACTGCTTAGGTTGTTTACCGAGCTGGCATGCTGCGCATTTCCTGTCATGATGGTCAGCTACTTTGGGAAGTCCTTTGACAAGATTTTCCCTTCCTAGCTTTGCCAAATACTTGAAGTTCAAATGACTTAAGCGCTTATTCCATAGCCAGCTGCTTTCACTTACATTCTTTGCTACAAAACAGAGATTAGTGATAGAATCTATAGAAGTAAGATCAATAATGTAAACATTAGTCTTACGAGTCCCTGTGAGCAAAGTTAGTCCGGATATGCCATCTTTGATGTAGCAGTGCGTTGCAGTGAAGTGGCATTCCAAACCTTTATCGCAGAATTATGATATGGAGAGCAGGTTGTGCTTGAGACCTTCAACGAGCGCAACTTTCTCAATGCATACTTTATCTTTTCTGATTCTTCCATATCCAACTATGTGCCCTTTGTTGTTATCTCCAAAACTTACAGAGGGACCTCTTCCTTCATGCACATCTTCAAGAGCGGTAGTATCTCCAGTCATGTGTCTAGAACATCCACTGTCGAGGTACCATATATGCGCTTTAGCTTGTGAAGAGTGCGCAGTGAAGCAGGAGACCTGAAAGATAGACATTAAAGACGCAGGTCCCCTTTATTCTTGGGTCCTAGAGTTAGCAACTTTTGACAACCCACTCCTGTCTGACCTTAGGATTTTTACGTCCCTTGGCATTAGGAGTAAATCGCAAAAGGCATTCTGCAGCCTTGTGACCTAAACCATCACACACAACACAATGATGAAAGCTACTTATAGATTGGGTTTTTACAAACTCTTTACTTTTCTTTGGCGCAGCATTCTTTACTGGAGAAGATGAACTTGCTTTGACAAATATCATTTTCTGAGGTTTGGGTGCGCTTTTCTTAAGAATGCGCATCTGGCGTTGGAGCGCATGGCTTTCATGCGCACGACCCTTTTGCGCAGATATGATATTTGAAGTTGAAGCGCAACCATAGTCAGAATATGAGTTGTCATGCGCAGGTTCAACTTTAGCCTTACCCTTGGCTTTTCCAGTTTGCTTCTTTAGGTAGACATAATGGAAATTTTGTCTCTGGACTTTCTCCTGTCCTTTACCCACTGAAGCAGAATGCTTTGCTTTAGGAATTTCAATAGTTTGCTGTGGTGTAAATTCCTTTTCCTTTTCAGAGCAAACTGCGCATTTAAAGTTATCACTAGTTGAGAATCCCAAGCCTTCCTTGTCTCCACTAGCTTTTTGGGATTCTAGAATTTGGTCCATAGTGACACGAGATTTGGTCCACTCATAAGTGATCTTTGTGAGATCAGCTACTTGAGCAGCCAATTCTTCGTTTCTTACTTTAAATAGCTCATTTTGATCTGTGAGAAAACGGTTCTTTTCAGTAAGAGGAGTCATGCTCTTGATCTGCTCCTTAAGGAGGGTGATCTCAGATTTTAAAAGAGTTTTCTCCGTCTTAAGCTGTGAAATTTCTCCAATTGATAAGTCCACTGCTTCTTTCATAGAATTGAATTTCTTGATTACCTTTTCAGCTTGTTGAAAAATGGTCTCGCGCTCAGCAGCAGAGTCATCATTCTCTTTTACAATTTCAGCAGGAATTACAAGAGATTCTTTGCGTGGTGGCGCAGCAACAAATTTCTTCGTTAGGTTTGCTCTGGAAAATATGTACTTGCCATTCTGTCTGGTTGGAGTTAGATGTCCCATTTCTGCCAGTTGATTGATAGTGGGACCTTTCTTCTGAATTGTCCTTGGCGCAGTCATTGTGTCCACATCGGGATCATTGTCTGAATCGCTATCAGCATTAGCCATTAAGTAGAGCAGTCCATCCTCAGAGTCATCTTCATCACTGTCTTCAGTGTCAGTCTCTATCCAGGTCTTCAGTTGCTTCTCAGCAGGGTCTTCTTCAGCAACCATTCCGCGCTGCTTTGAAAATCTCTGCACAGTATTCTTCTTCATGTACTCAAATCTTGACGTAGGGCATTTTGATGCAAAATGACCAGGCTTTCTACAGTTGTAGCAAACCAAGTCATCATCTTTATTTGAGTCTCTTTCACGAGAGAACTTTGCAGGAGTAATACTTGAAGATCCAGGTTTTGAGAATTTCCTGAACTTTTGGAATCGCTTAACAAACATAGCGAAATCATCATCATCCATTTCAAGCAGAGAAGAAGTGGAGACTTTGTCTGAGGTTTGAGCAGGTGTAGGTTCTCTTTGAGCAATCATTGAAATTGCTTTTCCTTTTCCTTCAGTTTCATCAATTCGATCAAGCTTAAGCTCATACACTTTTAAGTTGGCGTATAAGCTGCACAGAGGCTAAGTGTCTAAAAATCCAGAATCTTCCAGATGACTTGCCTTGTGCACATATCTGGAACCTAGCGCATCTAAGAATTGAGAGTTGACTTCTTTATTGGTGAAGGTAGTTCCAAGAGATTTACAAGAGTTTACAACAGCACAGAAGCGATCATAAGTTTGTCTCAAGGTTTCACCATCCTTTCTCATGAAACAGTTGAATTTTCTTTGCACCACAAATCTTTTGTTTTCCTTGCTTACTTTGTCACCATTCACATAGCCTTCAATAGCATCCCATAGATCCTTTGCAGTTCCACCGCTCACAATTTGATTGTGCGTGGAGAGGTCTAGAGTGCTAAGAATGATGTTCCTTGCTCTTCCATCATAGCCAACCCATTTCTTTTCTTCATCAGTCCATTCCCCTTTGGCCTTCTTGATTGTAGGATTATCCTTGTTGGTAGCAGCATCTGGATTGGCCTTCATTGAAATGTAAGGTCCTTCAAGAACGATGTCGTGGAGGATCTCGTCGATAGAAGAAAAATGAGTGAGCATGCAGTGCTTCCAGATTTCGAAGTGATCTTCATTCAGCACTGGAACATGTGAATAGTTAGCCATTGCCCAAGATTTTGAACCCATCTTGAATCGGCACCCAAGCTGTTAAGCTTGAAAAACAAAACAAGTTTTATGAAGGTGTTTGCTCTGATACCACTTGTTGGTCCCAAAGGGGCAACAAGGGTATGAAAAATGCTAGAGGGGGGGGGGGTGAATAGCGTTTTTAAAATTCTTTTCAAACCCTTTTGCAAATCAATGGCTTATGCGCACAGTTCTCAAATAAGCTAAGTATAGCGCGCAGTGAGAGTGTAAAATGCACAGCGGAAGTTTTAATCAGCACCTGCGCAGGAAAAAGCTGCGCAAGGATAAAAACACACGCGCTAAGTTTTGGCTTAAAGAGTTGGATAAAATGTTCTAAGGCAATAAGCAATAACAAACACAGCAGCAATAATAGCAATCTGATAAGATCAAACAAAGCAGTTATTCAGAAATGATTAAGCAGGAAATAAATAGCGAGATTAAAGAACAAGCTATTTGGAGAGGTTCGATCAATGAAAGATCTACGTCCTCTACCAAGATGGTTAGTATTGGATTTTCTAATGGAGATCTTATTATATGAGAGAGTTACAAGATACAACAATGTAGAACAAACTAACTCAAAGATCTATAATCTATGAAGAACAAATCCTAGACTAAACCGGTGTATCTCAAGAAGTTAGATCGATATGATCAAAGCTTCAAGAGGTGTGTGTGTGACAGAAATCTGGGCTCTTTGAATCTAAGAGATGGAGAACACAAGATATTCTGGGTGATACAAGGCTTAGGATCTGGGCTTGGAGTTTGAAGGTATGAAGGTTGAAGGTTGATCTTGAATCTGGGAATATAAGCAGCAATCTTCAGAGCTTCAGTGATACTTATGAAAGCACAAACTCTAGCATCTTGGAAATGAAGATGAGCTGGCTATTTATAGCAGAGAGCTTAAAACTAGCCGTTGGAGCTCTGAGCAAGGACGATGAGCTGGCACGATATGATTGGTGCGCAGGTGTCCTTTATAGCCGTTGGGGCTCTGATCAAAGATGATGACCTGGCACAATATGATTGGTGCACAGGTGATTTAGAGCCGTTGGAGACTGAGCATGAAGACCAAATTCAAAAGCTTCTTCTAGAAGGATGACAGCTGTCTTCATTTGAAATATTTCTCTTGAGCGCGTCTCCACCGTTGGATCTGCTGAGTGTGCTTGCTTTGTCGTTTCTGCATACCTCAACATTTTTAATAAGCGTGCATCTTCTAAGCGCTTTCCAAGTTATGTAATCTGAATGTATCAAAAACTGAGTAAGGATGCATGCTGCGCAGAGGAGACCTGCGCAGTGATGTCCTGCGCAGTGATGTCCTGCGCAGAGACCACAGTCTTAGATCTTCATTCCTTTTCACTCCAAGCTTCAAGAATATGAGGTTGTTGAAAGATAAGCATAAGGACCAAGTTAATATGCTCTTCTCATAGAAGTCATGCATATAGAGAATGAGCAAGTGATGCTATGCGCGCGGAGAATAAGCAAGTAATGCTATGCGCGCGGAGAATGAGCAGGTAATGCTATGCGCGCGGAGAATAAGCAAGTAATGCTATGCGCGCGGAGAATGAGCAGGTAATGCTATGCGCGCGGAGAATGAGCAGGTTAAGCTCTGCGCATGAAATGTGCTGCGCACGAAATGTCCTGCGCATTATACTTGGTCTTTAGTAAAAGAAACCTCAATTCCAAGCAAGCCCTAACCGCTAAGCCTATTCTATAAAATTGGACTTAGCTAAAAATAGAAGTTATAAAACTTCTTACATAGGATCCTAAAGTCCATAAAATAGCAATAGGTGATGGTATCAATCAATTCTAACATAATTTGGGAGGGTTAAGAAATAAGCATACCCAACAGGGATAATTATACTCGAGGAGTCGAGAATAGGGTAAACCCTAAACCTAACTTTCAGAACAGAGGAACAACGAGAAGAATATTTGAGAATTATGATTTCTCAGAGAAAGCTTACACAAGATATACTTGCAACTTTCAAAGAATGACACTTAGGCCCCTCAAGTTTTACTTTTAACAAAAAGGCCCCTAAAGTCATATTTTCACAAATGACTCAAAAGTCAAAACTAAACATTTAACCACCTTAATATTCTAAAGCAATTAAGAATTTAACCCAAGTAAAACTAGCACATAATATGCAAGTTCAGAATTTAACAAGCAAGTCAAATATTTAACAAGAATAAGGATGGGCGCTACATTACACCTTGTCCGTTTCTAAAACCATGCACTCTCTTAGAGTCTAGGACACTCCGAGTCGACCGGTTGGTTTGACTAGCTTTTCTTTATAGAAAAATAACGTGTCGTTCATGCCGTCATCCGGTAAGTCATTAATAATTTGAAATCTTTCGAGAGAAAAGCACAAAAAGCTAATTCCCTACAAGGATGTGCATATTGAAAGCCGAATGATACTTTGTACAAGGATCTCAACTCATTAAAAACTTAACGGAAGTAACATCGGCATTACGTTAAATGCCTTTAAACATGGGTTAGTCATTAGGATCCGTTAGGTCGGTGGAAGCCGCTTACCCTATAGGACCCTCGGCCAAATTGTCCGTTTAGGAGTGTGCAATACAGGTGAAAAACGAGGGGCCTATAGACGTAGTGATGGCCTCCACTGATCCAGGTTTTGTAGATAGTAACCCAAAAAGGGGTACCCCTTCCAACCAATTAGGATGTAAATAATGTATCTCTTTTGTAAATAACAAAATACATTGCATGAGCCTTCCGTCCTAAACTTCACCTACCCTACCTCTACAGAAAAGTGTTGGTAGTGGTGCCCTAGGCACGTTTAATAAACGTTGTAATTGTTATCATTTATTTCATATCAATAAAGATATGTTTTGATTATTATTGTTGTTCATGTTTACTTATAATAATCCCGTCCCTAGTACTTGTTAAGCACTAGTATAAAGGCTAAATGATCATGGGATGATCATGTTAGATTTATGGGTACTTGTTTGGAACAAGGTACTGGACATGACCCGCTGTATGAGATTTATGTCATGGTCTATGTCGAACATATATCTCATATTAGTTATGTCATTTGAATCCTTAGACATGAAGCTATTATAGTCTTCCACTTGATGAACATTGTGTTTGACATATTCAAACGCTACTTTAACACGGTAGTTATAAAGGGTATGATTGGCAAAATCGGATTCCCATTGGGAAGAATAATAAGCTAAATGGATTTGTCCCTCCACGGAGAGATGTCAAGCTTGGGCCCCTCGAAGGAATGATGTTGATGAAATGTTCGGCCGAACTCAAATGGATTGATTGGATCAATAGCATTTGAATTATCAACATATTCGGAATCGAGAAAGTATTGAACAAGACAAGTTGACTGTTTGACCATGACTTGTGTTCAATGACATCGTGGACAAAAGGATTGTGACATATTCTAAAGGAATGCGAACTTGTATCTAGTTATACTATTTGGGTAGGTATGACGGTTTGCTAGAACCTAATCATATCTTATGGTTTCATGTTTGAGCCCATTGTCAACTTAGTATAATCCTAGAGGGTCACACACAATAGAACGAATCTTAAATAAAAGGACTGTATTGGAATTTAGGGTCGAAGGACCTCAAAGGAATTTTTGGAAAATTCTGGGATTTCTGGTGTTGGTAGTGGTGCCCTAGGCACGTTTAATAAACGTTGTAATTGTTATCATTTATTTCATAACAATAAAGAGATGTTTTGATTATTATTGTTGTTCATGTTTACTTATAATAATCCCGTCCCTAGTACTTGTTAAGCACTAGTATAAAGGCTAAATGATCATGGGATGATCATGTTAGATTTATGGGTACTTGTTTGGAACAAGGTACTGGACATGACCCGCTGTATGAGATTTATGTCATGGTCTATGTCGAACATATATCTCATATTAGTTATGTCATTTGAATCCTTAGACATGAAGCTATTATAGTCTTCCACTTGATGAACATTGTGTTTGACATATTCAAACGCTACTTTAACACGGTAGTTATAAAGGGTATGATTGGCAAAATCGGATTCCCATTGGGAAGAATAATAAGCTAAATGGATTTGTCCCTCCACGGAGAGATGTCAAGCTTGGGCCCCTCGAAGGAATGATGTTGATGAAATGTTCGGCCGAACTCAAATGGATTGATTGGATCAATAGCATTTGAATTATCAACATATTCGGAATCGAGAAAGTATTGAACAAGACAAGTTGATTGTTTGACCATGACTTGTGTTCAATGACATCGTGGACAAAAGGATTGTGACATATTCTAAAGGAATGCGAACTTGTATCTAGTTATACTATTTGGGTAGGTATGACGGTTTGCTAGAACCTAATCATATCTTATGGTTTCATGTTTGAGCCCATTGTCAACTTAGTATAATCCTAGAGGGTCACACACAATAGAACGAATCTTAAATAAAAGGACTGTATTGGAATTTAGGGTCGAAGGACCTCAAAGGAATTTTTGGAAAATTCTGGGATTTCTGGTGTTGGTAGTGGTGCCCTAGGCACGTTTAATAAACGTTGTAATTGTTATCATTTATTTCATAACAATAAAGAGATGTTTTGATTATTATTGTTGTTCATGTTTACTTATAATAATCCCGTCCCTAGTACTTGTTAAGCACTAGTATAAAGGCTAAATGATCATGGGATGATCATGTTAGATTTATGGGTACTTGTTTGGAACAAGGTACTGGACATGACCCGCTGTATGAGATTTATGTCATGGTCTATGTCGAACATATATCTCATATTAGTTATGTCATTTGAATCCTTAGACATGAAGCTATTATAGTCTTCCACTTGATGAACATTGTGTTTGACATATTCAAACGCTACTTTAACACGGTAGTTATAAAGGGTATGATTGGCAAAATCGGATTCCCATTGGGAAGAATAATAAGCTAAATGGATTTGTCCCTCCACGGAGAGATGTCAAGCTTGGGCCCCTCGAAGGAATGATGTTGATGAAATGTTCGGCCGGACTCAAATGGATTGATTGGATCAATAGCATTTGAATTATCAACATATTCGGAATCGAGAAAGTATTGAACAAGACAAGTTGATTGTTTGACCATGACTTGTGTTCAATGACATCGTGGACAAAAGGATTGTGACATATTCTAAAGGAATGCGAACTTGTATCTAGTTATACTATTTGGGTAGGTATGACGGTTTGCTAGAACCTAATCATATCTTATGGTTTCATGTTTGAGCCCATTGTCAACTTAGTATAATCCTAGAGGGTCACACACAATAGAACGAATCTTAAATAAAAGGACTGTATTGGAATTTAGGGTCGAAGGACCTCAAAGGAATTTTTGGAAAATTCTGGGATTTCTGGTGTTGGTAGTGGTGCCCTAGGCACGTTTAATAAACGTTGTAATTGTTATCATTTATTTCATAACAATAAAGAGATGTTTTGATTATTATTGTTGTTCATGTTTACTTATAATAATCCCGTCCCTAGTACTTGTTAAGCACTAGTATAAAGGCTAAATGATCATGGGATGATCATGTTAGATTTATGGGTACTTGTTTGGAACAAGGTACTGGATATGACCCGCTGTATGAGATTTATGTCATGGTCTATGTCGCACATATATCTCATATTAGTTATGGCATTCGAATCCTTAGACATGAAGTTATTATAGTCTTCCACTTGATGAACATTGTGTTTGACATATTCAAACGCTACCTTAACACGGTAGTTATAAAGGGTATGATTGTCATAATCGGATTCACGTTGGGAAGAATAATAAGCTTAATGGATTTGTCCCTCCACGGAGAGATGTCAAGCTTGGGCCCCTCGAAGGAATGATGTTGATGAAATGTTCGGCCGGACTCAAATGGATTGATTGGATCAATAGCATTTGAATTATCAACATATTCGGAATCGAGAAAGTATTGAACAAGACAAGTTGATTGTTTGACCATGACTTGTGTTCAATGACATCGTGGACAAAAGGATTGTGACATATTCTAAAGGAATGCGAACTTGTATCTAGTTATACTATTTGGGTAGGTATGACGGTTTGCTAGAACCTAATCATATCTTATGGTTTCATGTTTGAGCCCATTGTCAACTTAGTATAATCCTAGAGGGTCACACACAATAGAACGAATCTTAAATAAAAGGACTGTATTGGAATTTAGGGTCGAAGGACCTCAAAGGAATTTTTGGAAAATTCTGGGTTTTCTGGTGTTGGTAGTGGTGCCCTAGGCACGTTTAATAAACGTTGTAATTGTTATCATTTATTTCATATCAATAAAGAGATGTTTTGATTATTATTGTTGTTCATGTTTACTTATAATAATCCCCGTCCCTAGTACTTGTTAAGCACTAGTATAAAGGCTAAATGATCATGGGATGATCATGTTAGATTTATGGGTACTTGTTTGGAACAAGGTACTGGATATGACCCGCTGTATGAGATTTATGTCATGGTCGATGTCGCACATATATCTCATATTAGTTATGGCATTCGAATCCTTAGACATGAAGTTATTATAGTCTTCCACTTGATGAACATTGTGTTTGACATATTCAAACGCTACCTTAACACGGTAGTTATAAAGGGTATGATTGTCATAATCGGATTCCCGTTGGGAAGAATAATAAGCTTAATGGATTTGTCCCTCCACGAAGAGATGTCAAGCTTGGGCCCCTCGAAGGAATGATGTTGATGAAATGTTCGGCCGGACACAAATGGATTGATTGGATCAATAGCATTTGAATTATCAACATATTCGGAATCGAGAAAGTATTGAACAAGACAAGTTGACTGTTTGACCATGACTTGTGTTCAATGACATCGTGGACAAAAGGATTATGACATATTCTAAAGGAATGCGAACTTGTATCTAGTTATACTATTTGGGTAGGTATGACGGTTTGCTAGAACCTAATCATATCTTATGGTTTCATGTTTGAACCCATTGCCAACTTAGTATAATCCTAGAGGGTCACACACAATAGAACGAATCTTAAATAAAAGGACTGTATTGGAATTTAGGGTCGAGGACCTCAAAGGAATTTTTGGAAAATTCTGGATTTTTTGACAGCGAGCGGGCGCTCGGTTGGTACCAGGCGGGCGCTTGGTCTAGGCGGCAGAATATTTCCTAATTCGATTTGGGAAGGTTTTTGGCACAAGATTCCTATTTGGAATAGGTCTTAATATTGTATAAAAATCCAAGTTCGGCCAGACCATTAGCCCAAGTGTTTTGTGTGCCTCCAAAGAGTTTGAGAGAGTTATTATTTTTTTCCAAGACATCTTGGATTGAAGAACAAAATAATTCACAAAATAATTTCATATAGTTCTTTATTAAATTGTGAAAGTGTGTTTCATAATTATTGGTCTAGCAACCAAGATCAAGAAGCTCCTTGATATTCGTTTGTGGTGTGGATACCGCTAGAGGGTGAATTTTATCATCTTCTAAGTTCGTGAATTTTGTCCGTGATAAAGTTTCAAGTTCTTCACCAAATTCAAAGCTAGAATTCATAGTCATCAAGGGTTAGTTTTTCCTCTATTCATTATGTTGTATTTGATTTAGTCATATGAACGGATCCATGGCTTTGGGTTTCATAAAATTTTAATTGCTATATTCCGCTGCGCATGTTACTACGAAACCCAACATCTGGACAGCGAGCGGGCGCTCGGTCTGGACCAGGCGGGCGCTTGGACTGGCGGCAGAAAATTTCCTAATTCGATTTGGGAAGGTTTTTGGCACAAGGTTCCTATTTGGAATAGGTCTTAATTGTGTATAAAAAGCCAAGTTCGGCCAGACCATTAGCCCTAGTGTTTTGTGTTCCTCCAAAGAGTTTGAGAGAGTTATTATTTTGTTCCAAGACATCTTGGATTGAAGAACAAAATAATTCACAAAATAATTCCATATAGTTCTTTATTAAATTGTGAAAGTGTGTTTCATAATTATTGGTCTAGCAACCAAGATCAAGAAGCTCCTTGATATTCGTTCGTGGTGTGGATACCGCTAGAGGGTGAATTTTATCATCTTCAAAGTTCGTGAATTTTGTCCGTGATAAAGCTTCAAGTTCTTCACCAAAATCAAAGCTAGAATTCATAGACATCAAGGGTTAGTTTTTCCTCTATTCATTATGTTGTATTTGATTTAATCATATGAACGGATCCATGGCTTTGGGTTTCAAAAATTTTAATTGCTATTTTCCGCTGCGCATGTTACTTGGAAACCAAACAGTGGTATCAGAGCCCCGTTCATGTTGATTAATTCAATACTTGGATCATGTTATGTGTATATAAATTGTTTATGTGCCTAGCATGACATGAATATTGGAATATATGATGCTTATGTGTTTTGTCATTTTATGTGGTTTATTGTTTTGCAACTTTAATTGCACGATTCAATCGCAATAAAATTATGGTGGATTCTGAATTATTTCGATTATTAATTTTTGATCAGATCAAAGTTTTAATAATCGGGGAAAAATAATTTTGAGACAAAATTTTCGAACTTTAAAATTTTGTACCATTCTGACCTACCAGGCGCCCGTTCGCTGGGGACCAGGCAGCCGCTTGCTTCAGGCGCGCGCTCGGTCAAGACCAGGCGGGCGCTTGCTCGTCAGAATCTGTTCTGATTTTTGTTAAAATCTGAATATGGAATTTTCGATAAATTCAACAAAACCAGTAACAGAACCAGTCCAGACTTGCTGATCTGGAATGTGTTTTGGGTAGTTGGTTTGTGTGTGGATTTTGGGGTTTGATTTTCCTATTTGTTTTAGTCTTGTGATTCCTAGATTGGTTCAAGTTTTGGATGGCTAATCTGCGTTCATCGAGATTGTGTTTCCCAAAATTGATCGCAATCAAAGTTTCAAAGATAAAACGAAGTTAGAATTATGAAGAGTTCATAATTGCTAAAATTGAGAAACAAAGTTCTTGATTCAAAGTTTGGAGATCCATGTGGAATTGTGGATGCAATTGGCCTACGTTCATCGACACCATCTATTGCTTAGTTTCGTCCACATGGACTACTTTCTTGGTTTCTTGAATTAGTGCGGGATTGTGGTTGCCTAATGGCTTAGTTCGACCGCACTTCTTGTTGTCTTGATTTGGAAATAATAACCGAAGTTGAAATAGTCTCATCCTCATAATTATAGAGAAACTAATGACACATAAATATCATGCTTAAATTAATGGAGATTAATTTAGTGGCTAAACTTGATGTGTAACATGTTTATATTATGTGCTCATAAATGTGTTATATGCTAAATGTGATGAACCTTCAAAAAAAGTTTTAAGTCCTTCATTGCCATGCCATGATTAAAACACTTGTTTATACATGTGTAATCTTGATGTGAGTTCGCCTCCGCGAGGTGCATTAATTTTATTCATGTATGAGCAAGATGAGGTTCATTAATTTAATGTGGGCTTGCCTCCGCAAGGTGCATTAAATTGAATGGTTCCTATACGTTTAAAATGGTTGGACTTAATTAGGCGTCAAAACAGTTTTGGGCCTAGGCAAAAGATGAGATTAAACATGCTTGAAAAATTGGATTTCTCAAAGAATCTCATGAAAGGATCTAAGAATCATATGGGATATGATTGACATGATTGTCTACCTAATTAATTTAGTTTTGAGCGGTCCGCCTCCGTGGACTCAAAAGTTAAATTAAAGTTGGATCTTAGCCCAATTAAATTATATTATACATTGGATGTATATGAAGGTTATATAATTTAGTGGGAGTATTTTGTTTGAAAAATACATTGTTTATCTCTTTAATGAAAACCGGTACTTATTAAATTTTGGAAATTTTGCATATTTGTAGATAATGACTACTAACACTCAATCAATTTCGTTGCGATCGATCCTTGAGAAGGATAAGCTCCAAGAGAATGGTACAAACTTTATGGATTGGATCCGTAGCCTAAGAATTGTTTTAAGGAAAGAAGATAACTTGTACATTCTCGATGGGCCTCTTCCTGCTGAACCAGAACCTACTACCCCTAGAGCAGAAAGAGATAGTTACAAGAAACAGCGTAATGATTCTAGAGATGTAAGTTGTCTCATGCTTGCTACTATGTGCTCAAAACTCCAACAAAGTTTGGAACATTTGGAAGCCTATGAGATAGGCGTGCAGTTAAGAGCCATGTTTCAAGAACAAGCTAGGCAAGAGAGGTACAAGACCATTGTTGCATTCACTACTTGCAAAATGAATCAAGGGCAACAAGTGAGTCCTCACATGCTGAAAATGAAAGGTTATGTAGATCACCTTGAGAAACTTGGCTATCCAATCCCATTGGAGCTAGCCACGGATCTCATTCTTAATTCATTGCCTAAAAGTTATAATCAGTTTGTGATGAATTATAACATGCATGGAATGGATAAGAATCTCTCCGAGTTGCATGGGATGCATAAAACTGCGGAGATGAAGATTGTGGCGAAAGGTTCTCCCGTGCTCTTAGTTCATGATGGGAAAAAGGCTAGTGCCAAAGGAAAGGGTAAGAAAGTTATCAAACCCAAAATAAGCAAGGCAAGTGTTGCCAAAGCTTCTGAGGCAAAACCCGATTCACAAAAGGATGCAATCTGTTTCCATTGTCAAGAAATTGGTCATTGGAAACGTAATTGCAAGGCTTTCTTGGAAGAGCAAAAGAAGAAGAAGGGCAGCAAGGCTGCGTCGACTTCAGGTATCTATATGATAGATATTCTCCTTTCTACCACTGATTCTTGAGTATTGGATACCGGATGTGGTTCTCACATTTGTTTAAATGTACAGGGTCTAAAGAATAGGAGACTACTTAAAGAGGGTGAAGTAGACCTACGCGTGGGGAATGGAGCAAGAGTTGCTGCATTAGCGGTAGGGACTTATGAAGTCAGTTTACCTTTCGGATTAATTCTTGTTTTGAACAATTGTTATTATGTTCCGGATTTAAGTAGAAATATTATTTCAATTTCTTGTTTGGATAATGAAGGTTTTAAGTTTCTTATTGAGAATAAGAAATTTTCTATTTATTTAAATGATGTGCTTTATGGTATTGCTAATTCATTTAATGGCCTTTATATCTTGGATGTCAAGAATGAAAGTAATGACAATGTCTATCATGTAAATAAGAAATCTAAACCTAATAATGTAAATCATACCTATTTATGGCATTGCCGTCTTGGTCATATTAATGAGAAGCGTATCTCAAAACTCCATGGGGACGGACTTTTAGGTTCATGTGACCTCGAGTCATATGATACTTGCGAGTCGTGTCTTCTTGGAAAAATGACTAAGACACCTTTTACCAAGTTGGGTGAAAGGGCAAGCGATTTATTGGGGTTGATACATTCTGATGTATGCGGACCATTAAGTAGCAATGCTAGGGGAGGATTTCAATACTTCATAACCTTCACGGATGATTATAGCAGATTTGGGTATGTTTACCTAATGAAACATAAAAGAGAAGCATTTGAGATATTTAGAATATTTCAAAATGAAGTAGAAAAACAACTTGGAAAAAGTATTAAGGCACTTCGATCAGATCGTGGTGGAGAATACTTAAGCCAAGAATTTGATGATCATCTGAAGAATTGTGGAATAGTTTCACAATTGACTCCACCCAGAACACCACAATGGAATGGTGTATCCGAGAGGAGAAATCGGACTTTGTTAGACATGGTTCGATCAATGATGAGTCAAGTTGATCTTCCAATATCCTTTTGGGGTTACGCTCTAGAAACCGCTGCTTTCACACTAAATCGTGTTCCAACTAAATCGGTTCAAAAGACTCCATATGAGATGTGGAGCGGAAAGAAAACTTGTTTATCTTTCATGAAGATTTGGGGTTGCGAAGCCTTTGTCAAAAGACTTGTCTCTGACAAACTTGCACACAAATCTGACAAATGTATTTTCGTGGGATATCCAAAGGAAACTAGAGGATATTACTTTTACAACCGTGAGGACAACAAAGTGTTTGTTGCCCGAACTGGTGTCTTTCTAGAGAAAGCGTTTCTCTCCAAAGAAATCAGTGGGAGTAAAATAAATCTTGAAGAAATTTGAGACCCAGAAAATAACATTAAACCAATAGTGGAACAAGAACAAGAACCACAAGGAGTTATGGAACCTGTTCAAAATACACAAGCAACTCGCAGATCTAGTAGGTTACGATCCGAGCCCGAGAGATATGGATTTCTCGTAACGGATAGTAATGAGGTAGAAATCATTGAGAATGATGAACCGTCAACCTACCAAGAGGCGATGTCTTCTCCTGATTCGGACAAGTGGCTTGGAGCCATGGAATCCGAATTACAATCCATGCAAGACAATCAGGTTTGGAATTTGATTGATGCACCCGAAGGTGTAAAAACCATAGGATGCAAATGGGTCTTCAAGAAGAAGACTGACATGGATGGGAAGGTGCATACTTACAAAGCTAGGCTTGTAGCGAAGGGTTATAGGCAAGTTCATGGTATTGACTATGATGAAACCTTTTCACCCGTAGCAATGATCAAGTCTATAAGAATTTTGCTTGCCATTGCCGCATATCATGACTATAAAATATGGCAAATGGATGTCAAAACCGCTTTCCTAAATGGAAAACTCCAAGAGGATGTGTATATGACACAACCAGAAGGTTTTGAACAAGATTCTAAAGTATGCAAATTGCAGAGATCCATCTATGGATTGAAGCAAGCTTCTAGGAGTTGGAATCTCCGTTTTGATGAATCGATCAAAGAGTTTGGTTTCATCAAGAACGAAGATGAGCCTTGTGTATACAAAAATATTAGTGGGAGCATAGTGCTATTCCTTATTTTATGCGTGGATGACTTATTACTCATTGGAAACGATGTTCCTACACTTCAGTCCGTAAAGACTTGGTTAGGAAAATGCTTCGCAATGAAAGATATGGGTGAAGCCGCATATATACTTGTCATTAAGATCTATAGAGATAGATCAAGGAGGCTACTTGGTTTAAGCCAAAGTACATACATTGACAAGGTCATTAGAAGATTCCGTATGGAAAATTCTAAGAGAGGCACCTTGCCCGTGCTACATGGAGTTTCTCTAAGCAAGACTCAATGTCCTAAGACAAACGATGAGCGTGAGAAAATGAATGATGTTCCATATGCTTCGGCAATTGGGTCCATCATGTATGCCATGATTTGTACTAGGCCGGATGTATCTTATGCTTTGAGCATGACAAGTAGATACCAATCCGACCCTGGCGAAAATCACTGGATAGCTGTAAAAGCGATTCTTAAGTACTTGAGAAGAACTAAAGACTCGTTTTTGGTCTATGGGGGAATGGAAGATGATCTGGTTGCAAATGCTTACACGGATGCAAGCTTCCAAACCGACAAAGATGATAGCCGATCGCAATCGGGTTTTGTGTTTATGTTAAATGGTGGAGCTGTAAGCTGGAAGAGTTCCAAGCAAAGTACAACCGCTGATTCTACAACAGAAGCTGAGTATATTGCCGCATCGGATGCTGCAAAGGAAGCTGTTTGGATTAAGAAGTTCATAACTGAACTTGAAGTGGTTCCTAGTATTGCTAATCCAATAGACCTTTATTGCGATAATAATGGTGCTATTGCTCAAGCAAAGGAACCAAGAGCACATCAGAAATCCAAACACATACTTAGGCGTTTTCATATCATTCGAGAGATCGTTGATAGGGGAGACGTAAATATATGCAGAGTACCTACTGATGACAATGTTGCGGACCCGCTAACAAAGGGACTTCCACAAGCTAAACATGATGGTCATGTTAGGTCCATAGGTATTACATACATGGGAGATTGGTCTTAGGGCAAGTGGGAGATTATTGGTAGTGGTGCCCTAGGCACGTTTACTAAACGTTGTAATTGTTATCATTTATTTCATATCAATAAAGAGATGTTTTGATTATTATTGTTGTTCATGTTTACTTATAATAATCCCCATCCCTAGTACTTGTTAAGCACTAGTATAAAGGATAAATGATCATGGGATGATCATGTTAGATTTATGGGTACTTGTTTGGAACAAGGTACTGGACATGACCCGCTGTATGAGATTTATGTCATGGTCTATGTCGAACATATATCTCATATTAGTTATGTCATTTGAATCCTTAGACATGAAGTTATTATAGTCTTCCACTTGATGAACATTGTGTTTGACATATTCAAACGCTACTTTAACACGGTAGTTATAAAGGGTATGATTGGCATAATCGGATTCTTGTTGGGAAGAATAATAAGCTAAATGGATTTGTCCCTCCACGGAGAGATGTCAAGCTTGGGCCCCGCAAAGGAATGATGTTGATGAAATGTTCGGCCGGACTCAAATGGATTGATTGGATCAATAGCATTTGAATTATCAACATATTCGGAATCGAGAAAGTATTGAACAAGACAAGTTGACTGTTTGACCATGACTTGTGTTCAATGACATCGTGGACAAAAGGATTGTGACATATTCTAAAGGAATGCGAACTTGTATCTAGTTATACTATTTGGATAGGTATGACGGTTTGCTAGAACCTAATCATATCTTATGGTTTCATGTTTGAGCCCATTGCCAACTTAGTATAATCCTAGAGGGTCACACACAATAGAACGAATCTTAAATAAAAGGACTGTATTGGAATTTAGGGTCGAAGGACCTCAAAGGAATTTTTGGAAAATTCTGGGTTTTCTGGACAGCGAGCGGGCGCTCAGTCTGGACCAGGCGGGCGCTTGGTCTGGCGGCAGAAAATTTTCTAATTCGATTTGGGAAGGTTTTTGGCACAAGGTTCCTATTTGGAATAGGTCTTAATTGTGTATAAAAAGCCAAGTTCGGCCAGACCATTAGCCCTAGTGTTTTGTGTGCCTCCAAAGAGTTTGAGAGAGTTATTATTTTGTTCCAAGACATCTTGGATTGAAGAACAAAATAATTCACAAAATAATTCCATATAGTTCTTTATTATATTGTGAAAGTGTGTTTCATAATTATTGGTCTAGCAACCAAGATCAAAAAGCTCCTTGATATGCGTTCCTGGTGTGGATACCGCTAGAGGGTGAATTTTATCATCTTCAAAGTTCGTGAATTTTGTCCGTGATAAAGCTTCAAGTTCTTCACCAAAATGAAAACTAGAATTCATAGACATCAAGGGTTAGTTTTTCCTCTATTCCTTATGTTGTATTTGATTTAATCATATGAACGGATCCATGGCTTTGGGTTTCAAAAATTTTAATTGCTATTTTCCGCTGCGCATGTTACTTGGAAACCCAACAAAAAGCTAGTTTGGGTCCCTTCCAGTGGTCGACTGCAACGTCCGAGCCTTCCGCAACCTTAGTCTTCAAACTCTACTCCAACGATGTCTCCATCATCTGAGCCTTCTACTCCCAACACCGCTGCACCGCAAGTCTCCACTCCTCTCACTGATCCTGAGGTCGCCGCTGGTATTAAGCTCTCCGATGTCCCACAACATCTCCACCCCTTCTTCTCCAGTCTCATGCTTAAGATCACTAAACTTGAGGAGCATAGCCATGCTCTACAGAATGATAACCAAGAGCTCAGAAACCACCTTCAGACTGAAATGAAGAAGAAAGGTATGGAAACTAGCTTCCACAACGAAGAAGTGGTTTTCATCGAGGACAAAGAGGTTCCCGTCACCTATCCTTCTAATGATGATGCTATTCCATTCAATATACCCAACTACAAAAGGGTCCCTCCTCCAATCTATGGCACGAAGGCAACCACCAATAAGAATAAGGGTCCTTATGAGCCGTTCGCCGAGATGATGGGTAGTTACTTGTCTACTACCAAGTTACCCCTTCTTCATTACCACTAAGCATCGGTGCCGCCATACCTGCAATTTCCACCACTCCTCCTACAGCCCAAGTCAACTGTGGCTCGGATATCTCCAGTCATCCTCTAGTGGTCGCCATACAGGAACAGATTCGCAAGATCTCTGACACAGTTAGCAAGAAAGCCACTCCTGTCGTCAAGACTATTAACCCTAGCAATGTGGGTGCTCTCCCTAGAGACTTCAAGATGCCGAAGGTCTCTACTATCCATGGCACTACCTGCCCCAAGACCCACCTTAACAGTTATATGCTAGCTATGAGAGCCAGAGACTGCACCAATGAGCAGATGGCCCGAGCTTAGGGTGGCCATTGGTAATGGTTACTTTCCTGATCTAAGGGAAATGGTCAGTGCTGGAATAAGACATAAAGCCGGTATCACTGGTACTGTTAAAGAAACTGCCAAAAGTGGGAATAACTCTTTCCACTACAAAGCTCTGACAGGCACCACTCCTAAAGCTAAAGAAGTCGCCGCTCAAGTGAGTATGGTTCAAGATAACTCCGTGCTTGATGTCCAAGCAGTTACAAGCAACTCCCCGTTTGAAAGAGAGCACTTTGATGACTTCGGCATGCCCACTGGCTGAGTGTTTGAGGTACTAATGAAAAAGGGTTTGATCAAGCCACTTAAAAACTATGAGTCGGTAGTTAAGAGGGTTGACCTTGATGTGACCAAGTATTGCAAGTATCACAAGTGCCAAGGCCACAACACTGATAACTGCTTACAACTTAAGCGTGCTATCCAGAAGCTAATCACCGAAGGCAAGATTGAGAAGCCTAAGGGAACAAACACCATAGAAAATCCACTTCCAACAATGGTGGTGTCAACATGGTTGAACTCATCAGTGGCGACATCGGTATTCTCGAGATGGTAGATGCTTTTGCTGAACTGGGGCTAGACATGAATGCTTTATTCGGAGGACTAGTTAATATTGGACTTATAACCCCGTTGGGACACCGTTTTCACTGGCCCAAACTTGGATGCGATTTGTCGAAGTTCTTTAACTACCATAGAGTATCCGGACACACCAACAACGAGCGATTCTCCATGAAGTGGGTCATACAGAAGCTCATTAAAGATCATTGCCATGGATGCCAATATGGTAGAGACTGACCAAATCACCATGCTAGATCTTAAAGATGCCCTCGAACAGTTAAGAATCTCAATGAAGAAGTTTCTTCGAGTCCTAGTGAATAAAGGATTGCTCAAACCACTAGAAGGTTACTCTCCATATATGGGAAGCAACATATGGAAGTACTGCCATTACCACCAAGCCACCGGTCACAAAATAAGGGAATGCTTTGCCTTAAAGAGGGACATCCAAAATCTCATCCATGACGGCTATCTCGAGGATCCCCGACTCTTTTTAGAAAAAGGAATTCTGGTACGATAGAATAAGTAGAAATAGAGGAAGCACCCGCTGATCTAACCAAACATACTGTGGTAGACTACGAGGCATCTAGTGACAAAGAGCTAGTTTGTACTTTAAAGTCTATTAATGATAGCGAATTTTCTTGTTATATGTTATCATTAGAAGAACTATCTCTAGAAGCCTCTCTCTTGGGAGAATACGACTCCGGTATACTTAATTCTCCACCGCTATCTCTAGATAAAATCCATATGGAAGCCATGACAATTCCACAATCTCCATATGATACAAGGTTGGAAGTTAACCTCCTTACAAGGTCCGGACAAGTTTATTAGTCAGACCCCAAAGGTACTAAGAAAGTCTTTGGCAAGGATCCTGAGCCAACATATCCTGATAAGGAGGACATTATCCTCACTCAATTGAAGCAAACCAAGGCACATATCTCCCTCTGGTCCTTACTCACCTCGTCTTTCGCTCACCGTCTCATGCTCGATAAGAATTTAGTAGCTACTATGGTTCCGTCAGATACAACTCCTGAGAAGGTAACTCAGATGATTGGGAATATCCACTTTGGGAATATCATCACATTCTCAGTGTGTTAATTTCCAGTTAAGGAATCGGGTAACAGTTATCTACAGTGATTTAGTGACAGCTCAAGGCACAGACACAAAGGGGATACCTGTACTAAAAATTCAACATGACGAGGACCGCAGGCTCTTCAGTGGGTTCGAAATAGTGGCATAAGCCCAAATCTATAATGAGGATCTCACCAAGACCTCCGACAAAGTGTTACCTGTATTCAAGATACTTCGAAACATGGGCTTCATACTGGGGCTGGAGCTAGGTAAGAATCTACAAGGACCCAGTGCGTAGCCTTCGTGCGTGGCACTCGATGAAGGTACAGATCTCCATTTGATGTAGCCGCTTTTGGGCTTCCGAAGCACAGTCCTCTCCTTTTGATATTCATGCTCATGTGGATGGTTGTCTCGGATGCCAATTCAGATGTGGGCTCCTTGGTCGATGTCTCCAATGGACAGAACCGCGAAAGACTTTTGCAAATTAAACCTCAAGGTGAAATTATAACCATGATTTGAGAAGAACGCTTCATTAGCGGATTAGCCTTGTTAGGAAAAACTTGATCTTTATTTTAAGAAAACTCGATCTCCATTTTTTTTTATTTGAGTAAAAGACTCACACATTTTTTCATTTTCTCTTTTTTTTTGACGGAAAAACTGGTCTTACGTCCCACTAAGGACAGCCGGTACAAAGGTTTTCTTAACTAAAATGACCACTCTGGGGAACAAAATTTTACTGTGCTTAAGTCAAGGTCTGCCTAAAATTACCACTCTGTGGGACAAAGGTTTTCTTAACCTAAAATGACCACTCTGGCGGACAAAATTTGACTGGGCTTAAGTCAGGGACTGCCTAAAATGACCACTCTGGGGGACAAATTCTAACTGGCCTTAAAATGACCACTCTGGGGAAAAAAATTTATTGGGCTTAAGTCAGGGACTGCCTAAAATGTTTGCTAAGGCAACATTTTTCACAATGGGGCCGCCTAAGTGTATTTTCACACTAGGCAATTTTCACAAAATTTTACTGGGCTTATGTCAAGGACTGCCTAAGTATGCTCATAAAGTTTTACTGGGTTTAAGTCAGGGACTGCCTAAAATGTTCGCTAAGGCAACATTTTTCACAATGGGGACCGCCTAAGTGTATTTTCACACTAGGCAATTTTCACAAAATTTTACTGGGCTTATTGTAAGAAAGTTTCCCTCGAGAATCAAACACGTAACCTTATCAATTTAAGTAAAACGGAGACGCCACGTTAGTTTAATTATAAACCCAAACTTAACGAAAAAAAGGTTTGAGATTGCGAGTTCGGAGGTCAGGTTACACTTTGGGAAAAACTTAACCGGTAGTTCACCCAAAATTCCTCGGAACACCGAGTCTCCCTAAGTTTGTTAAAAACTGTTCATGTGTTTGTGTGTGTGTGTGTTTTGAAAGAGGGAGAGGCTGACCCTTAACAAAATCCATTAGAAACTTAACCAAAAGGGTTATTTTTTAAACATTTGATTAGAAAGGGGAAAAATCTGAAAATTTCCCCTCTGGCCAAACTAGTCGTACGGCTATGGAGGCCGTCCTTGGGATTTTACAGATTGCCAGGAAATCAGTCCAGTTCTAGGCAGAAACAGAGCATTCTGTTGAAACAGGACTGTTTTATCATTATTCCAGTTTGTTTGTTCACATAAAACTTTGGTGGAACGTCTGTCACTTCTCACTTTGAATTTGAGGATCTGCGAAGTATTTTTCTTAGTCACGAACGTGCGATAATGGTTGAATTTTGGTGGTTGAGCAACAACATCCTTTCACTTTCATTGTCTTAGGATGCCTTTTTATTTGCATCGAGGGTTTGCATGGAAAAGTGTATCGGATTGTGTATCGGGGAAATGTGTATGAAGGATGTGTATGAAGGAAGACTTGCCATTAATGGTTTCTTCATGCCAATTGATCACAACATTCATTTACATTAAGATTAATTGTTTGTATTGAGCATTTTTCATTTGTGTTGAGTCCATTTGTCTTTAATGAGTCGTTATTGACTAGTATACTTAGAAGTCAATTCATCATTTTGGGGACGTAGCAATCATTTGATAATATTAAGTAAACCAATTCCAAGAGTAAATGTAATTTGGAAGTAATGTCTCAAGTCTAGAGAGAATAAAAGGAAAATGACTCATTCATTTCATAAGGGACTTGACTTTTTATAGACTCGACTCGACTATCAACAATCTTGGTACAGAGTCCATCAGACACCAACTTGGTATCTTTCTTCTCGGGACTTTGCCCCCACCGGGCTTAGGAAAAGAAAACAATGTCCGAAGCGGACTTTTGGAATGACTCTAGAACCTATGAAACATAGACCACTCCCAGTTTCCTTCCTTTTCCTCTCTTTAAAACCTCAACCTCGGCTTCCTTGCTTTTACTCGGGTTTACACCCACTGATCTCCTTTCTTTGTGATGATTCCTTCATCAATGAGTCCTTGGATGTCATTCCTTAGGGTCGGGCAGGCATCGGTGGAGTGGCCTAATGCTTGGTGATATTTGCAATGATGCTTCTGGTCACATCGCAAGGAGGGCGACTCGGTCCATATCACATGGCGGCTGAGCAACTTGATTTTTCCGATTTCCAGTAGATGATCCAACATCTGTTCTCTGGGCATACCCAACTCGTGGATCCAGCGATAATAGGCCCCCTTGCCTTATGGGTAGAATCCCCTTACGACTGCCGTGGGCTTCCCAGGGGAAAGTGCGATGGGCTCAACTTGTTCGTGGGGCCCTTGCCCGCCTCGGGTTAAACTATCGGAGGTGGCTTTCGGTGGAGATGACGACCTTTGTGAGGATTTCTTGATTTCCTCAATGGATTTCACAATCTCGTGGAGGCACTCTCAGGTATGCCTCAAGTTATGCCTTTCCATCTCAATTATGCCTTTCCATCTCATCGGTCAGCTCCTATCACACAAGGGACCAACAAGCCATAAGGGCACTTTGGCGAGATTCTCGGGAAAACCATGCTTTGAGTAAGAAATGGACTTTGACACACGGAGATTCGACTCGGAAGGGAAAACCGATTTGACTCGAAGGGTAAAATTTTAGGGGAAAGACCCGAGCCATGCACTTTGGGGAATTCACCCATTTCATTTCTTTTTTAAAAAAAAAACATTTTTATTGGGTGATCTTTCACATGAACAAACGTCAGAGCGCAACTTAAAAACATGCTTTCATTTATTGTTCGAGCTCTCTTTAAAATGCATCTTTATCCTTAGATGGTTGGAAAAGATTTATCTTCTTTTTCTCAACTAATCTAAATCCTGGATCAGTGGAGGCTAACACTACGTCTATAAGCCCCTCGTATTTCACTTGTATTGCACACTCCCAAGGACGGACTATCCCGGGCGAGGGTCCTATAGGGCACGCAGCTTCCACCGATAGAAAGAACCCAACCTAGGGTCTAGTGTGTCACAAAGCTCCAATGCACGGGCCATTCTTATCATAGTTAAGCCCCGGTTAAGGTTAAGATTGACTTAAAGCTCCAACAAAATTCCGGCATGACCCCATTTTAAATGAGGGATCTCGGACCTTAGCCTTGGGCTTAAAGATGATTATGATGGGTCAAGCATTAGATCTTAATGATGCGTTGTCAACCTATCCTTAATACATGACTTTGGTTAATTATGGTTGGAATTAATGCATAAGTTAAGGACCGGGTCAAAGATGACCTTGGTCACACTTGCTTTCGCAAGGAGTCGTGACTCGGGCGTTAACTTGGCCATAATCAACTTCGGGAACGTATTAGGGATGTGATGACGTGAGCTAGACCAAAAACCAACCAAGGTCACGGTATTTGTGTGTCACTGACATGTGTCGTTGACTCGGCTTGGAAGGGGAGGTGGAATGGACCCGTGCGCGCGAGAATGGCACAAGAGCACCAATCAAGCTGCATCGTGGCATCCATCCCGGGTTTAAAGGGTTTTTGGAACATGCACAAGGTCAAGTGCGCGTTGTGTGAAGCCTTCTATGTTCCCTTTTGAGTCAAAATAGTAATTTTCAATTTGTTTTAATATCATGAACAATGTATGAACAATATGTGAACAAGTATAATGAACAAGCAATTGCACAAGTAATCAAGCAAGGGTTTGAACAAGCAAGGATCAAAATTTTGTACATGGAAAGGTTGTGCACAACCAAAGGTTTTTGAAACCAAGATTTTACAACAAGAACAACAACCTTTTGAAATTCATTTGCACAAAAAGGTTGGGCACAACAAAAGAATTTGAGAAACCAAAATTTTTATGAAAGGGGTAATGCACAATGAGGCTTTAAAAACCTAATTTTATGTCCAAAAGATTTGTGCATTACCAAGCTTTGAAAATCGAGTTTTAGCCAAGAAAATGAAGGCAAGGGTGCACAAGTAGAGGCTGTAAATGGAACCTGGAAAAGAAGAAATGCAAGGGGACCATCAGAATGCTTCTGCCCTGCACAAAATTATTAGCTTGAAGCATTCTGTGGGCCCATCCAAACTAGCTTCATTATTTTTGCAAATTTTCAACTTCTGATCATCTAGCCCCAGTTTATTGTATTTCCAGAACAGTTTCACTCCCAGAAATCAAAACAGAAACATAAAATACACACAAAACATGCACAAAGTCAACAAACGGGGACGGAAGTTTGACCCACACAAAAGTGTCCCCAAAGCTTCTAAAGAGAAGCTTGCAAACACTTTATTCCCCAGCGGAGTCGCCACTGTAAGATACCCACGGGAAAAAAGCGAAGGGTTCCCAGAGAATCAAACACGGTACTTTATATTCGAACAAAAAAACGGAGTCGCCACGTTACTTTAACTTTAACCCCAAACTTAACGAAAAAAGGTTAGAGACAAAGGATTTGGAGGTCAGGTTACGCTTTGAGAAGAACTTAACCGGTAGTTCACCCAAAGTGCCTCGAAAAAACCGAGTCTCCCTAAGTTTGTTAAAAAAAATTGTGCAAGTGTGTGTGTGTGTTCTTGAAAATGGGAGAAACTGACTTTTAACAAAATCAGTTGGAAACTTGACAAAAAGGATTGTTTTGTAAATAGTTAATAGAAAAGGGGAAATGATTAAAAAATCACCCCTCTAACCAAACTAGCCGTACGGCTAGGAAGGTTATCCCTGGGGTTTCTTGCAGATTGTCAAGAAATCAGTCCAGTTTCAGGCAGAAACAGAGCATTCTGCTGAAACTAAACTGTTTTATTTTTTTTTAGTTTATTTACCCACACAAAACTTGAATTGAGTCATCCCTATGCTTTTGATCACTAATTAAACACCAAAACAAAAGGTTTTGGGTGTGATCAAGGCAATAATTGGGGAAAAATTAAGAAAGGTGATGAACATGGCATTTGAACCAAAATCATCATTTGGATGGTTAAGAATGGAAACTTTAACATCCAAATGGATGATTCATCCAAGGAAAAGCCTTGGGGAAGTTAGAAATCAACCTTTGTATGGATAAAGATTGAATCTTTACCATCCAAAGGGACATTATTGGAGTTAGATCAAAGTTTGAATGATAAAGATTGAAACTTTATCATTCAAACTTGATCATTTCACCATAAAATCAACTTAAAAGTAAAGACATGAAATTTAACTTGCATAAATGTAAAGACATAATATAAATTGCATAAAAGTAAAGACATAATGTAAAGTACATTAATGTAAAGACATAATGTAAAGTGCATTAAATTAAAGAGACATTAAATGATAACAAGCCTTGATTATCTTAGGTTTGAACCCTTGATCATGCATAGAACATGAGGGTACCATTGATTCATATCAAGGACTTGGTTCTAATTCATAATATTTAAAAGAATAATAAAGACATAAATGATTTTCTAAGCCTATCTTCTTTCTCTCTTTTCACTCAAGAATGTGTTTGTATCCCTAATCTGCTCTCAGTTTGGCAGAGTTTACACACACAAATGATTTTCTCCCCCTCCCCCCTTAAATGATCAGCAAGGGTCTCAATTTATAAGGACTGAGGGTACCCATAGTAGCCGTACGGCTAGGGCTCTCCCGCGTCCAAACCATCCGTACGGCTCCGCCTGGCGAGCTTCTGGATTTTTCGATTTTAATTTGAGAATAGTCTTGGAATTTTAGGTTTATCTTAGTGAGGTCCCAGCCTATCAGTTTATCCCTGAAGGTGCTAAGAGTCCCTCTAAAGTTGGTTAATTTCAGATTGGGGTACTTACAGGTTACTCAAGAGGGTCTCCTTGACATCCTCTTAAAGGAAGGCAAAATAAAACCTAGAAAAGGGACTACTCACAAGATGAACTATCACTTACATCACATAGAAATCCGTGAGAGAAAGAGTCTTCGCGGATCATTTAGCCGAATTTCCATGTGATGAAGCGAACACATCCAGTCGACTGAACACCGAGGGAGTCAATCTCGCGAACACATGAGGCCTATCCAGAGCTTGGAATTTACCGCGAAGTCCGTTTACTCTCTTCTCGTAAAAGTCACTATCCAGAAAATTTTGAGTGGCAGATATTCTGACATTAGAAGGATCCTCCTTAGCTTCCTTCTTCCTTAAATTCAAGCTAGGCTCGAATTGGTCCCACAACAGAGAGCGACGAATCTCATCAATAACATCGACACTAGGACGGAGTTCTTTCAGAAACCAATCTAAATATTTGTCAGACAAATAGATGCTCCCTCCATCATGATGAAGATTTGTCCAACAATCCATAGCGGTGCCTTGTCCCCAAGCACGAGCCAAGCTCGTAGAGAACTCTGAGTCCATGAAAGAAATGTCTCGAGGACGTCCCCCTAACAAGAAAGTGTCTTGCTGCTGACCGAATTATCACATTACCCTCCGAGCAAAATAAAAAGAGGAGTCCCTCAAACCCGGAAGGACGACCCTGTCGTACCCAAGGGTATTAGCTACAAACCGCTTCACCTTCCAAAAGGATGGGAACCAAGCAATATCATTGGTCTCCGCTTTAGCAAAAAGATAAGCCCACTCCTTAATGTTGAGACCCTTCACTAACAGTCTCCGCCTATGGAAAGTATAAGGAGAATACTCGATCGGAGAATCCAACAACTTGCTCATGAAAAGTACGCTTCGAAATAAGCACAATGCCAAGAGACAGCACTGGGAATCCACATTGTGACCACGAGTCACCCGACCTTTAAATCTCCTAGGCAAAGCGTGGAGATTGACATAGCGGTTATGAATGTAACTCTGCGCCTCAGGAAGGCCTATACTCAATAGATCCCTGAGAGACTCCACCGGTACCTTGTCATACTTGGGCACCGCAATCACCCCTGTCAATGGCATATCCAAGATAGCCGCCATCTCCTCCACAGTAGGGACCATCTCATTAAGTGAAAAGTTGAAAAGATGAGTTGAGGGATCCCAAAAGCGTGCAACTCCCTTTAAAAGGTCTCATTCCGGTTTTAGATTCTTCAAGGTGAAAAGAATCTTAAACCCGAACATCTCCACAAAAATCTCTTGGCGAGGTTTATTGAATGAGCGAAAGAACGTTGCTAAGTCATTCTTGTAGCGTTACACTAACTCTAAGTCCAAGGAGAACTCATCAACAATTATTGATGAAGGGACGGACTTACTTAGGGCCATTGGGAGCAAAAGGTTGAGAATTTTACTCCAAAAGAAAGGTTCCCAGAACTGATTAAGGTTGCATGGCATTCTAGGACTGACTAGAGGTGTTTATATACAAGTTTGGACACCAAATCCTCGAGGAAAAAGGAGAAACAGCAACAGATTCACAAGATGGCTTATACGAGACATCGATGTCTCGTACGAGGCATCTCTTTGTTCAGAATAGCGACAACTCTGCTCAAATCTCAGGTTGCCCGAAAAGTCAAAACATGTCTCAATCACCCCAAAAACTCACCCGAAACAGTTCTTACATCACATACAAATGGCCCAACACGAATCCACCTCATAAAATTTCCCCTCAGTTGACCAACCGGACATGAGTCAATACATTTACACAGTCAGAAATAAAACTAAAATTAACTAATGTATTGTGTGTTAGAGTTAGGAAATAACTGTTGCATAGGTACAAACCAAAGAAAGAAAAAGTTGTCTTCGCCTATGCCGAGGCAATAAATATATCATCAACAAAAATTAGGGACAAAGGGGATCCTATCTACTCAGCATCAAAAGGAAGGAGACGTCGCCATTGCCACGTGATCACTCATCAGTCCGAGGTCTCTTCCCGCAAGAAGCTGACTCTGCTGTCTGATGAGCCAATCGACCTAAGAGATCTACAGTCTCTCTCTTCACCCTCTTGGCATAGGCCATGAATTGGGAAAGCCGTCCCGCGACCTCTCTATACTCAGCAATGGGCACCTGTTGAGAAAAAACAAATAGAGATGTCAAAGTATTCAGAAAAATGATAAACTGAGATACGAAATGATAGAATGATGGAAATGATGGAAGAAGGGTCATAAATCATACCACGGTCGCGTCAGCAGAAGGTATGAGTCCCTCAGGCACATCGTACTCGGCGGGAAGATCCTCGACACTCTCTACTCCCTCAGCCATGCTGTAGGTAAAAGAAAATGCTCCAAGCTGTGGACGGAAAGGGACATGGACAACTCCCTGGGCCTGAGGCTGATCACCCTCCAGAATCAACCGAGGCATGAGACGAGCAAGGATGTCCTGATAATCAGCCTCTAAAGATATATGGTCGAAAGCATCCTGACTAATAATAAGATCCTCTCTCTCCTCCTCTGAGATGGCATAAGAGTTAAGCATATGGGCCGGCGGGTCCAAAGGGACAATGACATCGAGTCTGCCACCACCCTGCTGGCGAGAGACTCTCTATCCTAAGTAAAATCATCCCCCGCCAAGGCCAATCATCAGTAGCCTCATACCGGTAAACACGTAGGAATGATTAATGCCCAGACTCCGCCAAGGGAAGAAAGCGACAGCGGACTCAGGGACGGCCTCCCACCTGTCAAAATAGAGCTGCATAAGCTCCACCATCATATCAGCCCCCTCGGCCTGCTCATCATGGGTATCCTTGTTACTCCGGCGCCATCTCAGAGTATCTGGGAACATAACAGTGTTGTCTCGAAGGTTAAAAGTGAACAGACCAAACATGGCGTAACCCCAAGCCTGCAAAATGGGAGAAACATAAAAGATGTCAATACACAATAGCTAAGATGAAAATGCTATAAAATGAACTGGGGCTAAAATAAAGGAGGAATACAGAAGAAGATGAGTATTGTACCTCCCAGGCATGACTGTAACCGCCTAAGCCAGCGTTCGCCCGATCACGCAAACTCTCATCCATGGCCACATAGAAGTGCGCCAAGCCAGTTAAACCTCAATAGGCATCAGTGACATGCTGCATATCTCTCAGGCAGCTCAACAGAGTAAACAAGGCGGTCGACGCATGATTTGCAAGTAGCGTCTTAGAAAGGGCCCACCACATAAAGCCGCGAACGGCTGCAATACGAGTAGCAGTAAGATGCATATGGCCGACATTAACAGCAATATAGGCATCAACCTTGTCCCTCAAGGCCTTCAGAGGGACACCCTTGCCTATGGTACGCACAGAGAAGCCCAGAAAATGCCTCATATCATCCCCGCTGGGAGAGAAATCCGTATCAACCTCAAGAGGCTCACCGACAATGGCAAGCCCAGTAATGGCATGAAAGTCAGTAGGGGTCATGGTGAACTCCTCCCCCACCACATGTGCATGGTGTGAGTACTATCCCACCAACGCTCCCGAATAACCTGAAGCAAGTGAACGTTCCTCCCTCACCGACCAGGCTGTCGAAGAAGGGTTTCTGTTAGTACCCGATCTGAAAATGAGTTTATTAGGGCTTTCCCAAAGATACAAGGACTTTATAGGAATTAGAAACCTTGCAAAGACTTGTCCCGGATTCCCGAAATATCTCATTTATTGCAAAATCTATCAAAATAGGTAACAAATGGTTTCCTTAAAACCATGCAGAAACCCTAGCTTAAGAATCAAGTCAGCCTGCAACCTTGGCCACGCGGCCAACATTTCTGCACGTCGACCTTAGCCACGCGGCCACTCTTGTCACCGGATTCAACCATGGCCAGGCGGCCAACCTTGCGCCGGATGATCTGGACCGTCAGATCCTCCCCTCAGTTTACTATATAAACCAATTCCATTCCATTGGTTTAGGGTCCGATTTTGAGAGCTCTAAGTCCGAATTTTGGAGTTCTTAAACACAATTTTCTCCATAATTAAGCATTCAAACACTCAAGGAGATCAAAGGTTTATTTCTTGCCAACATAGGTAAGTTTTCTAACTTTTTCTTCATGTTCTTGCATCATTTTTAATGTAGATCTTTTATACTCATGTTCTTGCATGTTTATTCATAGTTTCTTTCTATGCTTTGCATGTTCATTCATATGTTCATAATATGTTCTTCGCATGTTCTTCGTGTTCATAGATTAAAACCTTATTTATGCTATATTTAGGGCTGTGATCTTCATAATTACATGTTATTTCATAGCCGATGATGATCGAGGGTTCATCAACCCGAGGATAATCTAGGAACTACTTCTAAACCCTAATCTTTAGGTAATTCCCCCCTCATTATGCATGATCCCGATTCTTCTGCCTATTCTAATTCTCTCGAACTACGCTGACCTGAGCTTCTCACATTGAGAGGAACGTAGGCAATCTTCGGATCCGGTCTAAATCACTAACACACTACATACACCGCATTATGATAGAAAGACCGATCAATTCGGGCAATAGGAGTGATAACGTCCAATATTCTTCTCTTGTTGTAATTTGACCCCCAAACCCATTAACATGCTTTTTTCAATGTTTTGGCTATAATTAAAACGGCGTGGCGACTCTCATAATTTTAATGTTACTATGAATATTCTCAAATTCAAACACACGTATTCACAGTAGCGACTCTGCTGGGGACTGCTTTGAAACTCTTTCTAACTTAGTAGGTCTAACTTTCGTCACATCATGATGCTTGCCATGTTTACACATGCACACACTTTCCATGTTTACACATGCACACGCCTGCCATGTTTACACATGCACACGCCTGCCATGTTCACACATGCCCACACTTGCCATGTTTACACATGCACACACTTTCCATGTTGTGCACACACTTGCCATGTTTACACGTGCACACACCTGCCATGTTTACACATGCACACACCTGCCATGTTTACACATGCACACTTGCCATGTTTTCGCGTGCCCCCTACAGTTAAGCCATGTTACACATGCACCCGCGCACTCCGCCATGTTAATACTTGTACCTTGTACCTTGTACCCTTGTTATCTTCGCTTTAGTATTAGGGTCAAACAAAACTCTGCTATGCTCCCTTTTACATTATTCTCTCCCTTTCTCTCTCTCTCTCTCTCTCTCATGCATTGCATTTGCATCATCCTAACATTAAAAGCTTCTCTCTTTTCTCCCTAAAAAGAATTAGTTTCTTGCCACACACTACCACTAGTCCGTGTCAGCACTGCACAGGTCCCCATTACCCGGAGTATTCGATGTGTAGGAATTTGTGCGCTACTGTCATACTCTTTTCGAGTCACTCGTCTACTCCACTCACCGTGTACGTTCCACGAGCGGTGGGAACCTTTATCCTACCCGTGTCAACCCACACGTAGAGATTAGGACACTCCTTGGACCAACCATTTAGGATGTAAATAAATGCAAAACTTTTCGCAAAATAAAATGTGCATTGCATCTAGGCGACCTCTAAGGTCCATCGCTCACACCTTGGGCCATCTATCGAAATTCCTCATCTTGGCCTATCTAGGTTACCTACCCATCATTGCGATCCATTCGGGTCTACCCTTCATCTTGACCCGCTTTGGTCAAAATCCCACCAACCTTTGACCCCCTGGGTCAACCTTCTCACCTTTGACCCCCTAGGTCAAACTTTATCATCTTTGACCTCTTAGGTCTACCCTTGACCCCCTAGGTCAAAATTTATCATCTTTGACCTCTTAGGTCTACCCTTGACCCCCCTAGGTCAACTTTATCCGCCTTTGACCTCTTAGGTCAACCCTTGACCTCCTAGGTTAACCTTACCACCTTTGACCTCTTAGGTCTACCCTTGACCCCTAGGTCAACCTTTAACCCCCTAAGTCAACCTTATCCGCCTTCGACCTCTTAGGTCAAACCTTGGACCCCTTAGGTCAACTTTATCACCCCTCGACCTTTGACCCCTTAGGTCAATCTTATCTACCTTTGACCTCTTAGGTCAACCCTTGACTGCCTAGGTCAACCTCATCCGCCTTTGACCTCTTAGGCCTATCCTTGACCTCCTAGGTCAACCTTATCACCCTCGACCTCTTAGGTTAACCCTTGACCGCCTAGGCCAACCTCATCCACCTTTGACCTCTTAGGTCAACCCTTGACTGCCTAGGTCAACCTCATCCGCCTTTGACCTCTTAGGTCTACCCTTGACCGCCTAGGTCAACTTTATCATCTTTGACCTCTTAAGTCTACCCTTGACCCCCTAGGTCAACCTCATCCGCCTTCGACCTCTTAGGCCAACCTTTGACCCCCTAGGTCAACTTAATCATCTTTGACCTCTTAGGTCAACCTTTGACCTCCTAGGTCAACCTTTGACCCCCTCGGTCAACATTATCACCCGTTGACCTATTAGGTCAACCTTTGACCTCCTAGGTCAACCCAATCACCTTCGACCTCTTATGTCAAACTTGGACTCCTAGGTCAACCTTATCCGCTTTCGACCTCTTAGGTCAATCTTTGATTCCATAGGTGAACCCAATTACCTTTGGTCCTAACCCGCTTAGGTCAAACCGTCATTATTGGACCCACCGTCGTCCAGACCAACCTAGGTCAACCCGTTTAGGTCCGCACACCATCCTTGACCCATTTAGGTCAACTTGTCCGTCTTAGGTTAAAACTACCCCTTCACCCTCGACCCGTCAAGGTCAACCCGTGACCCGCGTAGGTCGACTTACCTATCTTGGATCCATCTAGGTCAATCTCCAACCTTCCTTAGTCCACCAACCCGAATAGGTCAACCTTAGACCCGCTTAGGTCAAACCATGTCTATCCTGCTTAGATCATCCCATAGGCAAACCGCTACAACCCGCTATCTTGATTCATTCACCATATAGGTCAATCCAACCCTTCTCATTTAGGTCGACCTATCCTTTACCCATCTAGGTCAACCCACCATTATCGTCGCATCCTAGCTTGAACCATTTCTTGTCTCAAACCTTAGGTCAAATTTAGGTCAAACCATAAGTCAAGCCTTACCCGAATCCTGTAGGTCTTCTTCACCTAGCACATGGCCAAGGACCGAGTCATCTCCCTCTTTTTTTGACCCCTGTGGTCATCCCTCACCTCTTTTTAAAAGTCTAACTTGACTCGAACTACTGCGACCTGAGCCTCTTATTGTGTGGGACCTCTCCCTCATGATAAGGGGAACGTAGGCAACTTCGGCCCGGTCAAACTTTCAATTTTTTACCAAAATGCATTTCAAAAATGTGGAGACCGACTCTTTTCCAAAAAATGATTCTTATAACGATGCCTTATCATTAAATACGAATCTAATTTTTTTCATGACATAGAGTTCTGCATCATGTCGGCTGCAAGGAACATCGAAGTTGCAACTGAAGCTGCTACCCAAGATCCCGAGACAATCCTCTACACCGGTACTGCTCTCAGTAAGCAAGAATCCCACTTCGAAGCCATCCTCGATGAACAAGCAATCCACTTTAAGGCCATTCTCAACGAGCAAGCAACACACTTTCAGAAGGAGATGCATAAGACCCTAAGAGATATCGAGAGGCGCCATTTGTCTGACATTCGTGGCGTTTATGATTACCTCAGTCGAGTTCTCCCTCTTGCTCAATGTCAACACCCGTACGCTCCTCAAATGTACGGGCCGCCACAGACTGTCCCCGTCGGGATGCCTCCTATGACTACTCATCAAAAATGGGTGCCGGTACCTAAATCACCCTCAAAGACAGTTCGTGAAAGGAAGGACGAGCGCGAATTCGACGACTTAGGTATGCCGTTAGCCAAACTCTTCAAAAGTCTAGTTCAAGCCGGCAAGTTGTCTCCTTTGATCAACTATGAACCAAGTAGGGTGAAGCAATGCTTGGATCCCTCCAAACACTGCCAATACCACCAGTACATTGGGCATGACACCGAAGATTGCGTCCAATTGAGGAGAAAGATTCAAAGCCTCGTTGACAGCAGAGCCATCACCCGCCAACGGAATACATGGGCATAGGCAAAAGAGGAAATTGGGGCTACGTCCTTTAAATAAAAAAAAAGAGGGTTATTCAGTCTTCGTAGGTTCTAGAGTGTCATTAGTCAAGAAGTCCACCTTGGACGATTTTTGTTTCTTTAAGTAAAAGTCCACCCCGGACTAGTCAGTTTAAATCTTTTGGTTCCAATAAAAGAGTCTTTCTTTCTTTTCTCTCTAGACTTGAGACATAATCTTGCATAAATCAATTCCATGAAAAATTGTCTTATTCACCATTTTTACTTGATTGCTATATCTTTATATGATGAATTAATCTTAATCTTACTCATTAATGACGACTCATTAAAAGGTAAATGGACCCATAAACCATTCACATAACTCAGTACACAATTAGTCTCAAGATAACAAATGCTTTGTCCAATTGGGATGAATGAATCACTTTCTCTTCTCTCTACATTCTACCCCCATACACTCTCTCTACACACTCACCCCTTGTACACCCTTCATGTACACTCTCTATATACACCTTCTCCCATACACTATCCTCATACGCCTCTCATCCCACCATTTGACCCCTTTTTATAAGATCGTGACAAAGAAATGGACTGCGGTTGCTCATCATCAAATAGACATCCATGCTGCCACAATTTAAAGGGTTGGTTTGTTCCCTTCATGAGTACTACATGCCGTTACACTGGGGCTGTCCGTATTCCATCGCAAATGTAAGATAAGTGCACGAAGTCATTCATGACATTAATTGGTGCATGTGATAATCCAATGGAGCTTTACCGGTGAAAATCAAGGGGCTAGGATGCCCGCCGCCAGCAAAAGGCCGCTTGAACTATAAGGAAGCTACCTCGCAATCGAGAGAGGCGAAAGCAAACTAGGGGCTTATCTTGCCCAATGTTTCATGTACAAATATAAAAAATATATATATATAAAAAAATATGGCTCGCTAGGTTGAAACCCAAAAGGGCAACATAGGCAAAAGTTAGAGCATTGCACAAAAGAAGCCCGCTAGGTTGAAAACCCGAAAGGGCGGCCTAGGCAAAAAAAAGGGTGTGAACAAAGAGATAAAATAAAAAAGAAAAAGAAAAATAGAAGGGGCTATCACCATGGAAAAGTAAAAGTCTCATTTTCTTTTCACCTCAAATGTTCTATTTTCCTTTCTTTCCTTACAAAGTAGACAAACGGCAGCAACCCATGACAACTACGATGGAGCAATCCACTGCAACAACTACAAAGGAGTAATCCACCACAATGAGCTACAAAGAACAACTCACCTCAAACGAACCTCACACCCCTAAACTCAAAAACCAACTTCATCGTCAACCGGGCAACCACTCAAAGCCAAACATAACCTACCTTGGGCCAACGTTCTTTCTTTTCTTTCCTCCCACACATAGCCACTGAAACCCGACACCATCGTCAAGCGGGTCATCCCCGAACTACGCGGACCTGAGCTTCTCACCTTAAGGAGAACGTAGGCAACCTTAGGGTCCGGTCCAAAATATACACAACCCACCTCGTAGCCAATTTTCCTTCTCTTCTCTCTTGCCCCATATTTCTACTCCTGACTTCTTCACTCACAACTGATCAAAACATTTATTATTTCGAGACTACTTGTCTAAAACATAATCATAAGATGCATAACTAATCAACGAGGTCCATTCTCGAGCAATCAAATGAGAATCTTGAATAAAACAATTTTCAAATGTCTCGACAAGTCTTCCGTTCTACAATCTAGGAAAGAGCTAAACACTTACTTTCTGTCAAGCAGGGGCTTCCTCCCTTTTGTACATATATACACTCAGTTGCCCAAAGAGTCAAAATGTGAGTACTATCTCTCTCTCTCTTACTCTCCCCAAAATGCCCCTGCAAGTTTTCATACAATTATTTTTCTTATTTGGAGTCGACTGAATGATTTCTTAAAAAAAAAAAAAAAAAAAATTGACGCAAAAGAGATGCCCGTTGGATTGAAAACCCGCAAGGGCGGTCTAGGCATAAAAAAGGGTGCGTCTTAAAAGAGGTAGGATACCCCGCTCTACGCAACTGGGGCTTCCCTAACAAAAAAGGACCGACCATAAGGTTTCTCAAAGAATGCCGGGGCTTCATCGAGCACATACTTAGAAGAAGAGGACTCCTCATCATCAAGCTCGACGTAGGATCTCTAAAAGGAAGGAGGATACCCGCTCATCAAACTAGAGCGTCCCTAACAAAATGGGTCGACTATGCGCTTTCTCGGAGAACACCGGAGCTTCAACAAGGAAGGGCATCCTTCATCGCCGAGCTCGGCACATGACGAACTCTTTGAATTGGTTAGAATCGTAATTAATTATAAAGAATCTTTATAAAGTCATAACACTTTCAAAAGTTTTCTCTTCCACGACACTTTGTTTATAAACCCGCACTCTCGGTCTCCACAAAATTTGTATAAACCTCCTCGGTCCACTCTGAGACCCATCTTTGTGATTCTTGAACCGACTCGGTCCTTCACCCTATTTCCTACACAATAGGATACCCTTACGTCCCAATCTGACTTGATTCAAAACCTTAGGTCCCGCACCTACCCGGTGTTGTTCAAATAGATACCTAGGTCCTAGAATTACTTAATCCCAATCATGTCTACACTTAGGGTCCCCCAATTTTATTAGAACCTTTTTAAGGTGCCCTTAGGATCCTTTGTGATCAGCACAGGTGTATTTCAACTCTTCAACAAGACAAACCAGCAAGAGGAAGCAAATCAGCAGATCAGTTAACAAAGTTGCCGATCAACTCCATGCCGATCAACTTGATACACAAGTTGCCGATCAACAACATGCCGATATAATAGACAGTCTGCACTGTCAGTCAGGTGACATCATTTCATTAAAGTCAACCTTGCTGATTGTCTCTATACTGTTTTATTATAAAGTAGTTTACCTGCTCTGTAATGATTTCTACGCCGTCTGACACATAGCTACTTTTAGCTATACTCTGTCTCTACTTGCTTTTGCAGGTAACCGGTTGAGACAAAGGGGTCTTTACCCATCAGACTTTTAAGGCACGCGTATCTTCGCCATTAATGCCAAGGATACTGCATTAAATGCTCCTCACCTACCCAGCTGGAAATTCAAATGTTATCCTTCTTCAACAAGCTAAGACATTAACTCCTCCTATATATAGAGGACTCAGTGCATTGAAGAAGGTTGGTGATTTTAGTGCATTGAAGAGAGTTGGTTGTTTGCAGCATTCATTGAAGCTCAAACATTCCTTGTCCAGATAATCATTAGATCATTTAATAGGACATACACTTGTGCACAAACTCTACAACACTGTTAGTATTCCCGAACTAGATTATTTTAAGGAATACGTTGTCTGAGTTTTCACACACCCACCTGAGTGAGATAAGTTCTTTTGAACTTGCCGCTCAAATACACTTGGTCAGATATTTGTTTTACGATTCATTAATCTATCTCTAGAATTTAGTCTTTGTATCCGGCAAAGCCGCTCTTGTAATAGACTAGGGATATTTAATAGTGCTCTTAACCCAAATCCAAGTTCTGACCAAACTTGGTAGAGGACGTAGCAGTATTAACACTGTGAACCTCTCCAAATCTCTGTGTCCTCTGTTACTTACTGTCCTTGCCGGTTGGAACTCTATCACCGGCAAATCATTGCTGTTCTTGCTGACTCAACATCATTTCCATTGACCAATCTCTTGAAACTGCATTGAACTTTTAGAAACTACTTTGTGTTTAAACCAAGCTCTCAAAACCTTTTATAAACTGATTTTGTGTGAGTTAAAACAAGTCATATCTTCTCCGCTGCGCTTACTGATAATAGTTTGCAATCTGATAAGTGACTTTGCATTTATAAAAGTGTTTCTTTGAAAAAGTTTTAATTAGGCTATTCACCCCCCCCTCTAGCCTATTTTCCTACCAATTGGGCCTAACAATTGGTATCAGAGCTTGGAATTTTGAAAGAAATTTCCAAGCTTTGCAGCTTGTTTGCCGATACCATGGCAGGAAAAATCATGCAGTCATTCAACATCACCACCATTCCGTTGTTGAATGTCAACGAGTTTGGTGTCTGGAAATCTCGTATGATAAAGTATATGAACTCAATCGATGACCGGTTGATGAAGGTCATAGAAGGTGGTCCAATCATTCCGTTAAAAGTTTCAACCACCTACAGACCTATTCCCTCCACTCCGCTGACACAACATGCTGATCGAGAAACTGAACAGGAAACCCATGTTCAGATTGATGAAACTTTGATTGAGAAACCCAGAGAGGAATGGACCGACGACGACAAACTTTCTGCTGCCCTAGATGGAAAAGCATGCCACATTATCTCATGTGGATTGGATGACAAGCAATACAAACTTATTGACTTGTGCTCCACGGCTCAAGAATGCTGGAACAAGCTCCTTGCATACTTTGAAGGTGACGAGCAGGTGAAGGACAACAGACTCTACGACTGCATTGCTGAGTTTGAATCCTTCAAGAAACAAGATGGTGAATCACTAAGGAGTGCCTACGACAGATTTTGCGAGGTAAGTAATTTATGTGCTTCATTAGGTAAAGTTTATACTATGAAAGATCTTAATATTCGTTTTCTAAGTTCTTTGGGAAATGAGTATCATACTAAGGTCACCGCTGTTAGAGAAGTGAGAGACTTAAACAAGACTTCTATTCAGAATCTTGTGTCTAGTCTATTTCTGTATGAGAGAGAACTGCAAAAACTTAACGTTCTCGACAAAAATTTCAAAAACTTGTCTCTATCAGCTCAGTCACAGATATCCTTTCCTTCAAACAAATTCCCTCCTATAGATCCACCTCAAACATCCTGCAGTTCCAATACCCATGAAATAACCTCAGAAAAACCTATGGAAGAAGACGAATTTGCCGCCTTCGCTAGGAACTACAAAAGGTTTAAAGACTTCAAAAGGATGCAGAAAGGAAACTACCAGCAACCAAAATCCTTCACACCACCATTTCAGAAACCAGCAAGCTACAATAAACCCTCTACTAGTGCTACCGATGGAAAGAACAACAAAGGTGATCTGGTCTGCTTCAACTGCAGAAAACCTGGTCACTTTGCTTCTAAATGTCCTCAACCAAAATATGAATACATGAGGAAGTCATTCAACCAGAGACATCCTAAGTCTAGAAGCTTTGTTGCCGATGAAAGCACAGAAAAGGCCTTGCCGGTTTGGTGTGAAACTGATTCCGATGAAGATGCCGATGAAGATGAAGATGCCGATGTAAGTTTTGTCGCCCTAGATTTGGAAGATGCCGATGTATCATCCTTGCCGACTCCAGTCTACCGAGATCCATCTCCACCAAGAACTCCAGTCAAAGAAGAATCTGCTGGAAGACCTCAACCACACTTCAAAGAAATAAGTGTCAAAGCTGAAAACCCATATGGATACAAAGTACACCAAGTGGGAACCTCACTCTATGGCCAGTGTAACTCTTCTCAATTTACCACCATCAAATCAAAATCCTTACCGATGACCAGAAAACTATTATTCAATGAACAATCTAGCATTGCCAAAAACATATCAAAACCCATCTCTTCCCTACCTAACTTCTCTCCTGGACCCATTGCCTCTGCTCCTAAAATTTTAGCTGATCCTTGTCCTGAAATATCCAAAGCTGAAATGATAGAGACAATGGATGAACTTTTTATCGATCATGAGAAGCTGAGTAGCGTTCATAAAGTGATGGCTGCTGATTTCAAAAGAATTTCTAACGAGAATAGCTCGCTTATGTCTGAACTTTCAGTTCTCAAAAGACACGAGCTTGAGTCTACTTCTTTAAAGAAAGAAAACCTGGATCTCAAATGCCAAGTAGCAGTATTGATAGCTCAGATCGAAGATCTTGTGAAAAGAAACAATCATCTCTCAAGGATTGTTGATTCTTACACAAAATCTAGAGTTGCTGTTGAAACAATCCTACAGACCCAAATGTCATATAAGGACCAATCTGGGTTAGGATTTGATTCCAGCAGCAGTAGCTCTACTGAAACTTGTGCTACCGAGAAAAAGGATGAGAAAGTTGAATGTAATCCTGTTAACTCAGTGCATAAGGATGCTAAGCCAATTTACAGTGCTGTGGCAATGAAGTATCCTAAGAACCAGAACAAAAGGAATGATAAGCACAAACAAAGATATGTTAAGGTTGCTGATACTGAGTCTGCCGATAACGGTATTCTTGGTGAATACATCAGTAGAGCAAGTGCTGCCGATCTGACCTCCTCTGCTGCCGATGGACAAGTGCCTAAAAAGGTAACTGCCAAAGGTAAACAGAATGGAAAGAAAGGCAACACTGGCACCTTTAAACATACTAAGTTTGTGCCTGCTCAATTCCCTAGTTCTGCCGATGCACCGACTAAACAGAATGATATTCTACCGACTCCACAGCCTATCAGTCAAGTGAGATGTTCTAATTGTTTTGATTATGGTCACAAGGCTCATGAATGCCTCTTGAAGCACCTATCTGGACCCACTGAGGTTTCATCCTCAAGTAGTGGCCAGATGTGGTTGCCAAAGAGGAACTAACCCTCGGACCCTTGAATAAGGGGGACCATAAGCATACCGTTTTATTTCAGGAATGCTTCATGGCCTCAACTGGTGCAAGCAAGGATTTGTGGATTCTAGATAGTGGCTGCTCAAGACATATGACAGGATTTGCAGATCTTCTTGCCGACATTATCGAAGCATCAGGTCCCCCAGTAGTGTTTGGTGATAATGCCAGAGGAAAAATCGTCGGTATAGGTACCATCAAGAGAGGTGCAGTTACTGTACAAAAGGTCTCTCTAGTGGATGGTCTGAAACACAACCTTCTATCAATATCACAATTCTGTGATAAAGGAATGCAATGCGTATTTACTACTTCCAGTTGCTATGTGAAAGACATTGCTTCCAATGAAACTCTTCTCACTGCCAAACGTAAAGGTAACATTTATGCAGTAGACTTAAGTGCTATTACTGGTGTTGCTAATGTTTGTTTTGTAGCTAAGAACATCAGTGAGAACTCATGGCTATGGCACAAGAGACTCAGTCACTTGAACTTCAAATATCTATCCAAGCTTGCCGGTTCAAATCTTGTTACCGGTCTGCCTCAAGTGTCTGCTGATCAAGCAAAGAAATGCAAGGCCTGCCAGCTTGGAAAACAACATAAGTCATCTTTCCGAAGCAAGCCCTGCATGTCAACTTCTAAGTGCCTCCAAATGCTACATATGGATCTATTTGGCCCCACATCTACAGCAAGTATCGGGGGAAGTAGATACACCTTGGTTGTAGTAGATGATTTCTCTAGATATACTTGGGTGGAAACTTTCAGTCACAAAGATGACACATATGCTGTTGCCACCAAGTTATTCAGACTACTACAAACTCAGAAAGAAAGCGATATCATCAGTATGAGATCAGACAACGGCACTGAATTCAAGAACAATGGTATTGCTCAGTACTGTGATGATCATGGTATAGACCACAACTTCTCAGCTGCCGGTACACCACAACAAAATGGTGTTGTTGAGAGGAAGAACAGAACTCTCATTGAAGCTGGTAAGACCATGATTGCCGAAGCCAGGCTGCCGAAGTACTTTTGGGCTGAAGCAATCAATACAGCCTGCTTCACCCAGAACAGATCTCTAATCAACAAATTCCTTAACAAGACTCCTTATGAACTCTGGAGAGGCAGAATTCCCAACATTGGATTCTTCAAGATATTCGGCTGCAAATGTTACGTGCTATACAATGGAAAAGAGCACAGAGGTAAATTTGATGAGAAAGCCGATGAAGGAATCTTTGTTGGATACGCTAAACACAGTAAGGCCTTTCGAGTTTTCAATAAGAAACTTTTGAAAATTGTTGAATCTGTTCATGTAACCTTTGATGAATTTGATTTGTTAGAGTCTGACAAGGCTCCAAATAGTACTAATGTGTCTAGTGCTCATGAGACAGGTGAATCCAGTAATACTAATCCTGCAGATCAAGTACCAGCTGCTGATCCAGTCATTTCAGCAGAAGAATCAGCAGATGCTCCGTATTTTCCTTCATCAGCAGAACCAGAACCTGCTGATGAATTTCATAATCCGTTTGCCGATGCAAACTCTGCTGATCATCCTGAAGACAGATCTAGCCCTCAACCAATTTCTGTTATAAGACCTATTCCTCCAAGCTTTCATCCACCTCTCACTCAAAGTTCTTCTCCTACACCTTCTGCTGATCTTGATCCTCCTCTAGAATCCTTACAACAAGAATCAGTAAGACAAGATGTGCCGAGAGAAGTCAGAACTGTTCGTGATCATCCATTAGAAAATGTGATTGGTGATGTCTTTGGTCCCAGATTAACTAGGAACCTTAGTAGAGCATTTGCTGAAAGCCTTTTCTCATCTGCTATGGTCTCCGATATAGAACCAAAGAAGACTGAAGAAGCTCTTGCCGATCCTGGTTGGGTTGAAGCCATGCAAGAGGAACTGAATCAGTTTGAAAGATGCAAAGTATGGGAACTTGTGCCAAGACCAACTTCTCAGCAAGTTATTGGTACTAAGTGGGTTTACAGGAACAAATTGGATGAAGCTGGGAAAATCATTAGAAACAAAGCAAGGTTAGTTGCTAAAGGCTACCGTCAAGAGGAAGGAATCGACTACGATGAGACATTTGCTCCTGTTGCAAGATTGGAAGCTATAAGACTTTTCTTAGCCTATGCTGCCTTCAAGGAATTCAAGCTATATCAAATGGACGTGAAAAGTGCCTTCCTGAATGGAGAACTCCAAGAACTAGTCTATGTTGAACAACCACCAGGTTTTGAGGACTCCAAGAAGCCTGATCATGTCTACCGATTGAAGAAAGCACTCTATGGCTTAAAGCAAGCTCCAAGAGCATGGTATGAAACCCTTTCTAAGTTCTTACTTAGCGATGGCTTAGGCTTCACTCGAGGTAAAATCGATACTACTTTATTTGTTGCCAAGCATAAGGGTCATTCATTGTTTGTTCAAATTTATGTCGATGATATTATTTTTGGTTCCACTAACGAATCACTTTGCAAGAGATTTGAGAAACTGATGCAGAGCAAGTTCGAGATGAGCATGATGGGTGAACTAACATATTTCCTTGGACTTCAAGTCAAACAAACCCATGAAGGAATATTCATCAGTCAAGCCAAGTATGCCAAAGAACTTATCAAGAAGTTTGGCTTTGACAATGCTCACTCTCAAAGCACACCGATGGGCACTAACATTCATTTAGATAAGGATGAGTCTGGTAAGAAAGTAGACATGACTGTCTACCGAGGTATGATCGGCTCACTCCTCTATCTTACTGCCAGTAGACCAGATATTATGTTTGCTGTTTGTGTTTGTGCCAGGTTTCAAGCTGACCCTAGGGAATCCCATTTGCAGGCTGTAAAACGTATTATTAAATATTTATGTGGCACTGCTAACCTTGGATTATGGTATGCAAGAGATTCATCTTTCAATCTTATAGGTTATTCAGATGCAGACTTTGCAGCTTGTAGGGTGACCAGAAAGAGTACAAGTGGAACTTGCCAATTTCTTGGTGATAGATTGGTGTCTTGGTCCTGTAAGAAGCAAGCATCAATTTCCACTTCCACTACTGAAGCTGAGTACATAGCTGCCGGCAGTTGCTGTTCACAGATTCTATGGATGAAGCAGCAGCTGGTTGACTATGAAGTTACCATCTCAAATTTGTCCCATCTATTGTGACAACCAATCAGCAATTTCAGTATCAAACAATCCGGTCATGCATTCCAAAACCAAGCACATAGACATCAAATACCACTTCCTGAAGGAACATGTTGAAAAAGGGAATGTTGTGCTGCTCAAAGTCCATACCGATTTCCAAAGAGCAGACATACTAACAAAGCCCTTGGATCAGAAAAGATTTGAATTCCTCAGAGGTGAATTAGGTATGATTGATTTTTATGGTTAAAATTGTGATAACTTTGCTACTTTGTGTTAGTCTGCCGATCAAATCAGCAGAGCATCAAATTATCTTGCCGACTACGAACATGCCGACAAAATCTTGCCGATCGAAAATTTTGTCAAAATCATCTTGCCGATTCTATCTATATATCTTGCCGATTCAAAATCAGCACGTCTCTGCAAAAGTTAAGATTCCTGACACATGACGTAAGCAATCAAATCAAAGGTACATCGGTCACACCATCTCCCTGACACGTGTGTGTACCTTTCTTATCCAAAATCGTGTCAAGATGTATTCCATTTAATGCGATACATCAGCAGGTAAACAGGTCATCATCACTTCTATTTTATTTTTGACTAATTTACCCTTTCTCCCTCTTACTTTTAACTGTTCATCTTACCGATTTGTGTGCGCATTAATTTTTGCGTGCGCACGGTCTCCGAGACAAAAGGTACAGTTATTTCTCTCCCTTGCCCTTTCATATTCTCTCTCTCCCCCATAACATATATAACGCCTTTCAAAATTCCATTAAGCTCTTTCTCCGCCATTTTTCTCTCTGCTCTCTATTCTCTCTATCTCTCCTCTTTCCAGATTACCAATTCATCGTTTTATTTGTTCATCTATTCATAATCTGGTAAGTGTTAATGTTTATTCTCTGCTCTTTTCTAATCATCTATGGTTTGATTTGTCTTTATGTCTAACATTGAGAGTTGTTTGAGTAATTTTGCAGACAATGTCCGGCGAAAAAGATATCTACGGAGGCTATGTTGACTCTGACTACTTCAACGATGAAGCCGACGGGGTTTTCTTGAAGAATCTTCTTATTGGGTCCTTGCTTGATTCGTTCATCACTCTATCAGGAGTTAGTTCAGTATTTGTGGATCTTGTCAGAGAATTCTTCTCCAACTCTTCTGTTGTCCGCTCTCGTGCTGACTCCTCCGTTATCGTCTCCATCAATTCTACAGTTTTGGGCGTGCAGATCTCTATTTCTCCCTCTTCTATCTCTGAAGTTTTTCCCAATCTTGGGAATGAAGGGTTGAGTGCTCTAGTTGATGAGCAGGAACTGGATAAGGCTTGGATTATCATGAGAGGTGCTGGCACAAGGCTTAGTGGCATTAATCATCTGAAGATTCATTATCCCCGAAGATACTATGCTTTGGCTGAGATAGTTGATAGATGTCTCATTTGCCGATCTGGATCCCACAGCAATATTACTGATGTGCAATTTGAAGCTATGGCCGCCATTGTTCTGCAGATTGAGTTCAACTGGTGTGCCTACATATTCAGGATTATCGCTACGGCTGCTGATAAGTGGGCTTCTGACAGATTGAAGAACAAGGCCAATCCTGGAAAAGGATGCCATTATCTGTTGATAAGTATGATTCTGAGGAGAAATGCCAATGTAGTGGCTGCCGATCGCTTTCCATCCAGCTTGCCTTTCAATAGGTTGAAGTTCTTTGATGCTAAGGATTGGAAAAGGATTTCAAAGAATGCTTCCAGTGCCGATGCCCCTTCTGTTGCTCCTGCACCTGTTGTTTCTAAAAGGAAGAAAAAGGCAAAGACCATTCCTTCAGTTGCTTCTCAATCAGCAGCAGTCTCTACTCCTGCTACTTCAACAGATAGGATTCTTGCCGATTCTACTCCTGGTGCTCCAAAGAAAAGGAAACTGATAAAGGTTGCCGATCAAGTGGTGACAAAGAAGGTGAAGCTTGCCGATGAAGTTCCTTCTTCCACTATTCCTCCTGCTGATCCCAGAGCTAAGCTAATTAGGTTTGCCCCTGCTCATCTTGCCGGTGCTTCCCTATCTACCGATCCTGCTGTCAAGGTTGAAATTCCTGATGAAGAATTCACTGATGACTTTGCCGATGGCAAAAGTATTGAGGATGTCATTGAGAAGCTCAAGTCTCAGACTCCTAGGAAATGCGCTCCAATCAGAAACCCAACTTTCCACACCTTCTACAAGAATCCTTGGTCCTTCACCAACAAGGTCTTGAACAAGAAATGGGTCTTTCCGATTGACCATCTGCCTCCCTTTATTCGTCGTCTTCTTCAGTTTCATGAAGAGATGAAAGACACTGTCACTCCCGGAAATCCTGCTGATTATGTTGATCAAAGGAGTTTGGACAGACGCACTGATATGTGGAAAGAGAAGTTTGTACCTCTATCAAAGTTCAAGCAGTTGAAAGAGGCTGAACTAAAGCTCAATTTTGGTCGGTATTTTGAATTTCTACCACTTTCCTGGAACCAGATCTATCTCTTTCAAGACAGAATTAGACAAGATATGATGGTTCAGGATGTATGGATTATCTACGCCAGGACTTTCAATCAGCTCTCTCAATTCACAGAGTTTGATCCTTATCAGATAGGCAGAATGGAGAATAATGAAGATCTTCTGACCTACAATGATGACGAGGCTCCTGCTGACAGTCCTCTCAATGCTCACTTCTTCAGATCAGTCAAGAAAGTCACTATGGACTTGATTGACAAATCCAATGAATTTCTGCTGAAGCAAGATGCCGATCGCCTAGCTGCCGAAAATCTTGCCGATCCATCTGCTCAAACTCCTTCTCCCAGCAGCAGCAAGACTTTATCTGATGCCGATGTTCATTCTGCCGATGATGTAGATGCTGCTGATAATTCTTTTATTGCCGATGGTGACTCTGCTGACAGTGATTCTGATGCTAATAATGATGATGGTGCTGATTTGCTTGGTGATTTGGTTTGTGCTCACAAAGCTGCTGCTGACTCTCCTTCCACTTCACTTACAACAGATAGTGACAAAATGCCAATCAGAACTGTCATGGCTAAAGCTTCCACTGCTGAAGTCTATGCAGAATCTGTACTTGAGGGTGATAGTAGTGTTGAAGGAAGGCATTCCGGTGATTCTATAGTGGAATTTCATGTTGAGCAAACTTCAGACACTCAACCTCTGATGGGTCTATCTGCCGACCTTGCTGCTCCAGTTGAGACAACTATGGACACTCAACAGTTGGATGTATCTGTTTCAGGAGGAGAACTTGCTGAAAAAGTGACTAATGAGACAACTGCTGACACTCATCTTACTGAGAAAACTACAGACACTCAGTTAATATCAGTCACCCCTGAAATACAGATTGTTCCTCCTACTGGAATCAAGGAGGTTGTGGAGTTGGGAGGAGGTGCTGATGATAGTACTCCTAATATGGATGCTGACATTGCTGCTAGTTTACAGTTTGAAGAGATTCTTCATCAGCCTTTGTTCAGCTTGCCGTCCGTTATCATCCCTCTCTTACCGGCTCCTGCTGCTGCTCATGCCAATGTAGATCATGCTGATGAAGCTGATCCTGTTGCTGCTCGTGCCGATGTAGATCATGCCGATGAGATAGATCCTGCTGATTACATGGTGGTTGGAGAACAAGCCTTTGTTGATCCTGATGCTGTTGATACTTCTCCACCACCCAGCTATGATTATTTTCTCAATGGGAAGGATATGATGTGCTCCAACTGGTACACTTCCAATGCATCTATCCCCTCCAACAAATTTGGACAGCCTCTCTTCACTGTTCATCCAAGGTTATCCTTCAAGTATACCTTAGGCAAATGTCCACTCCCATTCGGCAAAGACCACCCTCATGTAACCAAGCATAAATTCTCTCCAGGAGGTTCTACCAGTGATAGTCCAATCTATCTTCCCTGGATTCTCAATGATGATGACATTGTTCGTACAAAGGGAAAGACTCCTCGGATTTCTAGACTTAAGAAGAAAGTGGTCTATGACCCAATTCGATCTAGACCAGGACAGATAAAGATTAGAGGTGAATCTACCCTTCCCGGTCCTTCTCCAACTGAAGTGTACATTACTACAAATGGATGGATGAGAAGCTGCTTGATGATCAATGATCTGCTGACTGACATCATTGAAGTTAGGCATACCAATCCTCGTGGCCTTCTTTATTTAATCAAGTCTGCCGCTTTGGCTATGACTCTGCCATTATTCCATCCTCGTCAGCGTGCCGATCATCTAGTCTATACCTCAAGGCTGATGAATGCCGGGTTAATGACTATGATTCTTGAAGGTCGTGCTTACTTGAACTTAATCTTGGCTACCTTCCTTTCACTTGAAGACGGTGGTATGTTTCTGCTGCCGACTGATCGTGCCGTTATAGTTCATCCTGCTTTTCCTTTGCCGATCTGTCGTGCCGATGATTCTGATGATCTCATTGTCTCAACTTTTGTCCCTGCCGATTTCTTCTCTTCTGCTGATGATGCTGCCCTTCAATGGTTCTTACTTATTCCTGCTGCTCCTGTTCCTCCCTCTCCATCTCAGCCGATCTTGATCTCCTCTGATGATGAGATGATGACTGATGATGTGCTTATTGAAGATGCTGATCTGAATAATGAAGATTTTATCCCTTCAATTGTGCTCCCGACGTCTGCCAGTATTTTCCAGCCGACCATCGTCAACAGTCTGTATGAGTATTTGAAGTTTAGTGAAGGCGATTTCACAAATCAGCAAGTGCCTGCCACTCGTGCTGATGTTGGTGATATGGCTCTTTCTGTTGGTGACCTGGTTAAGGATGTTCACAAAGACCTGGTTAAGCGTCTACGTAAGTCCAATCAGGAGGAGGAGAATACTCTGGTTAAAGAATTGAAAGCTCTCCTTGCAGACAGAGACGAGCGTATTATGGCTCTTTCTGAATCCTTGGGGACAACTCATAACATTCAACAGAATCTTGTTGATAATCAGAGGCTGCAGATAAGAGATATGGGAAGACTTGAAACAGAATTGTCTAAGACCAAAGCTGCCCTTGCCGAAGCTAATCTGAAGATAGCTGCTCTTGAAGCCAACAACAAGATGCTGTCTGAAAGATTGGAAAGTGCGCAGAGAAGACAGAGCAAAGCAAAGAGGAAAGCTGAAAGAAAAGAAGAAAGAGCAAGGAAGAAGGCTAGGAAGACTGAATCTACAAAGGACTCAACTCCAGCAGCAGATCCCAAGATTTCTGATCCTCCAGCTGCTGATCCTTGAGTCACATAGCCTATGATGTAGATATCTTATTGAAGACCTTCACAGACAAATTTCTTTGCTTATAAAATTTTTTATTGTGCTAATATGTTTTTCTTATATTTGTGTTGTTATCTGCATTATTCTGTGCTATTTCCTTTTGCAGATCATCACTCTTGCCGATTCCTTGAACCGGCTTCACCATTTATTTTGGTGAATCCACCTTTTGCATTAGACATCTAGTGTGACTTACCTTAGGATTTGGTTATACCTAGATATCCTTAGAAATCTTTTCCCTAAGATAAGTGATGTCTTTAGCTTTAAGGGTGATTGGACTTAAGTAATTAGGAGGAGATTGTTGTTCAAATAGATACCTAGGTCCTAGAATTACTTAATCCCAATCATGTCTACACTTAGGGTCCCCCAATTTTATTAGAACCTTTTTAAGGTGCCCTTAGGATCCTTTGTGATCAGCACAGGTGTATTTCAACTCTTCAACAAGACAAACCAGCAAGAGGAAGCAAATCAGCAGATCAGTTAACAAAGTTGCCGATCAACTCCATGCCGATCAACTTGATACACAAGTTGCCGATCAACAACATGCCGATATAATAGACAGTCTGCACTGTCAGTCAGGTGACATCATTTCATTAAAGTCAACCTTGCTGATTGTCTCTATACTGTTTTATTATAAAGTAGTTTACCTGCTCTGTAATGATTTCTACGCCGTCTGACACATAGCTACTTTTAGCTATACTTTGTCTCTACTTGCTTTTGCAGGTAACCGGTTGAGACAAAGGGGTCTTTACCCATCAGACTTTTAAGGCACGCGTATCTTCGCCATTAATGCCAAGGATACTGCATTAAATGCTCCTCACCTACCCAGCTGGAAATTCAAATGTTATCCTTCTTCAACAAGCTAAGACATTAACTCCTCCTATATATAGAGGACTCAGTGCATTGAAGAAGGTTGGTGATTTTAGTGCATTGAAGAGAGTTGGTTGTTTGCAGCATTCATTGAAGCTCAAACATTCCTTGTCCAGATAATCATTAGATCATTTAATAGGACATACACTTGTGCACAAACTCTACAACACTGTTAGTATTCCCGAACTAGATTATTTTAAGGAATACGTTGTCTGAGTTTTCACACACCCACCTGAGTGAGATAAGTTCTTTTGAACTTGCCGCTCAAATACACTTGGTCAGATATTTGTTTTACGATTCATTAATCTATCTCTAGAATTTAGTCTTTGTATCCGGCAAAGCCGCTCTTGTAATAGACTAGGGATATTTAATAGTGCTCTTAACCCAAATCCAAGTTCTGACCAAACTTGGTAGAGGACGTAGCAGTATTAACACTGTGAACCTCTCCAAATCTCTGTGTCCTCTGTTACTTACTGTCCTTGCCGGTTGGAACTCTATCACCGGCAAATCATTGCTGTTCTTGCTGACTCAACATCATTTCCATTGACCAATCTCTTGAAACTGCATTGAACTTTTAGAAACTACTTTGTGTTTAAACCAAGCTCTCAAAACCTTTTATAAACTGATTTTGTGTGAGTTAAAACAAGTCATATCTTCTCCGCTGCGCTTACTGATAATAGTTTGCAATCTGATAAGTGACTTTGCATTTATAAAAGTGTTTCTTTGAAAAAGTTTTAATTAGGCTATTCACCCCCCCCCCTCTAGCCTATTTTCCTACCAATTGGGCCTAACACCCGGTCAGTCTTACATAGGTTACACCATAACCCCTTTGCTCGACCCTCCATAAGTTAGTAGCGGGACTCCTAAAGCCTCAAACCAGTCTTACCCAAAACCTCAAGCCTTAAGCCAGTCTACCGAATCCAAATCCTTAGAATGACCTATTAGGTCCCGAACCTACTGGTCTCGAGTCTACCTGATCTCTTAGATCCCAAACCTACCAATATATGTATTCATCCTTACCTTGTCCAGACTATGTCTCCCGTATCCTCTTAGGTCTAACCTCTTAGGTCTACCCAGTCTAACCTATTGAACGATCCCTTAGATCCCAAGTCCATTCAAGTCTACCAAGCGCCTACCTTGTAGGTCTCTAGCATATCCGATCCACACTTTAGGTCTCAGATCCTAAACCCTTTAGATCACAAAAATATCTACCCTCTAGGTCTATAACCTTAGATGTCGACCCTTAGAACTCTTTAGTTCCCAAGCCTGCTCGGTCCAACCAAAACAATGCCATATACGCATACTGTCATACCCAAACCATGGCCTTGCCACTCTTAAACCTAGTGTCACTCCTTAGCTTCAAAAGACTTCCTAGTCTGACCTTCAACCACTTAGGTCTCTAACCTACTTAATCCGAGCCGAGTCTAAACCTCACCACCTACAAGGTCCACCCTTGAACTCCATGGATCTCAAACCTTTCTTCCCCACGAGTCCAAACCTCAAACGTGCTCGAACGCATAGGACCTCCCGCGTACCGTGATATGCCATAAAGATATCAAAACCCGTCCAGTCAAAAATCATGCGCTTAACACCTTTAGTCCCATACCAAACCCACCTTTGCAATCGCCGAACGAGCTTGGTCACGCGAGACCAAAGCATACCCAATCCAACTTAAGGTACCTATTGTACTCAAGCAAAGTCTTGGACACTCAATCCATTTACCTAAAGCGCCAACATGGTCATATATCCAAAACCATTTCCTGCACCTACGGTTCGCACCTAGCCTAAACTTTCAAACACTCTAGGATCCAAGCCCGACATGCGTATTAGGTACTAGGATCATCCAATCCCAATCCGTTGCACCTTGGCCGACCTCAAACCTGCTTGGTCCTAACCCATAACATGGTTTCTCTAGGACAAAAGACTTACCCGCTTGAAAGCCTTATGTCCCAACGCTACCCTACCTAGCCTTCGATCTCCTAGATCTCACGCCTACCATTCCATTAGGCCCAGGTCTCCTTAACACATGTCTGAGTCTTACCCTAGCTAAACCCTAGCACTCTAGCCTAGGTCTAACCTATCGAGCCTATCCAGCCATGAGGTATCAAGCTCACCTGCCCCAAACCGCAACACTCTTAGACCTCAAACTTGCCCGGTCTAAACCAAGACAAACCTTCAAATGCTTTCGGTCTCCAAACCCTAGCCTTAAGCCTAAGTAGTCACATTCTCTCAACCCCATCCTCAAGCCTAGGTTGCTTTATCCTCTACAAACCCTAGCCTCAAGCCTAGGTAGTCACCTTCTATTCAAAGCCTAGCCTTAAACCTAGGTAATCGTATTCCCTCTAAACCCTAGTCCCAAACCTAGGTAATCGCCTTCTCTCTAAACCCTAGCCTCAAGCCTAGGTAGTCACCTTCTATTCAAAGCCTAGCCTTAAACCTAGGTAATCGTATTCCCTCTAAACCCTAGTCCCAAACCTAGGTAATCGCATTCTCTCTAAACCCTAGCCTCAAGCCTAGGTAGTCACCTTCTATCCGAAGCCTAGCCTTAAACCTAGGTAATCACATTCTCTCAAACCCTAGCCCCAAGCCTAGGTAATTACATCATTCCAAACCCTAGCCTAAAGCCTAGGAAGTAACATCCTTCTTAAACCCTAGCCTCGATCCTAGGTAGCCACATCCTTCCTAAACCCTACCCTCGAGCCTAGGTAGTCACATTCCCTCCAAACTCTAGTCTCAAGCCTAGGAAGAACCATCCTCTTTAACCCTAGCCCAAGTTCTAGGGAATTTCCAAAGCCCCACATGAAACATCATTTCCAAATTCCCGAAACCCTAGTCTCGAAACCTAGGAAATTTACAATCTTAATCCCCCGTCTTATTGAACCCTAACCCAAAACCTAGGATACAATGCCCTGTCCAAAACTTAATCTACCCTAGCAAGTCGCATTCGCTCTAAACCCTAGCCTCGAGCCTAGGTAGTCGCATTCGCTCTAAACCCTAGCCTCAAGACTAGGTACTCGCATTCGCTCCAGACCCTAGCCTCTAACCTAGGTAGTCGCACTCTTTCTAAAACCCTAGCCTCAAGCCTAGGTAGAAATTATCCTCTTTAAACTCTATCATCAAGCCTAGGATTCAACATTCCCTTCAAACCCTAGTCCTAGACCTAAGAAATTCCTTCACCTTAGTCTCAAAATATAGGATGTTTACAGTCCTTAGCCTTAAAACCTAGCCCAAAGCCTAGGTTACCACGAACATTTCCAAGCCATAGTCACCAATCCCGGAAAATGGTGAACCCTAACATCAAGCTTAGTGGACCTTCCACAAAAGCAATCCCTCTTCCCAACGGTCCATGGTCTCAAGCCTAAGAAGTCACAACCTTTCCAACTCCCAGCCTTATGTCTAAAATCCAACGCCTTTGCAACCTCTGAGCCTACCACAACTCCAAGCCCTAGCCTTCTAGACCTAGGAAATTCCTAAACCCTAGTCCCAAACCTAGGAGAGTCATGGTCCTTAAACACCAGTTTCCAAACCCTTGTTCGAAACCCTAACATCTAGGAAGTTCCTAAACCTCAACCTTTCCAAGCCCTAGCACTAAGCCTAGGATAGAATACTCTCCTCATGCTTAAATAAACTCCTATCCCTAGCCTGTAAGCCTAGGAAACCCACAGTATCTCCAAGACATAATCTAAAGCCCAAGAAGCCGTGACATCTTTGGCATCCCTATCTCAAGATTAGGAGACCACCATCTTCCTTATTCCCTTTCCTTAAAAGAGCCTTAGGTCCTACCTCTAGGCAACCAAGAAAAATGTCCCTTACCTAACACCTTGGTCTCAATGGCTCGTAGCCTCATCCCCTCCTAAATTAGGATAAGCGGAACCCATATCATGTTTCCCATATTAGAAACTCCCCAAGAGTCCATCTCCTTCGCATCTCCCTAAAGGTCATTTGCCCTTGTGACTCACCAAAGAGTCCCTTGTGACTCCCCGAGAGTCTATCACCTTTGTGACTCCCCGAGAGTCCGTCACCCTTGGGACTCCCTGAGAGTCTATCACCTTTGTGACTCCCCGAGAGTTCATCCCGTTTGCGACTTCATAACAATCCATCATCTTTGCCTCCACATGCAAAATTTCAGTTTTACCCCTAGTACATTCCCCTTTGATTCATTTTAGGTTCCCTTAGCACTGTTTTGACTGATATTCGATACCTTTGGGAACGGAAAGCCCCTTAAAATTTCCATTCTTCACCAAATATTTGCTTAGGATTCGTATGGTTGTAGAGACTTCGGCGCCTCTATGACATACGCATCCTAGATCGATCGCGATTGGCAGAAGCCTCGGCGTTTCTGTTTGCGGGAGATCCAGCATCTATTTTAGCATTTCCTAATATTTGCTTAGGATTCGTATGGTTGTAGAGACTTTGGCGCCTCTATGACATACGCATCCTAGATCAATCGTGATTGGCAGAAGCCTCGGCGTTTCTGTTTGCGAGAGATCCAGCATCTATTATTTTAGCACTTCCTAATATTTCTTAGGATTCGTATGGTTGTAGAGACTTCGGCGCCTCTATGACATACGCATCCTAGATCGATCGCGATTGGCAGAAGCCTCAGCGTTTCTGTTTGCGAGAGATCCAGCATCTATTATTTTAGCATTTCCTAATATTTGCTTAGGATTCGTATGGATGTAGAGACTTTGGCGCCTCTATGACATACGCATCCTAGATCGATTGTGATTGGCAGAAGCCTCGGCGTTTCTATTCGCGAGAGATCCAGCATCTATTATTTTAGCATTTCCTAATATTTGCTTAGGATTCGTATAGTTGTAGAGACTTTAGCGCCTCTATGACATACGCATCCTAGATCGATCGTGATTGGCAGAACCCTCAGCGTTTCTGTTTGCGAGAGATCCAACATCTATTATTTTAGCATTTCCTAATATTTGCTTAGGATTCGTATGGTTGTAGAGACTTTGGCGCCTCTATGACATACGCATCCTAGATCGATCGTGATTGGTAGAAGCCTCGGCGTTTCTGTTTGCGAGAGATCCAGCATCTATTATTTTAGCATTTCCTAATATTTGCTTAGGATTCATATGGTTGTAGAGACTTCGGCGCCTCTAAGACATACGCATCCTAGATCGATCACCATTGGCAGAAGCCTCGGCGTTTCTGTTTGCGAGAGATCCAGCATCTATTATTTTAGCATTTCCTAATATTTACTTAGGATTCGTATGGTTGTAGAGACTTTGGCGCCTCTATGACATACGCATCCTAGATCGATCGTGATTGGCAGAAGCCTCGGCATTTTTGTTTGTGAGAGATCCAGCATCTATTATTTTAGCATTTCCTAATATTTGCTTAGGATTCGTTTGGTTGTAGAGACTTCGGCGCCTCTATGACATACGCATCCTAGATCGATCGCGATTGGCAGAAGCCTCGGCGTTTCTATTTGCGAGAGGTCCAGCATCTATTATTAGGGTTCGTATGATTATAGAGACTTCGGCGCCTCTATGACATACGTATCCTTGATCAATCATAATTGGTAGAAGCCTCGGCGTTTCTGTTTGCGAGAGATCCAGCACCTATTATTAGGATTCGTATGATTGTAGAGACTTTGGAACCTCTATGACATACGTATCCTTGATCGATCGTGGTTGGCAGAAGCCTCGGCGTTTCGTTAGCGCAATCGGCAGGAACCCTGGCGATCCTGATTTCGTTTACCATTCCATCTTGGGATTATTTAGACAACGTAGTCTTTAATTTTCCCAAATAACTTCATTGCTTACGAATGTTCATTCTTCATACAAGATAGTATCCGTAGGTTTATTATCCACAGTAGAAGTTCGATGTCTCGTCTTTCTCCAATGTCTCTGAACTACGACCGGCTTGATTCCTCAGAGGATACGTAGGAAACCTGAAAAGGTTCAGCCACCCGACCAACGCGACCAACGCGGTCATCTATCATCCCCAGCAGGTGCATTTTCCCCAGCAGAAGACATTGTTTCCCATCAGAGGACAATCATTCTAAATTTCCCCATCAGATTTGAACTACGTTTGGCTTGATTCCCCCGCGGATACGTAGGTCACCTGTCAAGGTCCAGCCGTTCCCTTATCTTTCATCTGTTTTGAAACTCATGTTTCAGACGGATCCTTCTTTTATCGTCGACCCCACATTGCCTTGCAAGAAGCGTCGCCGAGGGGCTACTGTTAGTACCCGATCTGAAAATGAGTTTATTAGGGCTTTCCCAAAAATACAAGGACTTTATAGGAATTAGAAACCTTGCAAAGACTTGTCCCGGATTCCCGAAATATCTCATTTATGGCAAAATCTATCAAAATAGGTAACAAATGGTTTCCTTAAAACCATGCAGAAACCCTAGCTTAAGAATCAAGTCAGCCTGCAACCTTGGCCACGCGGCCAACAATGCTGCGCGTCGACCTTGGCCACGCGGCCACTCTTGTCACCGGCTTCAACCATGGCCAGGCGGCCAACCTTGCGCTGGATGATCTGGACCGTCAGATCCTCCCCTCAAGTTTACTATATAAACTAATTCCATTCCATTGGTTTAGGGTCCGATTTTGAGAGCTCTAAGTCCGAATTTTGGAGTTCTTAAACACAATTTTCTCCATAATTAAGCATTCAAACACTCAAGGAGATCAAAGGTTTATTTCTTGCCAACATAGGTAAGTTTTCTAACTTTTTCTTCATGTTCTTGCATCATTTTTAATGTAGATCTTTTATACTCATGTTCTTGCATGTTTATTCATAGTTTCTTCATATGCTTTGCATGTTCATTCATATGTTCATAATATGTTCTTCGCATGTTCTTCGTGTTCATAGATTAAAACCTTATTTATGCTATATTTAGGGTTGTGATCTTCATAATTACATGTTATTTCATAGCCGATGATGATCGAGGGTTCATCAACCCGAGGATGATCTAGGAACTACTTCTAAACCCTAATCTTTAGGTAATTCCCCCCTCATTATGCATGATCCCGATTCTTCTGCCTATTCTAATTCTCTCGAACTACGCTGACCTGAGCTTCTCACATTGAGAGGAACGTAGGCAATCTTCGGATCCGGTCTAAATCACTAACACACTACATACACCGCATCATGATAGAAAGACCGATCAATTCGGGCAATAGGAGTGATAACGTCCAATATTCTTCTCTTGTTGTAATTTGACCCCCGAACCCATTAACATGCTTTTTTCAATGTTTTGGCTATAATTAAAACGGCGTGGCGACTCTCATAATTTTAATGTTACTATGAATATTCTCAAATTCAAACACACGTATTCACAGTTTCAACCCGAGATTCTCGATCTCTTCCTTCATCTCGCCATTAAGAGTTGCCCACTTCTCGGAAACCGCTCGCACGCTGCCTCTGCAGTTATCAATGACCCTAAATGGCTGCAAACAACAAAGGCAAAAGAGGCAAATGTCAGAAAATCGGTAAAATCCTCATTTAAGCATTTTACCCGAAAAATCGCAGAATTGCCTAGAACGACAGACAATATCATGTACTACTATACTACAATGATTTTCAACATCAACAAGGGTGAAATTCCATCGAAAAATTAGCCATGCATGATAAACCCTAGCAACAATGATTCTAGGCAAAAAGTCGATAAAAATCGAACTGCGAAGGCACCAAATTGAGACATGCAAAGACGAAATTGAAATATAAACTCAGTCAAAGGAAAATATCCTTACCCGCCTCGTCCGAACGGCGTGAGAAATATGATCATCGGGAAACGGGCACAACTCATCCGTCGCCCATACTTTGCCTCTCATGTGCCTACCAAAGAGGTGTTCCCTATGAGAACGATTTGCAATGGCCATTTGAAAGGGTTACGGATTACCAGAACTTGGTGAAAACAAATATTTTTGAGTGAGAAAATCGCCTAGGGTGAGAATTCCCGAAATGAAATAAGAAAAAGTGATTTGAGAATCACCTTCAGCGCCTCTGTTATGCGTAAAAACAGAGAAGACTCGTACGAGACATCGCTATCTCGTACGAGAGATCTCCAGAAAAATCTCAGAAAACCATGTTTCTTAGGAAATTCCAGAAAAGCCCTGCTTTTAACAGAAAGGTCAGAAGAAGCCCTGCTCTTCACTGAAAGGCTGAATCTGAACCCGGTTCAAGATGGAACATTGAGTCGTCAACAAATGGATATTTTCAGAATTGGAACAAGCAAAGTTGTTTCTCAGTACAAATTTATCCTCACCGCGCATCCAAGATCATGGGTGAGGAATGAAATCTGCATCAGCAAACATTAAATCCCATGACTGTCATCAAGACATAGGTTAATAGCACAGGATTTACAACCGGGTATCCCACGACTGTTATCAAGACGTAAGTTAATAACACAGGATCCCACCATTCAGAATCCCACAATTGTCATCAAGGTGGGATTGATGTATATGCAAGATTATGTCTCAAGTCTAGAGAGAAAAGAAATAAAGACACGTTTATTAAAGACTCAAATTGACTAGTCCGAGGTGGACTTTAACAATCTAACTAATGTCCAAAGTGGACTCTTGCTAGTAAAAAGTAAAAGACTAATGTCCGAGGTAGACTTTGACTAAAAAACTCTCTAGAACCTACGAAGACTGAAAGACTTTTTTTTATTATTATTATTTTTTTTTAGAAGGAGGTAGCCCCGGTGTAACTTCTTCTTCTATGCCCATTTGTTCCCTTGGCGAGTGATGGCTCCGCTATTGATGAGGCTTTGGATCTTTCTCTTCAGATAGAGGCAGTTCTCGGTGTCATGTTCGACGTGTTGGTGATATTTGCAATATTTGGAGGGATCTAAGTTTGATTTCGCAAGGAGCGGTTTATAGTTGAGTAGAGGAGACAACTTGCCGGCTTGAACTAGACTTTCGAAGCATTTGTCTAATGGCATACCCAAATCATCGAACTCGTCCTTGTTGATGAGTAGTCATAGGCGCCATCCCAATGGGGAAAGTCTGTGGTGACCCATACATTTGAGGAGCGTACAGGTGTTGAAATGGAGCATGATGGAGAGTGCGGTTGAGGTACTCGTAGATGCCTTAGACTGAAGATGCTTCTCGGTGTCCTTTAGGGCTTTGTACATCACTTTTTGGAAAGCGGTCTGTTTGCTTGAGGAGAACATTCCCAAAGAAGGCTTCTTGTTCATCGAGAGCGGTTCGGAAGAGGGTTGCTTGCTCATTGAGGATAGTCTCATAGTGGGCCGCTTGCTTGTTGAGGATGGTCTCGTAGAGGGCTTCTTTCTCATTGAGAGCGATGTTGGGGTGGAGAGTTGTCTCAACATCTTGGGTGGTAGCTTCGGTTGTGACTGCGTTGATCCATTCAGTAGACATGATGCAGGATTCTGTAGTGGTTGGTGGAGAAGTTAAGTATTTAAATTAAATTAGACTTATAATTAATGACAAGGCATTGTTATAAAATCATTTTTATAAAAGACTCGATCTCCGTATTTTTGAAATGTTCTTTGAATGAAAAGACTAAAAGTTTGACCGGGCCGAAAGCTACCTACATTCCCCTTACTATGCGGGAGAGGTCCCACACAAAGAGAGGCTCAGGTCACCGTAGTTCGGGTTAAGTAAAACAAGTGAGATAGTGACCGCAGAGGTCAGTGATTTTGAAAGCCATAAGTATTAGAAGATGACCGTAGAGGTCTACAAGTAAGGGGAGATGACTCGGTCCTTGGTTAGGTATAGGTGGAGGGACCCTAGGTACGGTGGCTCCTTGACTTGAGGTCGGGTAAGGTTTGACATGGGTAGACCAAGAGGTAGGTCGTCTAAGATCGGCTAGCTTGACTAAAGGTGGGGTCAAGATGAAGGATTGACCTAGATGGGTGAAAATGGCGGGTTGACCTAGATGGGTCGAGGTAGAGGTTTGACCTAGATGGTTCAAGGTGATTGGTGGACCTAGACAGGTCAGAGATGGGTTGACCTAAGTTGGTTGAGGTAGGGTTGACCCAAGCGAGTCGAGACATGGGTAAATTGACCTAGATGGGTCAATGATAGGTAGGTTGATCTAAGCGGGTCGAAGATGACTTAGGAGGTCAAAGGTTGACCTAGATGAGTCTAGATGATGGGGAATCCTAGATGGCTTAGAGGTAAGCCGGTTGACAAAAGTTGGCCAAAGCTTGACCTAGGCGGGATGGCATTGAGTAAGTTGACCTAGGAAGGTCAGAGGTTAACTAGGGTTGACATAGACGGGTCAAGGGTTGACTAGAGTTGATCTAGGGTAGACTAGGTTGACCTAAAAGGGCTGACCTAGATGGGTCGAAGGTTGACTAGAGTTGATCTACGGTAGACTAGGTTGACCTAGACGGGTTGAAGGTTGACTAGAGTTGATCTAGGGTAGACTAGGTTGACCTAGAAGGGTTGACCTAGACGGGTTGAAGGTTGACTGGAGTTCAACTATGGTAGACTAGGTTGGCCTAGAAGGGTTTACCTAGACGGGCCGAAGGTTGACTAGAGTTGATCTAGGGTAGACTAGGTTGACCTAGACGGGTCGAAGGTTGACTAGAGTTGATCTAGGGTAGACACACGCAACATAATGAATGATTTTAGTTAAGATTAAGATTACTTGTTTTGATAAGTGTTCTTAACTCGATCAAGGTGCATGGTTTAGAAATGAACAAGGATTAACCTCAACCGCTCACAAGTGAAATGGAGAGTTAGATAGCCCGGGTGCCACGAAGATAGAGGCGACAGGATCACCAAAATCTGTGCACTCAGTAGAGTATCCAGTAGGGTGTTCAGTGTGACACGGACTAGTGGTAGTGTGCCATTTGATTACGTATTTTTAGGAATGATATGCAATGCACGAGAGAATTCTACTAGCATAACAATTCATAGTAACAGTATTTAAGCATGAATTAACACAATCAGAGAAGATCTAGAACATTTAAAGCATGCTATAAACATATAAAATCTGCAAGAAATCGTTAGAATCAGATTTACAGATAAGGGAAACCGTACGGCTTGACAGCCGGCGTACGGGGGAAAGGGAGGTGTGCGGTGCTTAGTTACAGAAACGCCAGAAATTGCAGAAGTGCAGTTTTTTTTTTTGAAGAAAAAGGGGGTGCGCGAGGCAGTTAGAATACACATAAAATCACGAAGTTAATGGAAGTTAGACCCTCTTCAGTTTTGAAAAAATGTTTTATGAAAAACAAGTCCCCAACAAAGTCGCCACTGTGAATACCTGATATTAAAATCGAGAGTCGCACGTTGTTTTATTTGTTGTTAAAACATTGAGAAAACCATTTATGAGAATAATAGTGTTCGGGGATCAAATTACAATAAGAGAAGAATATTCATGTTATCACTCCTATTGCTCGACGAATCGGTCTTTCTATCATGATCAATGTGTGTGTGTGTTAGTGATTGAGACCAGATCCGAAGATTGCCTACATTCTTCTCATCATGAGAAGCTCAGGTCGGTGTAGTTCATTGATGAATTAGAATGGGGAGAGATAAAGCGGGATCATGCATATAGAGGGGGAAGTTTAGGGTTAGAAGTAGTTCCTAGATCCTATTAGAGTTTGATGAAACCCTAGGATCATCATAGGATATGGTATGTGCACATAAATAGGGATTACATCCTAGAAGTAGCATATGATGTATGATAAGTCATAAATCTAGCATTATAATAAAAACATCATGAATACATATGAATGACCACATAAACATGAAGATCGCTATCCTAGTTATAGCATATATTATGAGTTTAGACTAAGAACATGAAGAACGCATTAAGAACATATAAATATGGATGCATAAACATAATGAAAACATGCATAATATAGATCTAGCCTAAGAACATAACAAGAACATAATAAGAAAAGTAAGAACACTCACCTTGATCGGCAAAAACTATGATTGAAGCTTCTTGAAGATTCGAAGAGGCTTCGAGGGTGCTAGAAAGGCTTAAACTTAGAGTTTCCTCGTCAGTTTTGACTGTGGAACTCGTAGAATGAATTGTCCGTCCAAATGGATGAGAGGAGGGGCCTATTTATAGGAAAATTCTGGAAATTGGACAAGTGGCCGCACGGCCGAGAAGTGGCCGCATGGCCGGGATGTGGCCGCACGGCTTGATCCTCCAGAATTTGTGATTAGAACGATCTCCTCAAATCCTTATCAGTTTGTTCATGGGATTTGTCCATTATCCTGATGGATTTCGACCTAGAAGCGATTTTGTCTATCAGGGACTCTGGATAACTGTCGGATAAGTCCCTGTCAGGTTCTAATTGCCTAAAAGGTCCTCGGAGGCTCCTAAACATCTAAGAAGTCCTCTAACTTCAGATCGGGTACTAACAAGTAGTGGCCTTTTAGATGCCCTTACGGAAATTCCGTAGATGGTCGGGTGTCTAGGAGCTACATGTGTGAGTGTATTTACATAAAGAGATGACTTTTATGGGGTGAGTGCATGGGCTTTATCGTAACACCACTGATTTTCAAATTATTAAAATATTCTTGCTTGGTACTTCCAGACGTAGTCCACTCGTGAGACTAGCTGGTTAAGAAATTAATATTATGTTCTATTTTTATTTATTGCTTTCATATGTGTTTGTTGAATGCATGTTGTTTTTTGTCATGAGCTACTTGGTGTAAACACAGTGCTTTGGACATCTCACCTATGATTGCATACAATGTCCTTTACTTTGTTTTTGTTGATTTTTGTTACATCTCACCTATGATTGCATACAATGTTCTCTTAAGGAATTTTCTGTCCTTTTGTCTTTCTCAAGCTGGGGTGTATTTGGTTCACTTCACTAAGTAAACCAATTAATTAAATTTCAATGAATGTAAATGTAAAAAAGTTTGAATGCTTTTGATTAAAAAGCTACAACTTTAATAAAAACATTAAAATCGACCAAAGGTAATACTCCCTCTGTCCCAAAATAAATATTGCCATTTTTTGAACGTTAGTACGAAGGAACTTTGAGTGATAAATTTAGGTTGATTTAGTTATGTTAGAGCAAACTAAATCAAGAACGAGGGCAAGCAAAATAATCAAACACAACACAAGAATTTACATGATTCACCAACGTGGCTACGTCCACTGGCGGAGGAAGAATATATTATTATTCAATGGCAATATAATTACAATAGACGATAACTCTAATCTAGTTGCACGAATTATTTAGGCAAATAATTCCGTCAACTTAAATTCTTGATCTCTACTAGTAATTCTCAAAGATGACCGGCCAAAATTATGCTAATGGAGGGGTTAGTATTTATATGCATAATACTAGAAACCCAAAAGGAGAAGGAATCATGTTCCTTGAGTAGAATGTAATTGGAATCTTATTTCTTGTGTACAAAGTAATTTTATTCTCATTAAGAAATGGCTTTCCTAATTCTTGAACAATTTCTTGTTGTTAGTACCCAACCTGAAAATGAGTTATTAGGTATTCTAGAACTCACAGGGACCTCCCAGGTATTTACGAACTGCATAGGACTTATCCAAGATTTCCCGAAAAGCCCAGATAAGAAGATGTTGATGACCTGATCGGATGAGGCTGCAAAGATAGACGTTATCTAATCCTTTTCTAGCGTCCAGATTGATCAGAGCCTCGGGAATTGTGTCAATCCCTTGGACCAGCCGGGCGGCCACATGCAGAACTCTCTCTCTAAGCCTTTCTAGCAATCCCGAAGGTCCAGCGAATCCGCACTAGAGATTCGACTTCGTTCTTGTCAAGATTGGTGAGAATTTGTCATGTTTTCTTAGTTTAGATCTGATTTATGCTAGTTTCATTATGTTTATACACCTATATTCATATGATTCATAACGTGTTCTTCATGTTCTTGCTAGAATTCATAATATGATCTATGACTAGGGTAGCGATCTTCATGTTTATATGTTCATTCATACATGTTCATGATATTCTTATTATTATGCTAGATCTATGGCTTATCCCATGCATAACATGCTAGATCCAATGTTTTAATCCCTACTTATAATTTATAGCCGATGATGATCCATGAGATCTAGGAACTACTTCTAAACCCTAAACTTTAGGTAATTACTCCCATGATCAGTAACTCTCCAATGATGAATATGATGACTACATGTTTATCTTATCAATGGTATAATCACTATTCTAGGATGTGATCATCTTGCATGATTCTTTCTCCTCCCCCTTCACTATGCATGATCCTGCTTCTTCTCTCTATTCCGATTATGTGCGAACTACGCTGACCTGAGCTTCTCAAACGAGAGGAACGTAGGTAATCTTCGGATCCGGTCTCAATCACTAACACACCACTAACACCTAAATCATGATAGAAAGTCCGACTGCTCGGGCGATAGGAGTGATAACTTGATATTCTTCTCTTGTCGTAACTTGACCCCCGAACTCTCTTTGTTAGCTTTTCTCAATGTTTTAGCTCAATAAAAACAACGTGGCGACTCTTAATAAAGTTAAATGCCAACTTGAATATCCTAATCCCATAGAAAAGATAAATAAAGATAAATAAAAGAAAGACTTCCCGTGCGTCGCCCGCATTTGCGGAAAGGGGTCTTCACAGTGGCGACTCTGCTGGGGACTAGCTTTGAACATCTTCAAACATAGAGGGTCAAACTTTCGCCAATATCATGAGTGTACTTACTTGTTCTTTTCCCCTTGTACTTTATCTCTTGTACATTATTGCTTCCCTTGTACTTTAGCGCGTTAATATCTTAACTGTTTCCTATTGTACCCTTTCTAACTGTTTTGCATTGCATACATGTAAATACAAAAACTCTCTGTTTTCTCCTTAAAAAATAACTAGTTGTTGTCCGCACACTACCACTAGGTCTGTGTCATACTGCACACCCTACTGGATACTCTGCTGAGTGCACAGATTTTGGTGATCCTGTCGCCTCTATCTTCATGGCACCCGAGCTATCTAACTCACTGTTTTCACTTGTGAAGTAGTCGAGGTTAATCCTTGTTCATTTCAAAATCATTCACTCACGGAGTCTAGGACACTCCAAAGTTGACCGTTTGGTTTGACTAGCTTTTCTTTATAGACAATTAACGTGTCGTTCATGCCGTCATCTGTTAAGTCTTTAATGAGTCGAGATCTTTCGAGAGAAAAAAGCACAAAAAATGAAATTCCCTACAAGGGTGTGCATATGGTAAGCCGAGTGATACTTTATACAAGGATCTCAACTCGTTAAAAACTTAACGGAAGTAGCATAAACATTACGTTAAATGCCTTTAAACAAGGGTTAGTCGCTAGGATCCGTTAGGTCGGTGGAAGTCACTTGCCCTATAGGACCCTCGCCCAAATTGTCTGTTTTGGAGGTGCAATACAGGTGAAAAATGAGGGGTCTATAGATGTAGTGATGACCTCCACTGATCCAGGTTTTGTAGATAGTAACCCAAAAAGGGGTATCCCTTCTAACCATTAGGACTAATAATACATTGTTTTGTAAATAACAAAATACACTGCATGAGCCTTGTCCCGTCCTAAACCTCTCGTCCGCTACCTCTACAGAGAAGCAAGGTTGGGTCCGTTCCGGCGGTAGTCTTCAACGGTCAAGCCTTCTGCAAGCTCAGTCTTCAGTCTCCGCATCAGCATTGTCTCCATCATCAGAGCCTACTAATCCTAGTGTCTCCACTCCGCTAGTCTCCACTGCCTCTGCCGATCCAGATATCGCCGCCAGCATTAAGCCTTCGGACATTCCGCCACCTCTCCATGCCTTCTTCACCAACCTCATGCTATAGATTTCCAAGCTTGAGGATAAAAGCAAGTCTCTAGAAAGAGTCAACCAAGAGCTCAAAGATCACCTTCATACTGAGATGAAGAAGAAAGGTGTGGCAGCTAGTTTCCACAATGGGGAAGCTATTTTGATCGAAGACGAAACGGTGCCTATGACCTACCCCGCCAATGATGATGCTATCCCTCTTAAGGTGCCCAACTACCAAAGGGTCCCTCCTCCTGATTTCGGTACTAAAGCAACCTCTAGCAAGGGTCCGTATGAGCCGTCGCCAGAATTGATGGGTAGTTACTTGTCCTCCAGCAAGTTGTCGCCTCCCTCACTACCAATAAGTATCGTTGCCGCCATACCTACAGTCTCTACTACTCCTCTCGCTACTCAAGCCTATGGTAGCACAGACTTCTCCAATCACCCTCTAGTGGTTGCCATGCAAGAACAGATCCGCAAGCTATCCGACACGGTCTCCAAGCAATCCGCTCCAATAGTCAAGACCATTGACCCAAGCAATGTGGGTGCTCTACCTAGGGACTTCAAGATGCCGAAAGTCTCTACATTCCACGATATTACATGTCCTAAGACTCATCTCGACAGGTATGTGCTAGCCATGAGAGCTCGAGACTGCACCAACGAGCAAATGGCCCGAGTCTTCCATAACACATTGGACGGAATTACCCTCCATTGGTTTTTGAGTTTGGATCCCTCCTAACGAGATACGTGGGAACAAATCACCACTACTTTCTACGAGAAGTATCAGTCGAACATATATTGGCACGTCAACCGTACTGATTTAGAGAACACGATGCAGAGGCCCGGCGAGTCTATCTATGACTTCTACAAAAGGTGGAACCACAAGCTAGCAGAAGTTTAATACCCTTTTAAGGCAAAGGAACAAAAGAAAATCTTCCTCAAGTATTTGTTTCCCGAGCTTAGGGTGGCAATTGGTAATGGTTACTTTCCCGATCTTCGGGAAATGGTTGACGCTGGGGTCAGACATGAAGCCGGTATTACTGGTGGTGTTAAAGAAACTGCTAAGAGTGGAAATACCTCATTCCGCTACAAAGCTCCACCAAATGCCGCTCCTAAAGCTAAAGAATTGGCCAGTCAAGTGACTATGGTCCAAGAAAACTCCGCCTTCGATGTCCTAGCGGTGACAAGCAGCTTTCCCCAGAAAGAAGATCATTTCGATGACTTTGGCATGCCTACTAGTAAAGTCTTTGAAGTATTGATAAAGAAGGATTTGATCAAGCCGCTTGAGAATTATGAACCATTGACTAAAAGGGCTAACCTCGATGCAAAGAAGTTCTGCAAGTACCATAACTACATTGGCCATACCACTGACGAATGCATACTGCTCAAATGAGTCATCCAAAAGCTCATAGCCGATGGGAAGATTGAGAAGCCTAAAGTTCCAAACACCGTAGCCAACCCCCTTCCCAATAATGGAGGTGTAAACTTGGTCGATACCGACAAGATAGGCTTATTAGAAATGATGGACGCCTTCGAACAACTGCAGATTACCTTAGATCTCATGTACAATGGTTTAATAGCAATGAGGATGATTCAACCATTAGAAGGATATTATCCCCACCCGGATAGCACTCAAGAAAGGTTTTGTGAGGACCACCAAGTCACCGGTCACGACATCGAAGATTATTTCGCTCTAAAGACTCTTATTCAAGAACTCATACATAATGGTCAAGTAGAAGACCCTAGGGAGGCTCTCGTTAGAGTTAGAAACAGGACAGACCTCGCCAATCTGATCAAAATAGCTGTGGCAGATGGCGAGGCACCCGATGTTGACTCGGATTGTGCTTCAGAAATTATTAATGATAGTAATTTTCCTTATTACTCTCTGTCATTATATAATATATCTCCAAACACCGCATGCTCATCATCCCCTGACAACTTCGTATCCATGATTGAAGATCAGACAAACAATGTCGATCCAAAGACGTTGGTCTCACCAATGGTTGACAAATTGAAGAATTGGTGCACATATAGCGGACCCATAGCAACGACAGAATTCATGATTGAGGAGCTTGGACTGACTGCTCCCCCAATAACCTCCCCTATCGAGTCTCCTGTTAGCTCACCAAAGTCGTCTAGGTCATCTAGGTCTGATGTCTTTACTTATGAATTCGAGTCTTCTTCCAAGTCTAAGGACCTCACGTCGGAAGACTATGAATTGGTCGCGAACACTATCTTTCCCTTCACACTAAACGAAAACCTCGACCTTTCTGAGTACCCCGCCATAGCCGCTCTTATAAATGATAAATTAACTAATCAATCTAATGATGTACAAATAGTTAATAACGATTCATTAAAAGATGCAGACACAGACGAACTAAATAACGAATACATCCGAGAAATCTCAGAGAAGGTTATGAATCAAAGGGAAAACCGAGCCCAAGCTGCTGATGAGGTGTTAACATGTGTGAATCTGGGGACAGACAACGAGCCAAAGGAAACGCAGATTGGGAGCTTCTTTCAAGGCGAAGAGCGAGAAGCGCTGATTGGGTTACTCAAGGAGTATATTGACGTATTTTCATGGTCTTACAAAGATATGCCGGGGATGGAGAACTCCATCGTAGAGCACAGGATTCCGATAGCGCCAGACACCAAGCCGGTAAAACAAAAACTTCGCCGCATCAAGCCAGAATGGTCTCTGCAAGTAAAAGAAGAAATCGAGAAGCTACTCAGAGTGGGTTTCATAAGGGTGATTGAATATCTGACGTGGTTATCAAACATCATTACAGTGAAAAAAACTAATGGCAAAGTCAGAGTTTGTGTGGATTTCCGTGATCTCAACAAAGCAAGTCCTAAGAATGATTTCCCGCTTCCTAACATCGACATGTTGGTAGATGCAACGGCCAACTATGAGGTCAAGTCGTTCGTGGATGGTTTTGCTGGGTATAATCAGATCAAGATGGCTGAAGAAGACCAGAAATGACAGCTTTCACTGCTCCATGGGGCACGTATTACTACACCGTAATGCCGTTCGGACTTAGGAATGCTGGGGCTACTTATCAACGCGCTGTGACTGCTTTATTTCATGACATGATTCATAAAGAGATCGAGGTCTACATAGATGACATGATTATACACTCCAAAGGTTCCGACGGTCAACACCTAATTGACTTACGAAAATTCTTCAACAGACTAAGGGAGCACTCCATGCGCCTGAACCCTGCTAAGTGTACGTTCGGGGTTGTTCGGGGAAAACTGCTGCGATACATGGTCACGGAGCGCGGAATAGAAGCTAACCCGAGAAAGATTCAAGCAATTATGGATATGAAGCCACCCCGTATAGAAACTGAGGTCAAAGCATTCATGGGAAGACTACAATACATCAATCGCTTCATCAACCAGTTGACTACAGTCTGTGAACCAATCTTCAAGCTAATGAAGAAATCCGCCAATATTGAATGGAATCACGATTGCCAAGAAGCCTTTGAGCAGATTAAGAGGTACCTGCTGAATACCCCAATCTTACGTCCGCCACATAAGGAGAAGCCGCTACTGCTATACTTAACGGTAACAGACACTGCCGTGGGAGCCATGCTGGCACAAGAAGCCAAGGATTCTCGAATAGAAAATGCCATATGCTTTGTCAGCCGGAAGCTACAAGGCTGAAGGCAGTGAGCTCAACTATTCAGCATTAGAAAAGACATGCACTTGACTGGTATGGGTAGTTTCCAAGCTCAAGCATTACATGGTATCTCACCCCATATGGCTAGTATAAAAAATGGACCCAATCAAGTACTTGTTTGATAAGTCTTCAATATCCATGACACTCGCCAAGTGGTCGGTATTTCTGGGAGAGTTTGACATCACGTACGTTCCAAGAAAGGCAGTTAAAGGGAGAGCTATGGCAAGTTAGCAGATTCTCCAAGCACCGAAGAACGAGGATCAGACCCCGAATTTCCGGACGACGGTTTTTTGAAATGGAGGCTATGGACAACTGGCAGATATTCTTCGACGGAGCCACAAACAAAAGAGGCAACGGAGTGGGGCTTCTTCTAGTCGATCCTAAGGACGAACATACTCCAATAGCAATAAAGTTGAACTTCACGACTACCAACAACACTGCAGAATATGAGGCATGTATAGCCGGCCTGGAAGCTGCCTTAGAGCGAAATGTAAAGGAGTTAGAAGTATACGGCGATTCGGCTCTAATCATAAACCAAACAGCAAAGAAGTGGAAAACTGTGGATCCCTACCTGCAGTTATACCAAGCCTACATGGACGAACTAATCGGAAAATTCCAAGAAGTCACGTTCCATTATCTCCCATGAGACAAAAACAGATTCGCCGATGCACTCGCCACCCTGGCATCTTTGGTAGAAATCCCCGAAGGGAGGTCAGTCAAGCCTTTCAGAGTTGGCCGAAGAGAGAACCCAGCATATTGTTGTGAGATCCAGACCCAGTCAGAAACCGTCAAAGATCAATGGTATGCACAAATTCACAAATTCCTTAAGGATGGGGAAGCCTCTTTTGAAGGAGACGTGAAGGCCAAAATCCTACAAGCACTGAAAAGGTTGGTGGGACAGTTCGTACTACTGGATAATACCTTATACAAAAGGCACTATGATGGAATTCTACTATTATGTGTGGAAAGCAAGAAATCCGAGAACATCATGAAGGAGGTACACAACGGGTTGTGCGGTCCGCATATGAATGCAAGAATGCTCCGGCAAAAGATCATTCGCCTGGGTTATTACTGGATCACCATGGAAACAGATTGCATCCAATGGGTCAGAAAATGCCACAAATGTCAAGTATGCTCCAACATGAACCATATCCCTCCGCACGACCTCTATAGCATGACTACTCATTGGCCATTCGCAACAAGGGGCATTGATATCATCAGTAAAATCTATCCCACGGGCAGCAACGGTCATGAGTTCATATTGGTGACAGTAGACTATTTCACCAAATGGGGTTATGATGTCCCAAATTTGATCATATCAGATAATGGTAGTCACTTCGAAGCAGAGAAAACCCGTTTACTCGCTGAATTCAGAATAGAAAGGAAGAAATCCTCCCCGTACTATCCGCAGACCAATGGAGCAGTCGAAGCAGCTAACAAGACCATCGAGCAGATCATCAGAAAAATGGCCATAAAAGGAAAGGATTGGCCCGACAAATTACCCTTGGCACTCTGGCGCTACAGAACGTCAGTACGCACCACCACCGGGGAGACTCCTTACTCTCTTACCTACAGTATGGAAGCAGTCCTACCTATCGAGTTAGAAATACCATCCTTAAGGGTATTGCTCGAGAATCAAGTAAATGAAGTAGAATGGCTCCGCAGTCGCTATAACCAATTAGCTACCTTGGACGAAAGGAGACTCAAAGCTATGGAACACATCAGAGCCTATCAGAGAAGGACCACAGATAGCTTTAATAAAAAGGTGGCCAGTGGACATTAAAGAAGGAGATTTGGTGCTCAAAGTACGCCTCCCGAATAAGTTCAACCCCTTAGGTAAGTGGGCTCCCACATGGACTGGTCCTTACGTCGTACAAAAGATCTTCTCCGAAGGTGCAGTTAGAATGGCAGATTTGGATGGAAATCAGTTCAAGGAACCAGTCAACATCAGCAAGCTCCACTGCTACTACAACTGATCACCACGGTCTCTCTCCATCAGCAGCCCTGCTCTCCGTCAACGGTCTTCTGCAAAGGCCATCCCCCCTTATAAAAATAAATAAATAAGAAAAAATAAATAAATAAATTATTAATATTTACTTCCCCCCTTCTATCTTCCCTTTCTACAATCAGAAATGAACTACGGTGACCTGAGCCCCTTAGCCCTACTTGTAAACAGGAAACGTAGGCAGCCTTCAAAGGTACGGTCTCAAATATAAATAAAAATCCAAATCTGGTTTGAGCAAATTTCAAATAAAGCAAACAATCTGTTTATTACTAAAGAAAAATCTCTAATTCCACAAGTCACTACACATTAACATTTATTTGATGAGTCTAAGCTCGAAAGAACCTGTGACTAAATAACCTGCTTTGAAATTTAAATAAACTAAAACATACTAAAATCTAAACTATGTGTCTGCAATGACTGTGGTTCGATACCCGGAGTCATTCCTCCTCTTCCTCTTCCTCATCCTTCTTCGGTTTCTTGTCTCTTCGTCCGCGTCTAGCCAGTCTAGTAGGATCCGTAAATAAAGCCTTCCTAAGCTGAGTCACCCCACTTGGGCCTTCTCTCTCTCTTTTCCTCTTAATAGGTGCAAGTTGAGCCAACTCGGTCTCCACCTCCCGTTGCACATTCTCGTCCTCCCTCAAGCGTCTGCTCGAGGCATAAGGGATCACCACCCTGCATCTCAGTCGTCTCAGAGTCTGTCCCATATTTCCTAAGGTCGTCTGGTACCAATCCAAGTATTCTTCAGACAGAAGTATGTCATGTGGTCGCTGTATACAGAGAGTGCTGGGCATGAGAGCATAAGACCAACACCGCTCCAAGAGCACTGCAACCCCGACATTCATGGGAAGTATCCTGTCAGTAACCTTGCTACAAGTCTCATCCCATAAAGAGGGTACAATCTGAGGCATCCCATACTGACGGCACACCCGTACTACGTAGTAGTAAGTAGTCTCATCAAAGGCAGGGACCCGAATCATGCAGAGACCGCTCTGAACCCACCATGCTCTGATTACCCCCCGATGAGGTACCATCCACTTGATCTGAGCTGTACTCATCTGTGCCATATATGTCACCCATGCAGACTGAACCATCCCTACAAATGGTTGCCTCACTCGCCTACTCTGACAAACCCAAGGAGACACCAGTCCAATAAGTTCTTACAAGACTCGAAGTCTCTCCTGCAACCACAAGGTTAATAAGCGGGTACTCCCTCTGGTAATTTTACGAGCTCCCGAAGCCAACTCTCCAATACCATGCAAAGTCTCCCCAAGAAGACAAGGGATGATACTGCGATTGGCTCGAGACTGATCCACCATGTCAAGACAACCCATGGTAGCTACTCCTACGTAAGGTGGAAATAATACTGAGGCAAATAGATAAAGTTCCAGACAATCCAAGCCATGTCAGATTCCACTGTGCTATTAAAAACCTGATAGGAAACCCACAAATATCGACATCGCCATCCAAAAGCAGATTTCTAGCATATTCAATAGGAATCCTCAGCAGCTGGGAAATCCAAAGGTATGAAGGCACTTGGGACTGTGGCATGGCTACCCTATCAGTCACTTTCTCACCACAAAGAGCCACGTAATATTCATATGTGGGGTTATTTCATTGTAAGAAAAGTTGAAGACATGATTCTTATCATCCCAGAACTTAACAGCAGCACGAATCAGGTTCTCAACAGACTTAACCCTATACAGGGACCAAAGGCACTTGATCCCGAATCTCCTATCGAAGTTTGCATGAGTTGTATTCGAAAGCTTCTTAACCCAAATCTTCAAACTCTTGACGAAGTAGCGTTGTCTCTCCTCAGAAATCCTAGGGTGTCTATCCATCAGAAAGGTGTGGAAGGATCGAAATCTAGAGCAAAAGGAAGGAAAACTGCTGTCTACCTCGTCTGTTTACGCAGGCTGTTATTATATAGGTGAGGGAGTTCAAGTCCTGATCGTACGAGGAAAAATCTGACGAAAATCATGTTAGATCAGGGATTAGCCGCGCGGCCAGTCCTTCCCCATAGTTGGCCACGCAGCCACATAAGCCATTCCTGACAGATTGTAAGTCCATCCCCAACAGATGTCGGAATGGACCCATCTCAGACATTTCGAAGGTCACAAGTCACAAAAGAGGTCCGATAAAGAAGGTGGAAATGCCCGACAGTGTGCAATCCCTATTTTACCCCTAAGGCTCATGCATTGTACTAAAAGTAAAAACATGTAAATAAAAATACTAATTAATTACATACCAAAAAAGCAAATAAAAATATTGTGCATAAATATGTTTGTCTGTTCCTCTCCTCTCTCTCTAACAAAATGCAGGAAATAAAAAGTCTAGTCCAAATCGGATCCCTCGACATCAGCATCCTCTTCCTCATCATCACTCCCATCATCGTCACCACGGCCCCACTGCTGCACATAATGGGACCCACCAGCTCCTGATCCCCTACCTCTAGTAGGTCTCCGACGGACACGAGATGGACGAGCAGCCTCCACAGGCGACCTCTCCATCCGTTGTGGTAACACCACGTCCTCCTGACAACAGGTACAAGCAGCAACCAAACTCCGGAATAGCCTCTCAAAAATATTGCCCCGACGGACAGAGCGGATATAAGCCTCCCGAGTCACTTGGGACAAAAAGCACAGTTCAGATACAGGTCTAAAGTGTGTGTGTGCAAGACAGAAATCAAAAAGTATCATACCGTAGCTCCAAGAGGAGGGTGCTAGTCCCCAGTAACCTCATCAACCTCAGTCGGAGTCAGATCGAAGTCCACCTCGACACTACCCCGCTGCATCCGAATACTGTCCGGGAACCGCGGCATATCCATACCATATCTGGCCCCTATACTAGAGCTAGCCAGATAGGCACCCGCCTGCCACCTCGCCAAGACATGTGGACTCAGCAACACATGCTCCACAAACCATGCATAGTCAGCCCCACTCTGGTACAAATGGGCCGGAGTCCTGACCCAGTAGTCACCGCTCCTCCTCAGCCTAGCCGGATATAACATGTCTCTCGGAAGCTCACTCGGGGCTGTAAGTACCCCAATCTAAAATTGACCAACTTTAGAGGAATTCTTGGTGCCATTCAGGGATAAACCAATGGGCCAGGACCTCGCTAGGATAAACCTGACATTCCAGGACTGAACTGGAATTAAAGTTGGAAAAATCCAGAACCTTGCCAAGTCGAGTCGTACGGATGGTTTGGGCACATGAGGTCCCTAGCCGTACGGCTATGTCGGGCACCCTCAGCCTCTATAAATTGAACCCCATGCTGAACATTTTAGCGGGGGAAACATTTTGTGAGCTGAAAACCTGCCAGTTTGAGAGCAGAAAGTGAGTGATATATATATTTGAGTGAAAAGAGAGGAAGATAGGCCATAACCACAATAGGTGAAGCCTCCTTCTCCCCATCTTCTTATTCATCTCAAACTCTCTTTTATCTTTGTTCATATTACTTGTTTATCTTGTATTATGTCTTCTTGTCCTTGCAAAGTCTTGTCCATTTTAAGCACTTTACATTTTTTGCAAGTCTTATCCATTTTCAAGCACTATATCTATATATTATACAAGTCTTGGCCTTCCAAGCTATATATATTATGATTATATATGTATATGATCCAAATCATGAGGTGATTCAAGGTCCCCTTCACACCTAGTGTGTGATTTATGGGATAAAAAATAGATGATCATGATTTGTTAAATTTCATGTTGATGTTTATTTCAGCTTTATGTGCTGCATGATAAGCTGGTCGTTATTTCCAACCGGTATGGGACGGTTGGCGATAGGGAGCCTCTCATTTGTTCTTATGTGATTGTACATTATGAATGCTTATTGTTATATTACTGTTCATGACAGCATGGCACTTAGATGCATTTAGTAGCTTACTGAGATTTTATCTCACCCCGTTTCTTTTTATCTTTGTTGTTTTCCTTAACTCCCCCCCCTCCCAGGAAAGCAAGTGGTAGCGTTGTGAGGTCCGTTGTAGCGGGAATCTTCTGAGCAGGTTGACCTCTTTTGGGGCAGTTGCTCTTCGGAGCCTTTATGTATTTTGTTGTGAGATCGAGGTAGTATAGTGTTGTGTAAATACTGTTATCCGTTGAGTTTTTATATTATTAGTTGTTCTTGCTTCCGCACTTGTAGATTGTCTCCGAGTTGAAATCTCGTGAGGTGTTGTTTAACGGTATTGGTTTATAGTTGAATTCACGCGCCCGGTTTGGTATTTTGCATTTTGGAGATGTACATTATGTAAATTTTATGTTTATGGATTTAATAATTTTTCCGGGGCGTGACAGCCACGGCCTCGGTCTCCCTCAAAACCCTGCTAGGGTCATGAGTCCCACCAAGAATAGCCTCACGCCTCTCTTCAATGAGCCTCTGAGTCTATCCCATAGTCTGTTCATACCAGTCCAAGTAGTCCGTGGTTAGAACCATGCTGGCTGCACGCCCAAGAAATACCCGAGCCGGAAAGAGGGAATAAGTCCACAATTGGGAAAGAAGTAAAATAGTGGAAGAATCCCACATAGACAAGGGCGGAAGCCTCAAATGCTCCGGGTTAACACCAGACCACTCCAACAATGGAGTCTGTAGTAATCCAAACTGACGACGGACCAAAGAAGGGATGTATTAAGACGATCCCAAGAGCCCCGGCACCCGAACAAAAGGGGAATTATCCTGATACTCCCGCACCGAGCTGATACGCCAATGTGGGACTGACCAACGGATCTCGGCAGTCGTAAGGCGAGCCATGTAAGCCTCCCAGTCACTCTGAATGAAATCCAAGAGAATGCCTCTCAAAGAATAAAACCATGGTCTGTGAGAAATAGGAGCCTCGGGAATGGCCATCAACATCTCCCTCAACCACAAAGTGACTAAGGCGGGGCTACCGCTACGCATGAAGCCGTCTCCCAAAGCCAAGCGGTCCATGCCATGAAGGGTTTCGCCCAAGATCAAAGGGACGATATCCTTCCCCGCACGACACTCCTCAAGGACACTCAGTAAAACCCTATGACAAGTACCTTTGGAGCCAACCATATAGAAAAAGGAAAGAATGCACAAACCAAAAGCATTCCAAGAAGCCTCATCCGTGCGATCCATGAACTTCTCGGGAGATCCGAAATGTCAATAAAAGTGTGATTAAGGACCAAGCATTGGGCCTCTTCTAAAGGAATATCGAGGAGAGAGACCAGCCTTTCGACACATATGGTGTCATCAACCGAGGGGAGAGAAATGACCTCCGTGTCCACGCCACCCACCAAAGCCTTGAAATCCTCATAGGTTGGAGTGATTTCATTATTGGAGAAGCAATATACATGTCTCCTGACATCCCAAAAGGACGCAGCGGCTCTTAATAGCTCAAGATCCGGGATGAACTCCTTGAGAGACCATAGAGATTGGAGACCGGGCAGCAGCCAAAATCTGGAATAGCCTCTCAAAAATATTGCCCCGACGGACAGAGCGGATATAAGCCTCCCGAGTCACTTGGGACAAAAAGCACAGTTCAGATACAGGTCTAAAGTGTGTGTGTGCAAGACAGAAATAAAAAAGTATCATACCGTAGCTCCAAGTGGAGGGTGCTGGTCCCCAGTAACCTCATCAACCTCAGTCGGAGTCAGATCGAAGTCCACCTCGACACTACCCCGCTGCATCCAAATACTGTCTGGGAACCGCGGCATATCCATACCATATCTGGCCCCTATACTAGAGCTAGCCAGATAGGCACCCGCCTGCCTCCTCGCCAAGACATGTGGACTCAGCAACACATGCTCCACAAACCATGCATAGTCAGCCCCACTCTGGTACAAATGGGCCGGAGTCCTGACCCGGTAGTCACCGCTCCTCCTCAGCCTAGCCGGATATAACATGTCTCTCGGAAGCTCACTCGGGGCTGTAAGTACCCCAATCTAAAATTGACCAACTTTAGAGGAATTCTTGGTGCCATTCAGGGATAAACAAATGGGCCAGGACCTCGCTAGGATAAACCTGACATTCCAGGACTGAACTGGAATTAAAGTTGGAAAAATCCAGAACCTTGCCAAGTCGAGTCGTACGGATGGTTTGGGCACATGAGGTCCCTAGCCGTACGGCTATGTCGGGCACCCTCAGCCTCTATAAATTGAACCCCATGCTGAACATTTTAGGGGGGGGAACATTTTGTGAGCTGAAAACCTGCCAGTTTGAGAGCAGAAAGTGAGTGATATATATATTTGAGTGAAAAGAGAGGAAGATAGGCCATAACCACAATAGGTGAAGCCTCCTTCTCCCCATCTTCTTCTTCATCTCAAACTCTCTTTTATCTTTGTTCATATTACTTGTTTATCTTGTATTATTTCTTCTTGTCCTTGCAAAGTCTTGTCCATTTCAAGCACTTTACATTTTTTGCAAGTCTTATCCATTTTCAAGCACTATATCTATATATTATACAAGTCTTGGCCTTCCAAGCTATATATATTATGATTATATATGTATATGATCCAAATCATGAGGTGATTCAAGGTCCCCTTCACACCTAGTGTGTGATTTATGGGATAAAAAATAGGATGATCATGATTTGTTAAATTTCATGTTGATGTTGTTCTTGTTTGGCCATAAGAGTCATGATTGGGGGATAAAGTTTCAATCTTTATCATCCCAACCATGATCTAGCCATATTTCACCAAGTATGAGACATAAAGGTTTGATCTTTATGTTATATTTTTGTCCCTAAGTGTTTAATCTTGTATAATAAGTCCATTTTGGTGGTAAAATTTCAATCTTTATCCACCAAAATGGTCATTTTGGTCTAAATGCCATGTTCATCAACTTTTTCATAAATCTCTCTAATGATTGCCTTTGATCACACCTAAATCTTTGTTTTTGGGGTTCCTTTGATGATTAAAGTGCATAGGAATGAACTTTTCAATGTTTTGTTGTTAATCATAAACTGGAAATCAACATTCCAGTCCAGTTTCAGCAAAGATACTCTATTTTGACTGAAACTGGACTGTTTTCTGATAAACTGTAAAAATGCCCTGGAGATCCCTCCCCATCCATACGGCTAATTTGGCCAGGGAGGGAATTTTCCAGTTTCTTCCTTTTCTGACCAGAAAGTTTACAAAATAAACCTTTTCTGTTAAATAATTAACTGGTTTTGCCAAAACAGTAAGTTTCTCCCATTTTGAAAACACACACACACACACATGCACTTTCGTTAACTAACATTAGGGAGACTCGGTCCTATCTGACGTGACTTGGGTGACGTGAAACTCTTCCCAAGGCATAACCTGACCTCCAAACTAATAGAATCTCTAACCTTTTCTTTGTTGGGTTAAATAATTAATAAAAGTGGCGACTCCGTTATGTTTTGTGGGATAACCGTGTTTGGTGTTTCGCCCCCACACTCGTCGCGTTCATCCGTTCGGGGGGGGGGGGATCCTTACAGTGGCGACTCCGATGGGGAGAAAAGTGTTTGAAAACTTCTTTTTAGAAGCTTTGAGGACACTTTTGTGTGGGTCAAACTCCCGTCCCCCGTTTTCATTAACTTTTGTGCTTGTTTTGTGTGTGCTGAGTTTCTGTTTGAATCCTCTGGAGTGGAAACTGTTCTGGATGTGCAATAAACTGGGGCTTGATGATCAGAAGTTGAAAAACTGCAAAAAATAATTTCCAGCATTCTATAGTCGTACGGCTATGATGGGTAAGGAACAGAATGTTTCAAAATTTGACAATTTTGTGCAGGGCAGAAACATTCTGTGCCCCTTTGGCTTCTGCTCTTGTACAGGTTCCATTTACAGTTTTGTTTGTGCACATTACCTTCTTCATTTTTAGCCAAAACATGGTTTTTAAAGCTTGGTTATGCACAAGTTCTTTTTAGACAATAAAATTAGGTTTTTAAGGCCTCCTTGTGCATAACCCCTTTCGTGAAAATTTTTGAATCCTTTTATTGTGCACAACTCGTTTTGCAAAAGGTTTTCAAATGGATTGCTTCTTGTGAAGTTTTGATTTCAAAGAATCTTTGGTTGTGCACAATTTTTTGTATGTACAAGTTTTGGCTTTGTTTGTTCATATGATTCTTGCTTGATTGCTTGTGTAAATAGCTTATTCATGCTTGCCCATTTTTGTTGATTATGCCTATTCATGCTTGTTCATATGTTGATCATACATTGCTCATGATGATAAGACAAATCAAAATTTTCTATTTTGACTCAAAAGAGAACATAGAATGGCTTCACAGTACGCGCACTTGACCTTGCACGTTTCAAATGCCCTTTAAACCCGGGATGGATGCCACGATGCAGCTTGATTGGTGCTCTTGTGCCTTTCTAGCGCGCACGGGTCCATTCCACCTCCCCTTCCGAGCCGAGTCAACCACACTTGTCCGTGACACACAAATACCGAGACATTGGTTGGTTTTTGGTCTAGATCACGTTACCACGTCCCTAATATGTGTCTGAGATTAATTATGGCCAAGTTAATGCCCGAGTCACAACTCCTTGTGAAAGCAAGTGTGACCATGGTCAACTTTGACCCGGTCCTTAACTTATGCGTTAATGTTGGCCATAATTAACCTAAGTCATGAATTAAGGATAGGGTGACACCGTGTTGTCAAGCCCTAATGAATGGTTATACTAATCATCCTTAAGCCCAATGATAAGATTCGAGAGCCCTCATTAAAGATGAGGTTATACCGGAAGTCCCTTAAGTCCCTAAGACGAATCTCGATCTTAACCGGGGCTTAATAATGATTGGAATGGCCCACGTATTGGGAACCTTGCGATGCACTAGACCCTAGGTTCGTTTCTTTCGGTCGGTGGAAGACGCTTACCCTATAGGACCCTTACTCGGGACAGTCCATCCTTGGGAGTGTGCAAGACAGGTGAAAAACGAGGGGTCTATAGGCGTAGTGATGGCCTCCACTGATCCAGGATTTAGATTAGTTGCAAAAAAGAAGAGAAATCTTTTCCAACCATGTAGGAATAAAAATGCTTTTTAAGTAAACTTGAATGAATGAATAATCACACATTACATGGGTTTGCTCCTTTCTTGCTTCTTGTCTTTGACATATCGCATTCTTGCGTTAACAAACAGCATTTCGTTAAGTCTTTGGACGGACCCCCGTTATCTTCCAAGACCTACGTTAAGGCATTTCGTTAAGTCTTTGGACGGATCCCCGTTATCCTACAAGACTTCCGTTAATGCATTTCGTTAAGTCTTTGGACGGATCCCCGTTATCCTTCAAGACCTCCGTTAAGGCATTTCGTTAAGTCTTTGGACGGATCCCCGTTATCCCCCAAGACCTCCGTTAAGGTATTTTGTTAAGTCTTTGGACGGATCCCCGTTATCCTCCAAGGCACCCGTTAAATATTTGGTAGAATCTCAGTTATCCTCTAAGAAGCCAGTTAAATCTTCGGACGGATCCCCGTTATCCCCTAAGACCCCCGTCAATCTTTGGTAGGATCCCAGTTGTCCTCCAAGAAGCCAGTGAAATCTTTGGACGGATCCCCGTTATCCTCTAAGACCCCCGTCAATCTTTGGATAGATCCCCGTTATCCTCCAAGATGTTCGTTAAACCCTTAGGCGTTGTCCCCTAGGTCCATGTTGAGATTTCTGTCAAACCCCTAGACGTCATCCCCTAGGTCCCCTTTTTGAGATTTTTGTCAAATCCCTAGGAGTAGTCCCCTAGGAAGTCAAGTCCTTGGGAGGATCCCTGTTATCTTCTAAGGATCCGGTCAAGTCTTTGAATGAATCCCCCGTTGCCCTCCAAGAAGTCGGCTACAACCATGGATTCGAGATCCCATTTGATCTCGTTCACCTTTCACCCATAGGTCTAAGCCTAGCGGTCGTGTCCTATTTGTAGCATGAGCATCCACCCAATGATTACCTGAGCCTACGTTGCATTCTGTCTCTGCTGCAGCGAGAATGAAGTGGAAAAGAGCACCGTGTCACCGCCTGTTTCGCGTTGAGTCCGAGGGTTCCTCAGCCGCTACAATCCCTCCACGCCGGAACCTTGGAATGATCGGCTCAGAGGAAAATAGTTGGGAAAGCAATGCCGCAAATGGTCAGACCAGCCCAACCAAAGAAGAGTTGCTCCCAGCTTTGGAAGCCTCCAGGGCTCGGGAAGAGATTACCAGGAAACACTGCGAGGAAGCACGAGATCGGTTTGCCGGGTCAATGAGACGAAAAGGCGTTAAGGTTTTATTTCAGACGGACGGGTCCTTCGTTGAGGTTTCTGACCATGAGGATGGGGTCGAAACCATCCAACCTCCAAGTCACAACCAAAATCCACCCCCTCAACCTTATGAAAACACCAAATCCCCTCACTCTCTGTTTCAACACATCACCACTCAAAGCTTGCCTCCCACTCAAGCTCCATACACTCCGCCATACCCCGGATCTAACATTCCCTTTGGGTTGCCTCCCATAAACACCCATGTCTCACCATTCACACCGATCATGCCTCGACCATCACTCCCACGAGGTCTTCCTAATTATACTCCCTCTCATTTTGAGGTCGCCAATCAAATCCCAAGAACTCAGTCACCATATGTGGATAATTGGCCAACCACTAGATTCAGAGGTGACCCATATCATTTCTACGGTCCGAGACCTTTTGAACCACAAGTTCATTACGCACCTCTGAGGTACATTCCTGTGAACAACCAGGGTTATGGATATGCCTACACCCCTCCACCCCCACAGGATCCTCTCAATCATCTATTGGGAAGAAGAAAGCAAATGGAAGTTCAGTATGAGAGGACACTCAACGAGCACCCCTTTTCATTGAATAGTAATGATTCTCATCCCCACCGCGCTCCGAACAACAATGGAAGAAGAGCCAAACACCAATCCAGACCCCGTTTCATAAGGTTTGAGGATTTCGGAATGCCTATAAGCAAGGTATTTGAGAGATTGGTTAAGCAAGGCCTCGCAAAGACTCTTGTCAACTTCCAACCCAAAAACCCTGAGAAGTATCTCGATGTTAACAAGAAGTGTGCCTTCCACAGTTACCATGGACATAATACCGACGAGCGCCCTATTGTGAAACGTATCATTCTGGGTTTGATTGGGGAAGGAAAGCTTGAACCCCCTCATGCCTCTGCCACAGCCAACAACCCGAGTGTCAACGTGCTTGGGATCGAGAGATCTAATCCTGTGACTTCTCCAAGGATCAATGAATGGAGTGGTATCCGCCCCAAGAGAAAGGAGACCGTGGTTGACGGAGTCACCAACCCCAAAGTAGGACAGCCAGTTTCAGGAAGGTTGACAAATTCAGCAAAGCCAAAGGGTCAATGGCACGGAAAATGTCTGCATGGCTAAATGCCCCGGGTTGGGAAATTGATGGTGTTGTGGTCACCGTAGCAGAGAGCAAAATCTCAAAACCCCTTCCACCGACCTCCCCTCAGGAAAGGTCAAAGTCCACTGTTAGAATGTGTAATAATCCTTTAGGAAAAGTCAGTTAAGATGTCTGTTAGGTCTAGTTAGAATCTTGACTCCCCGGTTAGTGCTATGTAGTGACCCTTTTGAATCCATTGTCAATTTTCTTAATGAAACTATTATTATCATTACTACATTGTCAAAAGTTTACATAAAAAATGTGTGTGAGTCTTTTACTCAAATAAAAAATGTGTGTATGTCAATCCTTATAAAAAGAAAAAAAATGTGTGAGTCTTTTGCTCAAATAAAAACATGTGTGTGTAAATCCTCATTCAAAAAAAATGGAGATCGAGTCAACTCTTTTCTAAAAGGCTAATCCGCTAATGAGGCGTTCCTCTCAAATCGTGGTTATAATTTCACCTTGAGGTTTAAAATGCTAAAGTCCTTTGTGTTCTTGTCCAACGGAAACATAGACCAAGGAGCCCACATCAGAATTGACGCCCACATGAACAAGAAGATCAAAACAAGTTGGGACACCACCCACAAGGAGAGGCCCATGCTTCGAAAGCCCAAGGGTGGGTACATCAAATGGAGAACTATACCCTCACCGAATGCCATGCATGAGGTTACGCACCTCGAAAGGAAGTCGCCAAAAGGAGATGGCCAAAGACGAACTCGGTAATTGCAATGCCAAGCCAAATGGAAGCCTCGCGACATCTTTCCCGATGACACGGAGCCCGAGTTCCCCGTGGAAGACATGGAATGTGCCGCCGACAACCCCTCCAACAATTGAGGAAGAAAATGGACCATCGCACTTTATAGGAACCCATTCCCAAAAAAAAAAAAAAAAAAAAAAAACAAAAGAAAAAAAAGAGTGATGAGTCTTCCAGCCTCGTAGGATCTAGACTTTCATCAAAGTCCGTCCCGGACTGTGTCTTTTTATTTTTGCAAAGGTCCGCACTTGGACATGTATGTACAAAGTTATCTCAATAAAAGAGTCATTTTCATTCTCTTCTCTCTAGACTTCAGACATTATTTGCAATATACATTTACTCTTGAAATTGCCTTGCTTGTTATGATCAATTGATTGCTATGTCCCTAAAATGATGAATTGACTTCTAAGCATACTAGTCAATGACGACTCATTAAGGACGAATGGACCTAACACGAATGAAAAATGATAAATGTAAACAATTAATCTTGATGTGAATAAATGTTGTGATCAAATGGCATGAAGAAACCATTAATGGCAAGTCTTCCCTCATACACAACCCGATACACCTTTCTGAGACAAATTCCTGATGCACATCAAAGGCATCCCGAGACTGTGAAAATGTGAGGACATTGTTTCTCAACCACCAAGATTCAACCGTGATCGCACGTGCGCAACCAAGCAAAGGGCTTCCCGGATCGTCAAAATCAAAGCTAGAATCGATAAAGGGCTGCAGGAAAGCCAATGCCCAAGATAGCAAGATGGGGATAATGTTTACCTCCTCCCTCAAAAAAAAAAAAAAAAAAAGAGAAGAGGGAAAGGAAATGAATGTATGGAAAGAATGGAAGGAAATGGTGAAAACAAAGTTTGCCTCAAAAGGAGTTCACACCAAAGAGGGTTCACCCCAAGAGGTCCATCTCAAGGAGTTCACCCAAAGCAAACTGAGCAGCAACGTCCTCCGAGACAACAACAAAAGAAAGCCAACTTCAGCAAAAGATAGCCTCACGACCGAACTACGGCGACCTGAGCTCCTCAAACTGAGGGGAACGTAGGCAACCTTCGGGTCCGGTCATAGCATGAAATGAATCCATCAAACCACGGTCCTCCAAAAATGACCCGGTTCTCTTCCCTTGGTCCCATCAATGACCAATTTCCCAGATAATTACCCATCTCTCCTAAACACATTTTGATCTTGCCATTGATCGAATCTTAATCTCAATTGATCATAGCGTTTATACATGTCAAGGCTAATTGCTTATTATAACCCTGACTTAATAATGAACATGGTCCGTTCAAGCAATCATTTTGATGATATTGACTAAGGTTGATTTCAAATGTCTCGATAAGTCTTCTTCTCTACATCTTAGGAAAGAGCTTCCTCCCGTTTCTGTCAAGTCTGTCAAGCAAGGGATTCCTCCTGTTTCGTGATACATTGTTCACCAATATAAAGGGACTCTCTCCCGCCTAAATAAAGGCCCTTGCATGTTTTCTCCAAAAGGACATATTAAGTCCCCGTCCCGTCGAGTCGGCTGGATCACTCATAAAAGAAAGAGAAAAATAGAAAGAAAGGCACCAAAAAAGTAGCCCGCTAGGTTGAAAACCCGCAAGGGCGGCCTAGGCAAAAAACAGGGTGTGCCATGAAAGACGCAAAAAAGTAGCCCGCTAGGTTGAAAACCCGTAAGGGCGGCTTAGGCAAAAGAAAGGGCGCCTCATGAAAAAGGGATGGGTTCCTAACCGTCAAATGATGACATTAGGGCTATGCCGGCCGAAAACATGGGGATAAGCCGCCACCGACGCCAACAAGGACATGGGGCTACCCCAACCTCGACGACAAAAGGATTCTCCACTCCCGATCGCTCCTAAGAAATGGACAAAGCTCCAAATGACCTTATGGACAAAGCTCCAAATGAGCTCCTCATGGTTAAGTTAAAATCAAAATTTGACTGACATGCTTCATTAAAAGATTCACCTTGAGGAATGAGCACTTTGGAAATTTGCCCTTTTGGCATCATGCTTTTGATAAAAGATGTGTTTTTCCCCTTTCAAGTCGTGTCGGGCACTTGAGGGTGTGTTTTGTGAAAAAATTGTGTTTTTTCCTTCAAATCGCGATGGGCATTTGAGGCTATATTTTGAATATTGTGTTGTCCCCTTTCAAATTGCATGGGCATTTGAGGGTGTGTAAAAAGAATGATTTTCGAAAACCTTGGACTTTTGCGTCCAACAATGTACCTTAAGGGTCGCCCCTAGGCTTTTCCCGGTGTAGATACCCCGGGGAACCACGGCTTGGCTAGAGCGGTGAATTATCCTAGGATGTCTAACTTGATTTTAGATTGTTTAGAGTCGCCACCTATGTTTTTAAAGGAACATAAGAAAAACCTAGAAATAGCCTAATTTATGTACAAAAACAGAGATTCGGGAAAGAAGGGTTCGGGGGTTAGGTGACGGAGTGGGAAGTACTTAAACACCCACTCCGCCCCGCTTACGCGGGTCTTGCTACTATTGGTGTTCTAATATTTACATGTCCTTCAATTAATTAAATAGAAATGTGCTAACAATTGTGATGAGAAGAAAAGGGGAAATAAAGGGGAAATAAAATAGAATTGTTTTATTTATTTAATGATAAAGATTACATGTAACAAGTAATGTTAAAGAATTACATTAAGAGATGAAGAGAAATTAACATGGTGAATTAAAGTTAGAATTAAAATGTAGGGAGATAACCTTAACAAACTTCAATATGTGAAGTAGTCATGTTGGTCATGTCCCATTAATGGGGATTGCATACATCAAGAAGAAGAAAACAAAGGAAGAAAATGGAGTTGTACCTTGAGAAAGAGGACTTGGAACTTTGACTTGAAAGTGTTGTTGTTGTAATGAAATTGTTGTAGAACAATTTGTGTAGAGTCTTGTTACTAAGAACTCTTATTGGGAGAATTTGTGTATAATGTAGTTGGTGAATCAAGGTTGGAGTCCAAAAAGAAGTGCAAAAAGAAGTCCAAAAAGAAGTCCAAAAAGAAGTCCAAAGAGAGTCCCTTTCCAAGGTAGAAGATGATGGTTTTTATAGGTAAAAAAGAGAGGGAATTGATGGAGGGAAAAGATGATCATCCATGTGAAATGGAATTGACCAATCAAAAATAAGATAAATAAAATAATAAATAAAATAAATAAAAGAAAATCAAATAAAATAAAAAGGAAATATTTTGTTTTAATGAAAAGGCTAGAAGTGTGGGATTGGGAGTTAATGAGAAAAGGGGGGATGAATGTGGATGTAAAAAGATGGTTTTTGTTATCAAGAAAAGATGTTTGTAAATAAGAAAAGGGAGGGAAATAAGGTGCAATCCGTTACTGCCATATCGGACAGCGCGCGAGTCCCGCCTTTGGGACGGGAGGCGCGCGCGGCCCGTTAGCAGTGCCGGAAGCGCGCGATTCTAAAAATGACAGAAAGGCAGAAATGACTCTAAAATTAATTCTGTTATGCAGTTCAGTCCAAAACTAACGGAATCAGTTAGGAACTTAACCGAAGTAACAGAAATCAATGAAAATAAGTTAAATAAAAATACTTTGTATGCAATCGGGGTGAGAGGTCCAAGGCGGGGTGTCTACAGAGCCCCTCGGCGACGTGGATTGCGAGGCAAAACACGTCGACGAAAGAAAGACAACCGCCGAGGACATCGACAAGAGAAAACAAAGACTCGATAAAGCAGGAATTTGAAATTACAAAGGATAGAAATGCGCTCCCTATGTGAGCGACTTTTGCTGATGGAAGAGGTATGGTGATTTTAATGGTCCACCATGGACCAAAATTGGTGCTCTGTGCGGCACCTGTTGATGGAAGAGGTATGGTGATTTTAATGGTCCACCATGGACCAAAATTGGTGCTCTGTGCGGCACCTGGTGCTCTGTGCGGCACCTGCTGATTCTGGTGCTCTGTGCGGCACCTGTTGATGGAAGAGGTATGGTGATTTTAATGGTCCACCATGGACCAAAATTGGTGCTCTGTGCGGCACCTGGCGCTCTGTGCGGCACCTGTTGATGGAAGAGGTATGGTGATTTTAATGGTCCACCATGGACCAAAATTGGTGCTCTGTGCGGCACCTGGTGCTCTGTGCGGCACCTGTTGATGGAAGAGGTATGGTGATTTTAATGGTCCACCATGGACCAAAATTGGTGCTCTGTGTGGCACCCGTTGATGGAAGAGGTATGGTGATTTTAATGGTCCACCATGGACCAAGATTGGTGCTCTGTGCGGCACCTGGTGCTCTGTGCGGCACCTGTTGATTCTGGTACTCTGTGCGGTACCTGGTGCTCTGTGCGGCACCTGTTGATTCTGGTACTCTGTGCGGCACCTGGTCCTCTGTGCGGCACCTGTTATATGTATGCTTTGCAGATATATGTGCTTGTGTGAGATGTGAAATAGGAATTGCGAGAGAAAATTGTGATTGTGGTGTGACATGTGATTTGAAAGCACCTTTGTAATGAGAGAGAAGTAAGAATGTAGAAAGTGATCTTGTGTGCGGTGTGATTTTGAGGAAAGCATTGGATGTATTTATACCTTCACTTACCATTGCCGCTTGAGTGGAGATGGATTCTTGATGTCCGCGGAGGATGCTTTGATGGAGAATGTCCATTCTTTAGATGTTGATGAGAGAATGCCCTTGATGTTGGGTTGGCGAGATGGTATTCTGGATGATGGGTTGGTCGTGCCAAAAGGCTGCCTACGTATCCCTTTAAGAGAATCAGACCAGCGTAGTTCAAGGATGATGGAGAACGCTGGAGGAGAGGCTAGGAGCAAAGCAAAGTAAAGCACATAATTTTGCACATAGAAGGAGAAAAAGAAAGAAAAAATCTTTTTTTTTTTTTTTTTTTTTTTTTTTAAAGATTAGAAAGGAAAGAATATGCACACATGTGAGGAAAAGATTTTTTTTTTTTTTTTTTTTTTTTAAGTTCGTGGGTGAACCATTTTAACCATTGTGTGCTTGTGAAGCCAACCCAAGATCAAGTCACGTTCAGTCGAAGTCCGGATTGCCTCGCTTGAATTCTGTTGTCACTGGTGTGCCCAACGAAGATTGATGTCTAGCCCCAAGAGATTTGTCGATTATGGGGCTTCAAAAGGCTTTTGACGCCGAGATGAGGGGTTGCTGATTGTAAAGCCCCTAGAATGCCTTTGATGCCAAATCTTGAGGGACTTGCATAGCTCCAAGATAAATCAGCTCTTGGCCCATTCGAGTAAATCGCCCTTTGTTGTTGTAGTGAGCAAGCCCCAAGAGGAGATCGTTGATGCCAAGCTTCGAGAGATTGCAAAGCCCCAAGTGTCGTGGGCTTGTAGATGGCGGGATGTGAAGACCTTTCATTGTAAGCCCCAAATTACCTCGTGATTGGCTCGGCATTGAGAACGGATGTACCGTTTGGTAGAATTCTTGATAGAGATCTCCTTCTTGCTCTTTCTGGGGAGATGAATGGCCTCATTGTGGTCGATACCCAAATGGCTGGGGGCTTATGTCAAAGGATGCAGTAATGTCTTGCGGTGCCGTCGAGGTCGCGAAGGATAAGGTCTTGGCGTGATAAAGTCTCAAATGAGTATGCTTGCTTGACTCTTCTTGAGTTGAACTAATGACGGATCTTCGGATGCAACTAGTGCTGTGGCCCAACTTTATCTGAGCTGCACCTTGTGCTTTTGATCTTGGAGAAGGGGTGCTGAATTGCAGAAACATTGGGATTGGCCGTGGCATTTCCCGCTATAACCCTGTTTTGATTAGAGTTCAGCATATTGAATCTTTTTCCTTTTCTCTAAGACTTCCTTCAAAATCTCGCTGTGAGTTCTAACAAAAATCATCAACTTCATTCATAACATCGGAGTCTTCATTTAAAACCAAGAGGCCTTTGAACTAATGACGGATCTTCGGATGCAACTAGTGATGTGGCCCAACTTTATTTGAGTTGCACCTTGTGCTTTTGATCTTGGAGAAAGGGGTGCTGAATTGCAGAAACATTGGGATTGGCCGTGGCATTTCCCGCTATAACCCTGTTTTGATTAGAGTTTAGCATATTGAATGTTTTTCCTTTTCTCTAAGACTTCCTTCAAAATCTCGCTGTGAGTTCTAACAAAAATCATCAACTTCATTCATAACATCGGAGTCTTCATTTAAAACCAAGAGGCCTTTGACTTGAAGTGTTGAGAGACCCTTTGAAGCTTGATTGTTCTCATGGAGCCATAAGACTACTCCACATTGCACTTGCTCGAGTATTGTTGCCCAAAAGACTGTCGGTCGCGAAGCCCTAATACTGCCCTTTGCTTGAATTACTCTAATGCCGTAACCCAAAAGATTGTAGATTGCGAAGCCCGTTGAGACCTTCGGTGCCGAATTGAGGAAGCTTCCAATGTTGCACATGACTTTGCTGGGGATACCGCTGGGGAGTTAATTTCTCTTTGCCGAGGGAGCCTTTAAGACTTGACCGTAGCCCTTAGAGTGCCATCATTGATTGCGAGAAAGGTCCATCCTTTATTGGGGGAACGAGCATGGGCACACGTGACAAGAGGGCGTTTTTGACATCCCTTTTTAAGAGACTTTGAGGATAGTCTCACACATCTTTTTTTTTTTCGAGCATAGCCTCAAGGGCGTATTGATTGTCAAGTGAAGCAAAAGAAGTCCTTGTTCTTGAGTCACATATCCCCTAGGGCGTCACCATTTGTTGAGTAAAGCAAGAGTGTGAGGGAATAAACATGAGAAGATATGGCAAGAGCTACTCCATTTCTCGGGAGCCTTTCGGCGTACATTAGAAGCACTTACTTGAAGAAGCTTTGAAAACTGAGACACATGTTGTTGCTATTTGTTCCCCAATCCAATTGACTAGCTAGGGATTATTTGTGCAACCTCGTGCCCTTTTATGATAGGCTTGTTCTCGGATGGGTCTTGGCTACCACGGGCCTTCTTTTCATGAACCCAAAAATGCACACTGCTGGAGAGTGATGCCGATAACCCAAGACAACCTTTGACGGTGCTATATCTTGTCGAGCCTTTTACAATCCCAAAGTTGACTCGGTGGGGAATTGATTTGATGAGGAGATTCAATGTAGAACTTGTCTTCTTTAGAGGCCGGGGATCTCCATTTCTCTTTCCCTTCTCTCTCTCACTCTCTCATTTTTTTTTTATGACGCACCCTGTTTTTTGCCTAGACCGCCCTTTCGGGTTTTCAATCTAGCGGGCATCTTTTTTGCGTCTTCATCATTTTTTTTTTGACTCAATTGATAAGGAAGTGTGCATTGACTCTAGCTGAGGAGATAAGACATGTGATTTTGCGGTGGAGACCTTTTGTCACTAATGATGAGTGACATTGACTTGACTAGGGAAGTGTCCCTAGTATTGACATGTATTTTTTATTGAATTGAATGACTCGTGAAGGTAAGTAAGTCATTAAGAGAGAAGAGAAGGAAAGCCCCAATTTGATTGCAAGAAATTGGGAGTATGCAGAAAGAATAGAAGTCCCTAGACTCGACAAGGAGCGCGAAATGATTCCAAATCTAAGAAAGTTATTCAATCCTTTTGGTGATTAACTCATTGGCAAATGAATCGTACAAAGATGTCTTGACAAGTTCGAGATGAAGGCCAATCACCATAACGCGCTAGGGCTAAACATATCTTCTTTCTTGCATGAGACCGGACCCGCAGGTTGCCTACGTTCCTCCAGTGTAGAGGCTCAGGTCACCGTAGTTCTTGTGAATTCTCCATTCTTCGGGATGGAATTGTTGCTTCGTCGTGTAGCTTCGTCCTCCTTTGGTGGATGGAATGATGTTGATCTTGATGTGAACTTCTTTGATTGAGGGGGATTTTTTTTTTTTTTTTTTTTTTTGTGCTCTAACTTTTGCCTAGGTTGATTTGAAGAGTTCAACCTAGCGAGCATTTTTTTTTTTTTTTCAATCCCCCCTTTGAAACATTGGTTGATTTTTCTCCATGGTTGTTGCTTCACCTTTGATGTCTTGACTTTGTCTTCGTCGTTGATGATGTTGCCTTCTTCACAATGTTTAGCCCCTAGGCGCTCAAGTGATGGCCTTCATTCCAAAACTCGTTTAGACATCTTTTCATCATTTTGCCAAGAATTAATTGAACAACTTGGAAGAGTGTATGAGGACAAGAACGACTTTTATTTAATGATTGACTCAAAATTTATCACTGGACGAGAGAAAACATTAATGCACACATTAGAGGACTTTTGACTCTTTTTTTATCCTATTTCTAGGTAGAGAAAGAGAAACGGAGATTGTTGTCGTCATCCCCCATGTCGTTGTATCCTTCCATGTCACTACATTCTTCCATGTCATTGCTTGGGAACCCTTTGTCGTTGAAGCTTGTGTCATAGGAGGACTCGGCCACTTCTCGGAGCAAATTGTCAATTCTAAACCCCGCATCATACATGCTTGAAAAATCGGAGTGAAAAGCCCCACTAAGATGAGCGCGGTAGTCCATTTTCAAACACTTCAAGAAGATGTCCATTTGTTCCTTCTCGGAAGGCCTATCAACCATCTCGGCTAGCTTGTCGTTCCAACGGCGATAGAAGCCCCCAAATGATTCATCACCCATTTGCACGGTGCTCTCTAATTCTTTCTTGGTGGGACGGAACATGGAGTTGCCTTGGTATTGTGACTTGAAGGCAAGCATAGCGGCATCCCAATTGAGGCGGGTGGAAATCGGAAGACCCATGTACCAATCTTTTGCGACCCCATCGAGAGTAAGCGGGAAGCATTGTGCTATTATTTGAGGAGACACTTTCTTTGGTAGCATGGCCCAAATGTAGGAGTCGACATGAGCGTTGGGGCAAGAGTTGCCGTTGAACTTGCCAATATCGGGCATCTTGAACTTTTCGGGAAGAGCCTCCATTGTGTTCATGAGGAGAGAAGCTTGATGAAGATCGGTGTTTGGGCCCTTGTGCAAATTTAGCCCACTAAGCCTTTGCTCAATGTAGGACATGAGAGTGTTGACCAAACCGGTATCAATGCTTTGGACCTTTCCTTCATTCGTGAGCCCCTTTAATCGGTTCTTGAGTTGAGCAACTTCTTTCTCGTGGACCGTTTTCACATGCTTGTAACGAGCTCGCCATAGATCATCCTTGCGGCGGACATTCTCGGCTAGTGTATCAACTTGCTCTTTCAATGCTTCCACCATGCGGAATAACCCTTCGTTGGATACGGGAATGCCGTTGTCGTTGCCATTTGAAGCCATTGGACCTATGGAGAGAACACGGTTGATCTTAGGATGGCCCCACAAACACCTTTTGGATAAAATGAATTAACCCACAAACAAAGAAAAAGACTCAACCACATAAGGAAAAACGACTCTTTTTTTTATTTATTTACAAAGTCGGAAGGACGTGGTCCTTTTTGGGGTTTCTAGGAAAATAGTGGAATCGTCACACTAGTATATAGACCATCTCGCGGTCCCATATACTCATCGGATTCCACCACGCTTGTGAATCCTACATGTGTCGGGATTAAACTAAATTAATGTAGTAAATCATACATGCGGGGACGGATTTTTATTTTCGTTCAAAATAACCACTTTTGGGGACGGAGTTTTATTTCGTCCATTGCAACAAGCTGGCATGTATGATTTGAAGACATTAGTTAGGGAAATCTTGATACATGAAAAACCGACTTGAGTCACGGAGTGTTAGACCCTAGACTAGAATTGTGTGGTTTGTGCTCGGCTTGAATATGAGGCTTAAAGGTCACCCCCGGCATGTAGTCTTGAACTACGCCACGGGCTGAGGTTGACCGCTTCGAAAGAGTCAAGGTCGGGTGGAGCTCTAAACTTTCTAGGACGGGCCTCGACGGGTTTGGGGTTGGACTTGTGCGACTCGATAGTGAGCAATTGATAAGAATATGTGCATGTAGTGTGAGGTCTAACAAGTGATAAATTTTTTATTTTTTTTTTCAAAGAAAGAAAAAAAAAGGAAACAAATAAGCACGTATTTACAACTCCCGAATCACCCGTGTGACCGGTAAAAAATAAACAGAAAGTAAAAGAAATTGTATGCAGGCCCGGTGACCACACACTGTCATTCTGCTCTGTTCTGCTTTCTGTGCACTGTTCTGTTTCTGGAAAATTTCCCAGAAGCGCGCGCCTCAGGGAAGTGATGTGGGAAGCGCGCGCATTGCGCAATGAATATGGGAGGCGCGCGCATCTGGGGTACCTGTCAGAATGTTAGAAGAAACTGCGGACTCAGGGGATTGCCCTGGTCCCAAATTATGTAACTTTCCCCTGCAGAAACTTGTTAGCACAGAAATATGAAATTGAAGGACAAGAAGGAAGGCGGGCGATTCTGATAATAAGGGTCGGACGCGCGCGCTTTAGGCCTAGAAGGCCGGACGCGCGCGCTTCCTACCCTTTTTACCAGAATGCCCAGAAAATAGAAATTAGAACACCAAAAATGAAAAACGCAAGTTTAACCCTCTATCGTCCCGAGCGGAATCGCCACTGTAGATACCCCGGGGAACCACGGCTTGGCTAGAGCGGTGAATTATCCTAAGATGTCTAACTTGATTTTAGATTGTTTAGAGTCGCCACCTATGTTTTTAAAGGAACATAAGAAAAACCTAGAAATAGCCTAATTTATGTACAAAACCAGAGATTCGGGAAAGAAGGGTTCGGGAGTTAGGTGACGGAGTGGGAAGTACTTAAACACCCACTCCGCCCCGCTTACGCGGGTCTTGCTACTATTGGTGTTCTAATATTTACATGTCCTTCAATTAATTAAATAGAAATGTGCTAACAATTGTGATGAGAAGAAAAGGGGAAATAAAGGGAAAATAAAATAGAATTGTTTTCTTTATTTAATGATAAAGATTACATGTAACAAGTAATGTTAAAGAACTACATTAAGAGATGAAGAGAAATTAACATGGTGAATTAAAGTTAGGATTAAAATGTAGGGAGATAACCTTAACTAACTTCAATATGTGAAGTAGTCATGTTGGTCATGTCCCATTAATGGGGATTGCATACATCAAGAAGAAGAAAACAAAGGAAGAAAATGGAATTGTACCTTGAGAAAGAGGACTTGAAACTTTGACTTGAAAGTGTTGTTGTTGTAATGAAATTGTTGTAGAACAATTTGTGTAGAGTCTTGTTACTAAGAACTCTTATTGGGAGAATTTGTGTATAATGTAGTTGGTGAATCAAGGTTGGAGTCCAAAAAGAAGTGCAAAAAGAAGTCCAAAAAGAAGTCCAAAAAGAAGTCCAAAGAGAGTCCCTTTCCAAGGTAGAAGATGATGGTTTTTATAGGTAAAAAAGAGAGGGAAATGATGGAGGGAAAAGATGATCATCCATGTGAAATGGAATTGACCAATCAAAAATAAGATAAATAAAATAATAAATAAAAGAAATAAAAGAAAATCAAATAAAATAAAAAGGAAATATTTTGTTTTAATGAAAAGGCTAGAAGTGTGGGATTGGGAGTTAATGAGAAAATGGGGGATGAATGTGGATGTAAAAAGATGGTTTTTGTGATCAAGAAAAGATGTTTGTAAATAAGAAAAGGGAGGGAAATAAGGTGCAATCCGTTACTGCCATATCGGACAGCGCGCGAGTCCCGCCTTTGGGTCGGGAGGCGCGCGCGGCCCGTTAGCAGTGCCGGAAGCGCGCGATTCTAAAAATGACAGAAAGGCAGAAATGACTCTAAAATTAATTCTGTTATGCAGTTCAGTCCAAAACTAACGGAATCAGTTAGGAACTTAACCGAAGTAACAGAAATCAATGAAAATAAGTTAAATAAAAATACTTTGTATGCAATCGGGGTGAGAGGTCCAAGGCGGGGTGTCTACACCCGGTATCAAGAAAATGTGTCAACCGTGCCATAGAGTAGTGTTGACCAAATCCAAACCTGGATACGAAGTGGTCACTTTTAGGCTAGTCCTTGTCCTAGTTTCTCCGTCAATCTCCCGTGAGTTAAAGTTGACCAAAGCGTTTAGGATGACCAATAAGAGTCAAACCATTTGGTTGCACGGGCAGTCCGGCATGACGTAAGCCCATTTTATTTGAAAGGAGTTTTTGGCAGTCCTTGGTAGGACGTAAGACCAGGATAGTCATGTTAGGTTAAGAAAACCTTTGTCCCCGAGAGTGGTCAGGTTAGAGAAAACCTATCATCGTGACGGCAGTCCTTGGTAGGACGTAAGACCAGTATAGTCATGTTAGGTTAAGAAAACCTTTGTCCCCGAGAGTCGTCAGGTTAGAGAAAACCTATCATCGTGACGGCAGTCCTTGGTAGGACGTAAGACCAGTATAGTCATGTTAGGTTAAGAAAACCTTTGTCCCTGAGAGTGGCCAGGTTAGAGAAAACCTATCATCGTGACTGTAGTCCTTGGTAGGACGTAAGACCAGTATAGTCATGTTAGGTTAAGAAAACCTTTGTCCCCGAGAGTGGTCAGGTTAGAGAAAACCTATCATCGTGACGGTAGTCCTTGGTAGGACGTAAGACCAGTATAGTCATGTTAGGTTAAGAAAACCTTTGTCCTCGAGAGTCGTCAGGTTAGAGAAAACCTATCATCGTGACGGCAGTCCTTGGTAGGACGTAAGACCAGTATAGTCATGTTAGGTTAAGAAAACCTTTGTCCCCGAGAGTGGCCAGGTTAGAGAAAACCTATCATCGTGACTGTAGTCCTTGGTAGGACGTAAGACCAGTATAGTCATGTTAGGTTAAAAAAACCTTTGTCCCCAAGAGTGGTCAGGTTAGAGAAAACCTATCATTGTGACGGCAGTCCTTGGTAAGACGTAAGACCAGTATAGTCATGTTAGGTTAAGAAAACCTTTGTCACCGAGAATTGTCAAGTTAGAGAAAACCTATCATTGTGACGGCAGTCCTTGGTAGGACGTAAGACCAGTATAGTCATGTTAGGTTAAGAAAACCTTTGTCCCCGAAAGTGGTCAGGTTAGAGAGAACCTATCATTGTGACGGCAGTCCTTCGTAAGTCCAGATTAGGAGTTTGAAAATTGCGAAAATCCTGGTCGTGCGCCCAGAACGAAATATGAAAATTGTGAAAGTCCTGGTCGTGCGCCCAAGATTATGAAAATTGTGAAAGTCCCGGTCGTGCGCCCAGGATGAAAATTAAGGATTAAGTTCTATAGGTTTGAGTAGCCTTAAAACCTCTCACCCAAATCGGCCAAGCCATCCACCCATCGGATTGGGATGCCTATAGGTTTGAGTAGCCTTAAACCCTCTCACCCAAATCGGCCAAGCCGTCCTCCCATCGGATTGGGATGCCTATATCGGATTGGGATGCCTATAGGTTTGAGTAACCTTAAACCCTCTCACCAAAATCGGCCAAGCCGTCCTCCCATCGGATTGGGATGCCTATAGGTTTGAGTAGCCTTAAACCCTCTCACCCAAATCGGCCAAGCCGTCCTCCCATCGGATTGGGATGCCTATAGGTTTGAGTAGCCTTAAACCCTCTCACCCAAATCGGTCAAGCCGTCCTCCCATCGGATTGGGATGCCTATAGGTTTGAGTAGCCTTACACTCTCTCACCCGAACTACGTTAGGCTTGATTCCCTCGAGTAGGGATACATAGGAATCCTATACCTCTATGTCCATCCATAGAACCAAATCGGCCAAGCTGTCCTCCCATCAGATTGGGATGCTTATTTTGTCGACAACCCCGCTTTCTTCAAAAGCAATGTTGCTGAGGGGTTCTGTAAGTACCCCAATCTGAAATTGACCAACTTTAGAGGAATTCTTGGTGCCATTCAGGGATAAACCAATGGGCCAGGACCTCGCTAGGATAAACCTGACATTCCAGGACTGAACTGGATTTAAACTTGGAAAAATCCAGAAGCTCGCCAAGTCGAGTCGTATGGATGGTTTGGGCACATGAGGTCCCTAGCCGTACAGCTATGTTGGGCGCCCTTAGCCTCTATAAATTGAACCCCATACTGATCATTTCAAGGGGGGGGAAACGTTTTGTGAGCTGAAACTCTGCCAGTTTGAGAGCAGAAAGTGAGTGATATATACATTTGAGTGAAAAGAGAGGAAGATAGGCCATAACCACAATAGGTGAAGCCTCCTTCTCCCCATCTTCTTTTTCATCTCAAACTCTCTTTTATCTTTGTTCATACTACTTGTTTATCTTGTATTATTTCTTCTTATCCTTGCAAAGTCTTGTCCATTTCAAGCACTTTACATTTTTTGCAAGTCTTGTCCATTTTCAAGCACTATATCTATATATTATACAAGTCTTGGCCTTCCAAGCTATATATTGTAGACACCCCGCCTTGGGCCTCTCACCCCGATTGCATACATAGTATTTTTTGTTAACTTTTTTTTGTTAATTTATGTTACTTTGGTTAAGTTCCTAACTGATTCCGTTAGTTTTGGACTAAACTGTATAACAGAGTTAACTTTTAGAGTCATTCTGTCATTCTGTTATATTCACCCGCGGGCGCCTCCTGTAATGGTCATGGGGCGCGCGCGCGTTTGGTCCAATAGGCCGGACTCGTGCGCTACCCACTTTGACTGTTACGGATTGCAGCCTTTTCCCTCCATTTTTAGAATCAAAAACATCTTTTTATCACATGTCTTAATCTAGCATTAACCCCTTTTTATTTTGTAACCTCCCAATCCCATATTCTTAGCTTTTTCCCAAAAACTAAATATTTCTTTTATTTATTATTTGATTTTCTTTTATTTATTTTATTTCTCTTTATTTTTCTATTGGTTGAAAGACCACATTTTCCTCTCTTTTCTACCTATTTAAACCCTCATTTTTACCTTAGAAAGGGACATTGAACTTTGAACTTTGTCCCTACACAAACTCCACACCATTCTCCCTACACAAATTTCCCCAACAAGAGTTCTAGCAACTAAACTCTTCACAAATTTTTACACAACAATTTCTCTACAACAACTCCAAGTCAAAGTTTGAAGTCCTCTTTTCTAAAGGTACACTTCTTCTTCTTCTATTTTATTTATGTCTTTTTAGATGTATGCAATCCCCACCAAATGGGACATGACCAAATGACCACTTTATTACATTAAAGTTGGTCAAGGTCATCTCCCTACATTTCAATCTCAACTTTAATTTCCTATCAATTTCTTAATGTAATTGTTTAGTATAATTGTTACATGTAATCTTTAGCATAAATTAATAAATAAAACAATTCTCTTTTATTTCTCTTTTAATTTCCCCTTTTCTTCCCGTTATAATTGTTAGCACTATTTATTTAATTGAAGGACATTTAGCATTAGAACACCAAATGTAGCAAGACTCGCGTAAGCTGGGCGGAGTGGGTGTTTAAGTACTTCCCACTCCGTCACCTAACCCCCGAACCCTTTCTCTCCCGAATCTTTTGTTTTCATACAAAAATTGGTTTTCTTTAGGTTTTCTTATGTTCCTCTAAAATATAGGTGGCGACTCTTAAAATCAATTAGACATCCTAGGTAATTCACCGCTCTAGCCAAGCCGCGGTTTCCCGGGGTATCTACAGTGGCGACTCCGCTGGGGAACATAGAGGGTTAAACTTGCATTTTATTCTTTTGGTGTTCTTATATCTGTTTTCTCGGCATTCTGGTAAAAAGGGTAGGAAGCGCGCGCCTCCGGCCTTCTTGCCCTAAAGCGCGCGCGTCCGACCCTTATTACCAGAATCGCCCACCTTCCATCTTGTCCTTCAAATTTCATATTTCTATGCTAACAAGTTTCTGCAGGGGAAAGTTACATAATTGGGGACCAGGGCAATCCCCTGAGTCCGCGGTTTCTTCTGACATTCTGACAGGTACCCCAGATGCGCGTGCCTCCCACATTCATGGCGCAATGCGCGCGCTTCCCACGTAACTGCCCTGAGTCGCGCGCTTCTGGGACATTTTCCATAACAGAACAGTGAACAGAACAGTGAACAGAATGTGCAGTTTTGACAGTGTGTGGGGACCGGGCCTGCATACACCCTCTTTTACTTTTGTTTATTCATTTTTATCGGTTACACGGGTGATTCGAAAGTTGTAAATTACGTACTTATTTGTTTTTTTTATTTCCGTTGAAAAAATAATATTTTGTCACTTGTTAGACCTCACACTACGCACACAATTCTTATCAACTGCTCACTATCAAGTCGAACAAGTCCAACCCCAAACCCGTCGAAGCCCGTCCTAGGAATTTTCAAGCTCCACCCGACCTTGACTCTTCCGAAGCGGTCAACCTCAGCCCGTGGCGTAGTTCATGACTACATGCCAGGGGTGACCTTTAAGCCTCTCTTTAGCCGAGCACAAACCACACAATTCTAGTTAGGGTCTAACACTCCGTGACTCAAGTCGGTTTCCAAGTACCGAGATTTCCCTAAACTAATGTCTTCAAATCATACATGCCACTCATTGTTATGGACGAAATAAAAATCCGTCCCCAAGTGGTCATAATGGACGCTAATAAAAAATCCGTCCCCGCATGTATGCTTTACTACATTAATTTAGTTTAATCCCGACACATGTAGGATTCACAAACGTGATGGAATCCGATGAGTATATGGGACCGTGAGATAGTCTATATACTAGTGTGACGATTCCATTATCTTCTTAGAAACCCCAAAAGGGACCCCGTCTCTCCGACTTATAAAAAAATAAAAATAAAAAGAGTCATTTTTCTTATGTGGTTGAGTCTTTTTCCTTTGTTTGTGGGTTAATTATTTTACTCAAAATATGTTTGTGGGGCCAACCTAAGATCGACCGTGTTCTCTCAATAGGTCCAATGGCTTCCAACAGCAACAACAACAAGGGTGAGATCATCTCCGTGTCCAACGAAAGGCTCTTCAACATAATAAGAGCCTTGGGGGAACAAATGGATAGACTTGTCGAGGATGCCCCCGCCGCAAGGATGATTTTTGGCAAGCCCGTCTTGATCTCGAGAGGAGAATTCATAAGGAAGAAGTGTCCGAACTTAAGTCCCGTTTACAAGAGTTCACCGACAACAAGGCAAAGGTCAACGGTAAGGCATGTTCAAGTGGCTCGCCTCTCAAAAGTCACAAAGGATCTACCAACGACCGTGTGTACACTCCCATCCAAGGCATGACTATCACCAAGGCCTATGAAGATCTCAAAGAAAAGGGACAAATTTCTCCTCTCCAAGGGTACAAGGAACCACAACCATTGCGTCGCAACCATGCCCACCACAAGTGGTGTGACTATCACCTAGGCAGCAGTCACCTCACCGAGGATTGCTTCTCCATCCGTAACATCATCCAAGACTTGATTGACAATGGTAAATTTACTGTGGGTGAAGAACAACAGTTAGAGAATGGCACATGCAAGAATTCATCAAGGAAAAGGCTCAGATTTGAAATGGGGTTTCAACAAGAGATCATGCCACAAGGCCGACAACAATAATCTCCGTTTATCTTTCTCTACCTAGAAATAGGATTAAAAAAAAAAAAAAAGAGTCGAAAGTCCTCTAATGTGTGAATTAATGTTTTCTCTCGTCTAATGTTAAATTTTGAGTCAATCATTAAATAAAAGTCGTTCTTGTCCTCATACACTCTTCCAAGTTGTTCAATCTAATTCTTGGCAAAATGATGAAAAGGTGTCTAAACAAGTTTTGGAATGAAGGCCATCGCTTGAACGCCTAGGGGCTAAACATCGACGACGGCATCAACAACGACGAAATCAAGACAAAGAAAGGTGGAGCATTGATCATGAAGCAATGTTTTCAAAAGGGGATATAAAAAAAAAAAAAAAAAAAAAAGAGGCTCGCTAGGTTGAAATCCTCAAATCAACCTAGGCAAAAGTTAGAGCACAAAAAAAAAAAAAAAAAAAAAATCCCCCTCAATCAAAGAAATACAAGATCAACATCATTCCATCGATGAAGGACGAAGCAACAACCATCACTGCGAATGGAGCATCAACAAGAACTACGGCGACCTGAGCCTCTTCACTGGAGGAACGTAGGCAAACTTCGGGTCCGGTCTCATGCAAGAAAGAAGATATGTTTAGCCCTAGCGCGTTATGGTGATCGGCCTTCCTCTCGAACTTGTCATGACATCTTTGTACGATTCATTTGCCAATGAATTAATCACCAAAAGATTGAACAACTTTCTTAGATTTGGAATCGCTTTCCATTCCTTGTCGAGTCTAGGGGTTTCTCTTCTTTTTGCGTTACTCCCAGTTTCTTGCAATCAAACTGGGGCTTTCTTTCTCTTCCCTCTTAATGACTTACTTGCCTTCGTGAGTCATTCAAAATATATACATACATGAAGTCAATACTAGGGACACTTCCCTAGTCGAGTCAATGTCACTCATCTTTAGTGACAAGAGGTCTTCACTGCAAAATCACATGTCTTATCTCCTCAGCCAGAGTCAATGCACACTTCCTCATTAATCGAGTAAAAAAAAAAGACGCAAAAGAGATGCCCGCTAGATTGAAAACCCGAAAGGGCGATCTAGGCAAAAAACAGGGTTTGTCATAAAAAAAATGAGAGAGTGAGAGAGAGAAGGGAAAGAGAAATGGAGATCTCCGGCCTCTAAGGAAGACAACTGCACAAGCTCTACATTGGATCTCCTCAACAAATCAATTCCCCACCGAGTCAACTTTGTGATTGCAAAAGGCTCGACAAGATATGGCACCATCAAAGGTTGTCTTGGGTTATCGGCATCATTCTCCAGCAGTGTGCATTTTTGGGTTCATGAAAAGAAGGCCCGTGGTAACCAAGACCCATCCAAGAACGAGCCCATCATAAAAGGGCACGAGGTTGCACAAATAATCCCTAGCTAGTCAATTGGCTTGGGCAGCAAATAGCAACAACATGTGTCTCAGTTTTCAAAGCTTCTGCAAGTATGTGCTTCTAAAGTACGCCGAAAGGCTCCCGAGAAATGGAGTAGCTCTTGCCATGTCCGCTCATGTTTGTTTCCTCGCACGAGGATGAGTCACTCTTGCTTTGCTCAACAAATGGTGACGCACTAGGGGCTATGTGACTCAAGAACAAGGGCTTCTTTTTCTTCATTTGACAATCAATAAGCCCTAGGGGCTATGCTCGAGAAAGATATGTGAGACTATCCTCAAAGTCTCTCAAAATGGATGTCAAATATCCCTCTTGTCATGTGTGCCCGTACTCGTTCCCCCAATCAAGGATGGACCTTTCTCACAATCAATGATCGCACTCTAGGGGCTACGGTCAAGTCTTAAAGGCTCCCTCGGCAAGAAGCAATTCACTTCAATGTCCCCAGCAACATTTGAAGCTTTATACCGAAAAGTCTCAAGGGGCTTCGCAATCTACAATCTTTTAGGCTACGGAATTACAGTGATACAAGAAAAGGGCAATATTGGGGCTTCGCAATTAACATGCTTTTGGGCAGTGGTACCCGAGCAATGCAATTTAGGAGTAGTCTTATGGCTCCATGAAAGGGATCAAACTTCAATGGTCCCTCAACACTTCCAGTCAAAATGCCTCTTGGTTTTAAATGAAGGCTCCGATGATATGAATGAATTTGATGATTCTTGTTAGAACTCACAGCGAGATTCTGAAGGAAGTCTTAGAGAAAAGGAAAAAGATTCAATATGCTAGACTCACCCGGCTGAGTTATAGCGGGAAATGCCAATATGTTAACTCTATAAGCAGAGTTACGGCCAATTCCAATGTTTCTGCAATACAGCACCCCCTTCTCTGAGATCAAAAGCACAGGCTGCATCCAAAGATCCGCCGTCGGTTCAACCCAAGAAGACTCGAGCAAACATACCGTTCGAGACTTTATCACACCAAGACCTTATCATCTGCAACAACATCACCATCTCCCACGAGACGTCTCCCGAAGACCGTACTACATTTTCAACATGGACCTTTCGCCATTCGGGTATCAACCACAAAAAGGGCCATCCATCTCCAAGCAAGAGAAAGAAGGAGAACGCCTTCAAGAATTCTTCCCAAATAGCGCCATCCGCTACCAACATAATGCTAAGCCGATTCCAAGAAAATTTGAGGCTTCACACCGAAAGGTCTCCACATCCCACCATCTCGAAGCCCAGATGACATTTGGGGCTTAGCAATCTCTCAAAGCTTTGTATCAATTATCTTCTCTTGGGGCTTGCCCACGTCGACAACAAAAGACAGTTTATTTGAATGGGCTAAGAGTTGATTCATCTTGGGGCTTCATAAGCCACTCAAAGTTTAGCATTCAAGGGGCTTTACAATCAGTAATCCTTGGCATCTCGGCATCAATAGTCCCTTTTGAAGCCCCATAACCGACAAATCTCTTGGGGCTAGACATCAATTTCGTTGGACACCACGGCAACAACGACATAATTCAACAAGGCAATCCGGACTTCGATTGAACACGACTTGATATTGGGTTGGCTTTACAAACACACAATGGTTAAAACGGTTCACCCACGAACTAAAAAAAAATCTTTTTGTCACATGTGTGCATATTCTTTCCCTTCTAATCTAAATAAAAAAAAAAAGAAAAAAAAAAGAGAAAAAAAATCTTTTTCTTTTTGTTGGTCCCAAAGGGCAACAAGGGTATAGAACCGCTAGAGGGGGGGTGAATAGCGGTTTAAAATATTTTTCGAAATACCCTTGAAAATCAACCAAGTGCTTATCAGTTTGGTCTATTGCGGTTTAAAGCACTAGAACCGCTCAGATAAAATGCACAGCGGAGTTTTGCGGTTATGGCCAAACTGAATTATAAAGAGTAAGGCGGTTTAAGTGGTTGAAAAAGGAATGATGCAACTGACAAGGCACAACTGAAGTATCACAGACGTATGCAAATCATTTATCAAGTTATTTCACATAAGTGTAAATAAAGCTCATAAACAGAAATGTAAATGACAAGGCAGAAATTAAAGATCAAAGACACAATTTGAATAGGTTCGTTCTTGAAAGAACTACGTCCTCCTAGGTGGTTAGCCTAGGATTTTGTAATAGCTACTAGATTTGTATTAATTTAGAGGAGTTTTTACAAGATTACAAACGAATCTAAACTCTAAATGAACAATCTAACCTAACAATGCTATTATAACAACCTGTGTTTTCGAGGTATATAATCTATAAGAAAATATACTCCGGGTGTGTGGTGTGGAAGGAAATCAAGAGCTCAAAATATCTAAGTGATGGCGAGCAGGTGATTACTTTCTGTGCAAGGCTGAGTTGTGATGGTTTGAAGGCTTGAAGCTTTGATGAAGAACTCTGGGTTTGCTAAGGAGATGATGAAGATATGAATATCTGGATTTTCAATCTTCAAAGCAAACTTGAATACTTGGGATATTTTCTTTGAAGCTCAGCAACCTTTATTGTTGAGAAGTGAAGGCTATTTATAGTGAAGGCATTAGTGACCGTTGGACAATGAGGTGAGTCATTGTATGGCGGTTTTATGCGCTGTCACAATCCCATTGGTTGACCTGTCACTGTCGTCCTTTGCTTTTGCTTTGTGGCAGGAAGTTGTTGGATCACTACCTGATATTGTCATTTTAGTTGTTGGAAAAGTACAACGGTAACTTTTCAAAAAGCGAGACAAACCGACATTCCAAGAATAACTGAAACATGACTTGAAGTTTAAGGACAAGTCACCAGTCATTCATTTATGGTTGAAAAGCGAATGTTTGTCTTCAAGGAATAAATGACAGCAATAACTTCTTCAATATCTTGGTCGGCGGTTCCACCAGATGCATGTGCGGTTTCATGAATGAACTTGAAGTGTGGTTTCATCAAAGACACAAACTGCGGTTTGATGAGGGACTTAAGGCACCATGCTGGCAGTTTGAAGACGGCGGCTTGAGGGACACTAAACCGCTATGGATAAACCGATCATAACTCATCCTAACTACTAAACATCTAGAAATGAACTTGTCTAAAAATTGAAGTAAAACTTCATTACATGTAAATCTAAAGTCCATAAAAAGACACGTGGAATGGGTCAATCAAATCAGGTGGGTGTACTAACAATGAATCCTAACAATCTCCCCCTATTTGATTGATGCCATTACGACACTATGATAGAGCAAACATTATACTTGGTAAGAACATGCTCAAATGAGTATGTATTGAAACTGCATGTCCCAAGTCAAATGCACACACAATGCTAGATCATAGATTTCTAATCTATCAACAAACAAAGGAAATGAAGGACAGATAGAAAAGAAATACATTCAGATGCATATTTAGAAATGTGATTATGAAAATCAGATATGCATGTTTAAACTGAATGTTTAAAACACATACACTTAGAAAATGTTTTCATGATGAATAGTGCATGAATTTTTAGAAATGCATTGTTCCACAAACAAGTAGTTTGAATAAACAAAGTTTTGGAATATTGGATGCAATGCATTCATTTTCATTATAATCCTTTAAATGTTTTGGAAGTTACAAATTACAAGGAAAATAATGAAAGGCAAAACTGATTACAAAAGGATAGAAAGAAATCTAGTCAGTTCTATCAGGAACCCTGGCGGCGGCTTGGTCTGCGGTTTGAGCAGCATCAGAAGGCTCAACTAGGCTGGCGGTTTCAAACACGTATTCAGCTGACTTAAGACGAAGATGGGTCGTTCATTTACCTTCTCTAAGATTTTTTCAGAAAGCTTCTTCAGGTCGTTGGCATAATGAACTAAGTAGTCAGTTGATGAAACCGTCAGATCAGCTAGTTGGTCTAACTTCTTCTCTAGAGCCTCATTCATTTCTTGGGCCGCTTCAAGTCTGAGAGAAGTCAGCTCATTTAGAGTTTCAAGCTTATGTTCTAGTTTGAGCTGGTTCTCCAGAAGGGTTTCTATCTTGAATTCCATCCTCCCAATTCGAGGGTCAATAGCATTCTCCCTCTTAATGGCATCAACAAGGAAGGGCAGAGAGGAAAGAAATGCAGATTGGGTAAAAAGTGAATCCAGAACAAATTGAATCCTTACTGGATCAATTTCAATAAGGGAGGAAGGGGAAGGAATGACAGAAAATGAAGTATAGGGAAGAGAAGGGGAAATGGAAAGAAGTTGGGTATTGGAGAAAGGAATGGAAGTATAAGGAGAGAACTGCCATCTATAAAGATATGGAAATACAGTGCAGTTTATCCTAAAGAAAAATTAAGAGCAGAGAGAAAATATGACCTCAACTACCAGATCTTCAATGATTTGATCAAGAGTTGAAGCAATGAGTAGATCTGAAGCAGCCTGAGACTCATCGGCTGGAAAAATTGCGAAAGGATTTGGACGACCAGACTTGAGTCGTTGCTCTTCATGCTTGTTGGCGGCTCGGAGGATGGCTCCATGGCGGTTGGCTTTGGAAGAAGTAGCTCTAAACCTCTTTAGGTAAGCCGCGATGTCCTGTGCACACTTCCTTTTCATAGCACGCGGTTTGGGAGTCCTAACTGTAACTTTGAACTCAGTCAAAACCGAAGGGGCAGAGATATTTTTCAGTTGTGGTTGAGACGACGGTTGAGCCGATAGACCGAAGGGCAGTGCAGGGGATCCAGAAGGTGAAGGAGTGTGCTCTGGTGAGTCAAAAGTTATCTTTCGTTTCAGTGAAGGAGGAGCGGTTTCAACCAACATAGGGTCTATACCGACCTTTCTCAGTTCAGCTCTTTCTCTTAATTCCTTTGCAAATGAGCCTTCAATGGATGAGTGATTCTTCTTGTCATGAGTTTCAGTAAAGTCCACTGCACCAGGTGGCCTTGATTGCCAGTGCTCCACAAAATCATATTTCTTTATTAATCTTCTCTTCTTCTTCAGTGGTTGAACCTTAAGATTGTCATCATCTTGCTCAGGTTCATCTTGAACTGCCTCAGACATGTTAGTCTGCTCAGGCGCATCTTCATCCATAATAACCTCAGCCACAAACTGTTCTGCGGTTTGATTAGGCTGAACCGCGGCCTCAGACATGTCAGTCTGCTCAGGCTCGGTTTGAGTAGAAGGTTTGAGGTTGGGAAGGGTAGAAAAGATTAGCTGTAACTATTCTTCAGTGAATTGAACAGTTGACAGTTTGAGAGGGGATTTTGGAGGTGAGATAGGTTTGGGTTCAGAGGTGGTGGCTCTCAGTTTTCTCAAGATTTGCACTTCTTGTGCGAAATTCATGGATTTTTCAACATTTAGAAGAAGTAGGTGGAGATGATTTAGTGAAGAGAATTGGTTTAGATGAAGGTGGAAGAGGTTTAGAAGAGGGATTAGATAGAATAAGGAAGGATTTTGGTAAGGATGGTTTTGGAGGAAGATTGGATGAGGGTTTGGAAGTGTCAGTAATTTTGGCTTTCTTCTTTCTTGGAGCCGCGGTTTCCCTAGGTTGAGCTGCAGGGATTGCAGGCTCCCCCTCAACCGCAGACTCCCTCTCAACTAGAGCCTCAGTTCCATCCAGGCTAACTCCTAGCCTATTCAAGGTGGCAGTTTGAGCTGCTTCTCTAGCTCTAGTAGCGGCGGCTTGATCTGCTATGGCACCGGCATAAGGTTTGCCTGACTTATTGAGCCGAGCCTCAAGATAGGGTCCTCTCTGCTCTTCAGGCAGAGGATTAGCATTCCATACCTCTTGTACAAACCTCCATCCAAATCCGGTTCTGAAGGCATCAAGTTTTGAAGCACCAAACAAGGTCTTCTCATTCGGTTGCACCCATTCAGCTTTGTTTGCCACAGAAGCTTTAAAGATCACAGAATCCTGATGAAGAAACTTCGTTAAAAGTCTGCAGTGAGTTCTGATCTTTGTTTTTCCAGCGGCTTTGGAAGAGGTATGGTGGCTTAGGGCATTGATCATTTCTTGCATGATGATCCTTGGCCAGGGCAGTTTCTTCCCTTTGTAGATAGCCACGCAGTAGTTGTACTGCTCAGTAGTGAAGTTGTTGTGATTGCCATTCTTGCACATCACTCCAGTATCTACTAAATCACACAATATTGCCATAACTTCTCCAAATTCCTTCTTGGGGGTGGTCTTAGTGTTGAAGACAGAGACCCCTAAGAGCTCCTCAGTAGTTCGGCTGACTAACTCTGGTTTGATGGAAAGAATTCCAGAATTTTCTAAACCAGCCAGGATAGCAACCTTTGAAGCAGATAGAACTACATCTTTTGTCCTGACAGTGGACTTGATGGCATTTTCAGTCCTAACTTCCCCAGACTCTAAATCTCTGATTTCTTCACCTCTTCCATTCAACAGAGGGACCATAGAGACAATCCCATTGTCAAAAAATTCTGCACAAATTTCCTTATCAAACTTTGGTTCATCTAGTTGGAACAGGGGAAGCAGTTTCGATGACTCAAGCAGAGCTATCAGTTTCCTTCCAACTGAATCAGCTTCAAATTCGTCTTTAATGATTTGGGATCCAGGTACAAAATTGGATTCATCCTAAAAATAATCAAAGTTAGTAAGAGATTAGTGCAAGCAGTTTGATAACCCAAGCATACAAACCGCTACAAGGAATTCTAACAATGAAATAGGCGGTTGAAGCAAAACAGGGGTAAAATGGTAAACACCCAAAACTAGACATGAAAATGATTTGAAAAAGGATTTGAATGCATGAAGAACATGATGAACAGGGGATAAACATGCAAAACAAAAACTTAACCAAAACATGAAAGAAGTATACCAAAAGATTCGAAAAGAGAAGATACTAACAAAGTTCTAAAAGAACAAGTTCAAATAACAAACCCAGAACATAGTATCAAAAGAAATAAGAAAGAACGCCCGAAAACCCAAAAAAATCAAAATTGTTCAAAAATTGAACAAAAGACAAGAAATAACCATCAAACCCAGCATATATGAACATATGTAAGCAATATTAACCAAAAATTGAGCGAAAAAGCAAAGAAAGGCATTAGAAGACGAACAAGCTTTTACGAACAACAATGGCGGAAAGAGATGAAATGCTAGAGTGAAGGGTTCAAGAAATCATACCATATCGCCTTTGGATGTTTTAGATGTAGATGGTGCAGAAGGGTCGGATGATTTCTTAGGTGCCATTAAATTTTGAAAAGAGTATGAGAAATTTGGAAGAAGAAAACAGAGGTTGCAGAAGAGAGAGATGAATGATGAAGAAGGTAAAAAGAAATAAACTTTGTCTTTTATACTCAAATAACTGTTCCTCGGCTAATGGAACGACGAGAACGGCGCACGATGGTCTCGAGTTGGCGTCCCACGTCACATAGAATTTAATGCGGCAGAGATAATTGCAAAAAGGTCCTTATAATTGATATGACATAAAGTAGGGACTAAAATGCAATTTCATACCTGAGCAGTTTGATTGAGCAATCCGACTTACCTTACATCTTCAGTGGTTTTGCATGAAACTGATGTCTCTCTAATCTGATGGTGGTTTATATGTTTAAACCGAATGACTTTGCTTTCTTGTCGGTTTTGAAAGAACCGATTTCATTCATTTTGACTCGTCAGTTTGATGGAGTATCTTGTACCGAACCATTTATTGATGCGGTTTCAATGATGACAGAACCGCACACTAGATGACTTTTCTAAGCATAGCCAAAATACTTAAACAAAAGATATTATAAATAATATATATATAGATATGATATCTTAAGTTAGTTCTAACATACCCATTTCTCCTCGTAAGTGATAGAACCTAGAATTTTCAAGCGGTTTGGTGATGATATCAGCAATTTGATCATCTGTTCCCACCTTTTCTAGAAAAATGTTATTCTTTTCAATATGGTCTTTGAGGAAATGATATCTTATGTCGATGTGCTTGGTTTTTGAGTGCTGAACTGGATTGTTGGAGATGGATATTGCAGCAGTGCTATCACAGTAGATAGGGCAGTTTTGTTCAAATATCCCGTAGTCCTCCAACTGTTGTTTCATCCAGAGAATTTGAGAGCAACAGCTTCCAGCCGCTATATATTCAGCTTCAGGGGTTGAGACTGAAACCGACGCTTGTTTCTTGCTGGACCATGACACAAGCCGCGTTCCAAGGAACTGACAAGTACCACTTGTGCTCTTTCTGCTTATCTTACATGCTGCAAAGTCAGCATCTGAATAACCTAATAGATCAAATGAAGATTCTTTGGAGTACCAAAGTCCAAGGTTAAAAGATCCACATAAATATCTAATAATACGTTTAACAGCAATAAGATGAGACTCTCTAGGATCAGCTTGAAATCTAGCACAAACACAAACACTAAACATGATATCTGGCCTACTAGCAGTCAAGTAAAGTAGAGAGCCAATCATACCTCGATAGAGAGTTTGATCAACTTTCTTACCATGTTCATCTCGATCCAAACTGCAGGCCTTAGGCATTGGGGTATCAACTGGTTTAGCGGTTTCAAACCCGAACTTCTTTATCAAATCTTTAGTGTATTTGACTTGGTTGATAAAGATCCCATCATGGCATTGCTTGACTTGGAGTCCAAGAAAGAATGTCAACTCTCCCATCATACTCATTTCAAATTTACTCTTCATTAGCTTCTCAAACTTAACACACATAGTTTCATTAGTAGAACCGAAAATAATATCATCAACATATATTTGAACTAATAATGAATGACTTTTGTGTTTAGCTATAAATAGAGTTGTATCAATTTTACCTCGAGAGAAGCCGTGTTCAATAAGAAATTTAGATAGAGTGTCATACCATGCTCTTGGAGCTTGTTTGAGTCCATACAATGCTTTCTTGAGCTTGAAGACATGATTTGGAAATTTGTTGTCTTCAAATCCTGGCGGTTGGGCTACATAAACTTCTTCTTGTAGTTCACCATTCAGAAATGCACTCTTCACATCCATTTGATATAACTTGAATTTCTTGAAGGAGGCATAGGCCAGGAACAATCTTATGGATTCGAGTCTGGCTACAGGGGCAAAGGTTTCATCATTGTCAATCCCTTCTTCTTGCCTATAACCTTGAGCAACCAACCTAGCTTTGTTTCTAGTTATAGCACCACTTTCATCCATCTTGTTTCTATATACCCATTTTGTTCCAATTATAGTGTGATCTCTGGGCCTTGGAACTAGAGTCCAAACTTTGCATCTTTCAAACTGATTAAGCTCTTCTTGCATTGCAATTACCCAACTTGGATCACTTAGAGCTTCATCTACCTTCTTCGGTTCCATCTGAGATAACAGAGCAGTTGAGAACAAACTGTGATCATCTCTGTGAGTCAAACTCCCTCTGGTTTGGACACCAGTACTGATAGGATCAATAACGTTGGCAGTTGGATGGTCTCTATGCGCATTGATTTCAGGAGGGAGGTTGTCTTAAACGACTATTTCTTGAAGATTTTCCAGAGGAGGATCATCTTGATAATCATTGAAATCTTCATTGAAGGTTAGATTTAGAATTGGTTCAACAGTTTGAATGGGATCAGAGGACAGCAGTTCAACAGTTACACCATCAGCGGTTTGAGTAGGTGCGGCTGAAGAACTGGATGTAGCGGTTTCAGTAGGATGGTTGTCAGTTTCTCTATGTCTAGTGCCTGTCTCAAAATCACTGAAATCATTAGCAACATTTGGAGCCATATGTGGCTCAAGGAGAGCATGTTCATCAAATGTAACATGGACTGACTATACAATTTTTAAAGATGTCTTATTGAAACAACGAAAAGCTTTGGAGTGTTTAGAATAACCAACAAAAATACCTTCATCGGCCTTAGCATCAAATTTACCTCGATGCTCTTTGCCATTGTACAAGATGTAGCACTTGCATCCAAATATCTTGAAGAAGGCAATGTTGGGTGATCTGCCTCTCCACAATTCATAAGGAGTCTTATTGTGAACTTTGATGATGAGGGAGCGGTTCTGGGTGAAACATGCGGTATTGACAGCTTCGGCCCAGAAGTATTTGGGAAGCTTGGCTTCTGTAATCATAGTCTTCCCGGCTTCAATCAAAGTTCTGTTCTTTCTTTCCACTACTCCATTTTGTTGTGGAACTCCAGCGGCAGAGAAATTATGATCAATTCCATGATCATCGCAATATTGGGCAACACCATTGTTTGTAAATTCGGTTCCATTATCTGAACGCACGGCAACAATGTCATCCAATTTCTGAGTTTGGAGCTGTCTAAAGAGAGCGGTTACGATGCCATAAGTATCATCTTTAGAGGCCATCATTTCCACCCATGTATATCTTGAATAATCATCAGCCACTAAAAGTGTATAGCGGTTTCCTCCTATACTGGTGTTGGGACAGGTCCAAATAAATCCATGTGCAGCAGTTGCAAACAGCGGTTCGTTGAAGGTGCGGTTGTACTAGGAAATGACTGTTTGGGCTGCTTTCCAAGCTGGCATGCTTTACACTTTTCATCATGATGGTCAGCCACTTTGGGTAGTCCTTTTACTAGACCATCCCTGTGCAGTTTTACTAGATACTTGAAGTTCAAGTGACTGAGCCGCTTATGCCATAACCAGCTGCTTTCACTTATATTTTTGGCTACAAAACAGAGGTCAGCAATAGAAACAATATTGCTTAAATCTATCATATAAACATCACATGTTCTGTTGCCAGTCAGTAGAGTGACTCCAGAGGAAGCATCTTTGATATAACAGCTAGTTGAAGTGAAGATGCAGTTCATTCCTTTATCACAAAACTGAGATATGGAGAGAAGGTTGTGCTTGAGTCCTTCTACTAGTGACACATTTTCAATAGTCACATTTCCTCGTTTGATTGTTCCGTATCCTACTGTTTCTCCATTCTTGTTGTTACCAAACACTACTGGGGGACCTTTCATTTGGATGAAACTGCAGAGTAGTTCGGAATCTCCAGTCATGTGTCGTGAGCGTCCACTATCCAAATACCAGAGATCCTTCTTCTTCTTAGCGGTTCCAGCCATAAAACATGAAATCTGAAAAATAAACATGAAAGGTTTTGGTCCCCCTTATTCCTTGGGTCCTAGGGTTATCAGCTTTTTGGGACCCACACCTGTTTGACCTTAGGATTATTACTTCCCTTGGCATTGGGTGTGAATCTTAAAAGACAATGACCAGCACTATGACCAAAATCGGCACAAATAGAACAATGAATTAAGCCAGGTTGTGGTTGCGGTTTTACAAACCCTTTACTGACCTTCGGTTTCTCATGTTTTACTGGGTCAGCGGTTTTGGCTTTAACAAAGTTAACCTTCTTGAGCTCAACCTTCCTCTTAGGTGCGGCTTTAGGAAATATAACAGGATATTCCTTAAACCGACTAGGAGCGGTTTCATCACTCAATACTTCTTTGGTTGCCTCAGCCGCTGTGGATTTCTCTTTCCACTTTGGATCTCTCCCAGTCTGGTTTTTAGGATACTCATAGAAATAATTTTGCTTTTTAATTTCTTGTTTTGAGCCCTTTTTACCAGCATGATTCATCTTAGGAATTTCTTTGGTTTGTTCAGTTGGTTTCACACCACCTTCAGAACAGAGACAAGGACACTTACACCCATCATCAGTTTTAAATCTCAATCCACTTTTCTCCTTAGAGAGAATTTGTGAATTAACGATTTGTTCCATGGTGACACCAGACTTAGTCCACACATCGGTCACTTTTTGAAGTTCATCCCTTTGTGCAGTAAGATCATGGATTCGAGTGAGAAGTACCTCGGTTATGTCCTTAAGGTAGCGGTTTTCTTCCACAATAGAAGCTATCCCAACAATTTGGAGCTTGAGTTTTTTAATCTCCTCCTTATGGGACTTGCACTCTTTTTGGGAATATTCAAGTTCCGCAGCCATTAATTTATATGCCTTTTTAAGCACAGTGTGTTGTTGACAAATAACATTAGCACGTTCAAGTACCTGGTCATCATGGCTTTGTTCGGTTTGATCCTCAGGAGAGTAGTTTAGTGAAGTAGGAGTTTTGCCTTGTTTAGCTTCAGGAGTTCTTGGTGAAACTGACTTCATTTGATGGAGTGGCAGTGGAAGGCTTTCGTCAATTTCAACTTTTTCTTCAAATCTCATTAGGCAAAGATTTGGAACTCCTTCATCTTCATCACTATCATCTGTATCAGAACCCATCCATGTTAATGGTTGTTCTCCTTGTTCAGCAACCATTCCTCTTCTCTTGAAAAACTTCTTGTTGAACGGTTTCTTGGCAGGAGCGGCTTCATAGCGCGGTTTGGGACAACTGGAGGCAAAATGACCTGGTTGTCTGCAGTTGTAACAAACAAGTGTGAATACGTGTGTTTGAATTTGGGAATATTCATAGTAACATTAAAATTATGAGAGTCGCCACGCCGTTTTAATTATAGCCAAAACTTTGAGAAAAAGCATATTTAATGGGTTCGGGGGTCAAATTACAACAAGAGAAGAATATTGAACGTTATCACTCCTATTGCCCGAATTGATCGGTCTTTCTATCATGATGAATGTGTTAGTAGTGTGTTAGTGTTTTAGACCGGATCCGAAGATTGCATACGTTCCTCTCAATGTGAGAAGCTCAGGTCAGCGTAGTTCGCAGAGAATTAGAATAGGCAGAAGAATCGGGATCATGCATAATGAGGGGGGAATTACCTAAAGATTAGGGTTTAGAAGTAGTTCCTATATCATCCTCGGGTTGATGAACCCTAGATCATCATCGGCTATGAAATAACATGTAATTATGAAGATCGCAACCCTAAATATAGCATAAATGAGGTTTTAATCTATGAACACGAAGAACATGCGAAGAACATATTATGAACATATGAATGAACATGCAAAACATATGAAGAAACTATGAATAAACATGTAAGAACATGAATATAAAAGATCTACATTAAAAATGATGCAAGAACATGAAGAAAAAGTTAGAAAACTTACCTATGTTGGCAAGAAATAAACCTTTGATCTCCTTGAGTGTTTGACTGCTTAATTAGGGAGAAAATTGTGTTTAAGAACTCTAAAATTCGGACTTAAAGCTCTCCAAATCGGACCCCTAAACCAATAGCATGGGATTGGTTTATATAGTAAACTGAGGAGAAGATCTGACGGCTGAGATCATCCGGAGAAAAGTTGGCCGCCTGGCCATGACTTAAGCCGGTGACAAGAGTGGCTGCGTGGCCAATGTCGACGCGCAGCAAGGTTGGCCGCGTGGCCAAGGATGCAGGCTGACGTGATTTTCAAGCTAGGGCTTCTGCATGGTTTTAAGGAAACCATTTATTATCTATTTTGATAGATTTTGTCATAAATGAGGTATTTAGGGAATCCAGGACAAGTCTTTGCAAGGTTTCTAATTCCTATAAAGTCCTTGTATTTTTAGGAAAGTCCTAATAAACTCATTTTCAGGTCGGGTACTAACAGTAGCCCCTCGGCGACGCTTCTTGTAAGGCAATGTGGGGTCGACGATAAAAGAAGGATCCGTCTAAAACATGAGTTTCAAAACAGATGAAAGGTAAGGGAACGGCTGAACCTTGACAGGCGACCTACGTATCCGCGGGGGAATCAAGCCAAACGTAGTTCAGAGCTTATGGGAAATTGGGAATGACTGCCCTCTGATGGGGATTAACGTCTTCTGCTGGGGAAAATGCACCTGCTGGGGATGAGAGATGACCGCGTCAGTCGGGTGGCTGAACCTTTTCAGATTTCCTACGTATCCTCGGAGGAATCAAGCCGGTCATAGTTCAGAGCGATTAGGGAAAAACGAGCCATCGGACTTCTGCTAGGGATAATAAACCTACGGGCACTATCCTGTATAAAGAACGAACATTCGTTAGGAAATAAAGTCATTTGAAGCAAGAGGGATAATGGGACAATAAAGACTACGTTTGTCTAAATAATCCTGAGGTGGAGTAATAAACGCTGAGGTAAACGCAAACAGAAACGCCCGGGTTTCGGTCGATCGCGCTAAAATAATGGATGCTGGATCTTTCGCAAACAGAAACGCCGAGGCTTCTGCAATCACGATCGATCTAGGATGCGTATGTCATAGAGGCGCCGAAGTCTCTACAACCATACGAATCTTAAGCAAAAATTCGGAAATGCTAAAAAAATAGATGCTGGATCTCTCGCAAACAGAAACGCCGAGGCTTCTGCCAATCACGATCGATCTAGGATGCGTATGTCATAGAGGCGCCGAAGTCTCTACAACCATACGAATTCTAAGAAAATATTAGGAAATGCTAAAATAATAGATGCTGGATCTCTCGCAAACAGAAACGCTGAGGCTTCTGCCAATCTCGATCGATCTAGGATGCGTATGTCATAGAGGCGCCGAGGTCTCTGCAACCATACGAATCCTAAGCAAATATTAGGAAATGCTAAAATAATAGATGCTTGATCTCTCGCAAACAGAAACGCCGAGGCTTCTACCAATCACGATCGATCTAGGATGCGTATGTCATAGAGGCGCCGAAGTCTCTACAACCATACGAATCCTAAGCAAATATTAGGAAATGCTAAAATAATAGATGCTGGATCTCTCGCAAACAGAAACGCCGAGGCTTATGCCAATCTCGATCGATCTAGGATGCGTATGTCATAGAGGCGCCGAGGTCTCTGCAACCATACGAATCCTAAGCAAATATTAGGAAATGCTAAAATAATAGATGCTGGATCTCTCGCAAACAGAAACGCCGAGGCTTCTGCCAATCACGATCGATCTAGGATGCGTATGTCATAGAGGCGCCGAAGTCTCTACAACCATACGAATCTTAAGCAAAAATTCGGAAATGCTAAAATAATAGATGCGGGATCTCTCGCAAACAGAAACGCCGAGGCTTCTGCCAATCACGATCGATCTAGGGTGCGTATGTCATAGAGGCACCGAAGTCTCTACAACCATACGAATTCTAAGCAAATATTAGGAAATGCTAAAATAATAGATGCTGGATCTCTCGCAAACAGAAACGCCGAGGCTTCTGCCAATTTCGATCGATCTAGGATGCGTATGTCATAGAGGCGCCGAGGTCTCTGCAACCATATGAATCCTAAGCAAATATTGGGAAATGCTAAAAATAATAGATGCTTGATCTCTCGCAAACAGAAACGCCGAGGCTTCTGCCAATCACGATCGATCTAGGATGCGTATGTCATAGAGGCGCCGAAGTCTCTACAAACATACGAATCCTAAGCAAATATTAGGAAATGCTAAAATAATAGATGCTGGATCTCTTGCAAACAGAAACGCCGAGGCTTCTGCCAATCTCGATCGATCTAGGATGCGTATGTCATAGAGGCGCCGAGGTCTCTGCAACCGTATGAATCCTAAGCAAATATTAGGAAATGCTAAAATAATAGATACTGGATCTCTCGCAAACAGAAACGCCGAGGCTTCTGCCAATCTCGATCGATCTAGGATGCGTATGTCATAGAGGCGCCGAGGTCTCTGCAACCATACGAATCCTAAGCAAATATTAGGAAATGCTAAAATAATAGATGCTTGATCTCTCGCAAACAGAAATGCCGAGGCTTCTGCCAATCACGATCGATCTAGGATGCGTATGTCATAGTGGCGCCGAAGTCTCTACAACCATACGAATCCTAAGCAAATATTAGGAAATGCTAAAATAATAGATGCTGGATCTCTCGCAAACAGAAACGCCGAGGCTTCTGCCAATCTCGATCGATCTAGGATGCGTTTGTCATAGAGGCGCCGAGGTCTCTGCAACCATACGAATCCTAAGAAAATATTAGGAAATGCTAAAATAATAGATGCTGGATCTCTCGCAAACAGAAACGCCGAGGCTTCTGCCAATCACGATCGATCTAGGATGCGTATGTCATAGAGGCGCCGAAGTCTCTACAACCATACGAATCCTAAGCAAATATTAGGAAATGCTAAAATAATAGATGCTGGATCTCTCGCAAACAGAAACGCCGAGGCTTCTGCCAATCTCGATCGATCTAGGATGCGTATGTCATAGAGGCGCCGAGGTCTCTGCAACCGTACGAATCCTAAGCAAATATTAGGAAATGTTAAAATAATAGATGCTGGATCTCTCGCAAACAGAAACGCCGAGGCTTCTGCCAATCACGATCGATCTAGAATGCGTATGTCATAGAGGCGCCGAAGTCTCTACAACCATACGAATCCTAAGAAAATATTAGGAAATGCTAATATAATAGATGCTGGATCTCTCGCAAACAGAAACGCCGAGGCTTCTGCCAATCTCGATCGATCTAGGATGTGTATGTCATAGAGGCGCCGAGGACTCTGCAACCGTAGGAATCCTAAGAAAATATTAGGAAATTTTAAGGGGTTTTCCGTACCCAAAGGTAACGAATATCAGTCAAAATAGCGTTTAAGGGCACCTACAATGGATGAAACAGGTTAGGGGTAAAAATGGGATTTTACATGCGGAGGCAAAGATGATGGATCGTTATTAAGTCGCAAACGGGATGAACTCTTAAGGAGTCATGAAGGTGATAGACTCTCAGGGAATCGCAGAAGTGATGGACTCTTGGGGAGTCGCAAAGGTGATGGACTCTCGGGGAGTTGCCAAGGTAAAGGACTCTTTGGTGAGCAAAGGACGACCACGAAAAGCGAAATGTTTGGGATCCGCTTACCCTAAATTAGGAGGAATACATAATATGAGGCTACGAACCATTAAGATGAAGGTATTAGGTAAGGGACATTTTGCTTGGTTGCTTAGGGTAGGACCTAAGGCTTTTAAGGAAAGGGGATGGGTAGCCTCTTAGCCTTGAGATAAGGATGCAAAAGATGTTATGGTTGTTTAAACTTGAGATTGTGTCTTGGATACAATGTGGGTTTCCTAGGCTTACGGGCTAAGGTTTGGACAGAATATGGAAAGGCTATTGTATCCTAGGCATAAGACTAGCGAGGGATTGAGATTATAAATTTCCTAGGTTTCGAGACTAGGGTTTCGGGAATTTGGAAAGGATGTTGCACACAGGGCTTTAGAAATTCCCTAGAACTTGGGCTAGGGTTAAAGAGGATGGTGCTTCTTAGGCTTGAGACTAGGGTTTGGAGAGAATGCAGATTCCTACGTTAAAGAGGATGGTGCTTCATTTAAGCATGAGGAGAGTATTCTATCCTAGGCTTAGTGCTAGGGCTTGGAAAGGTTGAGGTTTGGGAACTTCCTAGATGTTAGGGTTTCGAACAAGGGTTTGGAAACTGGTGTTTAAGGACCATGACTCTCCTAGGTTTGGGACTAGGGTTTAGAAATATCCTAGGCTTCGAGGCTAGGGCTTGGAGTTGTGGTAGGTTCAGAGGTTGCAAAGGCGTTGGCTTTAGACCTAAGGCTGGGAGTTGAAAGGGTTGTGACTTCCTAGGCTTGAGACCATGGACCGTTGGGAAGAGGGATTACTTTTGTGACAGTTCCACTAAGCTTGATGTTAGGGTTCACCATTTTCCGGGATTGGTGACTATGGCTTAGAAATGTTCGTGGTAACCTAGGCTTTAGGCTAGGTTTTAAGGCTAAGGACTGTAAACTTCCTATATTTTGAGACTAAGGTGAAGGAATTTCCTAAGTTTAGGATTAGGGTTTAATGAGGATATAGTCTCCTAGGCCCGGCGGCTAAGGTTTATAAAGAGTGCGACTCCCTAAGCTTGAGGCTAGGGTTTGGAGCTAATGCGAGTACCTAGGCTCGAGGCTAGGGTTTAGAGCGAATGCGACTACCTAGGCTCGAGGCTAGGGTTTAGAGCGAATGCGGCTTCCTAGGCTTGAGTCTAGGGTTTGGAGCGAATGCGACTTCCTAGGCTCGAGGCTAGGGTTTAGAGCGAATGCGACTACCTAGGCTCGAGGCTAGGGTTTTGAGCGAATGCGGCTTCCTAGGCTTGAGGCTAGGGTTGATTGAGTTTTGGACAGGGAATTATATCCTAGGTTTTGGACTAGGGTTCAATAAAACGGAGAATTGAGATTGTAAATTTCCTAGGTTTCGAGACTAGGGTTTCGGGAATTTGGAAATGATGTTGCATACGGGGCTTTGGAAATTCCCTAGAATTTGGGCTAGGGTTAAAGGGGATGTTGTGGTTTCCTAGGCTTAAGGCTAGGTTTAGAGAGGATATGTGACTACCTAGGATCAAGGCTAGGGTTTAGGAAGGGTGTAGCTACCTAGGATCAAGGCTAGGGTTTAAGAAGGATGTAATTTCCTAGGCTTTAGGCTAGGGTTTGAAAGGATGTAATTACCTAGGCTTGAGGCTAGGGTTCAGAGAGAATGATATGACTACCTAGGTTTGAGGCTAGGGTTTAGAGAATGTGTTTACCTAGGTTTAAGGCTAGGGTTTGGAGACCGAAAGCATTTGAAGGTTTGTCTTGGTTTAGACCGAGCAATTTTGAGGTCTAAGAGTGTTGCGGTTTGGGGCAAATGAGCTTGATACCTTGAGGCTGGATAGGCACGATAGATTAGACCTAGGCTAAAGTTCTAGGGTTTAGCTAGGGTAAGACTCAGACATGTGTTAAGGAGACCGGGGCCTAATGGAATGGTTGGCGTGAGATCTAGGAGACCGAAGGCTAGGCAGGGTAGCGTTGGGACATAAGGCTTTCAAGCGGGTAAATCTTTTGTCCTAGAGAAACCGCGTTATGGATTAGGACCAAGCAGGCTTGAGGTCGGCCAAGGAGCAATGGATTGGGATTGGATGATCCTAGTATCTAATACGCATGTCGGGTTTGGGCTCTAAGGTGTGCTAGGTGTGAGACGTGTGCGAGAAATGGGTCTGGACATGTGACCATGTTGGCGCTTTAGGTAAAGGGATTGAGTGTCCAAGACTTTGCTCGAGTACAATAGGTGCCTAGGTTGGATTGGGTATGCTTAGGACCTAAGTTTGTCTTAGAGGTCATTGCGCGTGACCAAGCTCGTTTGGAGATTGTGAAGGTAGGCTAGGGATGGGACCCCAAAGGTGTTAAGCGCATGAGTTCTGACTGGACGGGTCTATGGCGTGACGCGGTACGCAGGAGATCCTATGTGCTTGAGCAGGTTCGAGGTTTAGGCTCGTTGGGGGAGCGATGTTTGAGATCCATGGAGTTTGAGGAGAGGATCGCGTAGATTCGAGGTTTGGACTCGACTTGGATTAAGTATGTTGGAGACCTAAGGGGTGAAGGTCAGGCTAGGTAGTATCTCGCGGCTAATGGGTGACGCTAGGTTTGTAGAGGGGTTTAGACCCAAGAAGTATGGATAACATAGATTTAGTTGGTCAGACCAAGAAGGCTTGGGAACTTAAGAGTTCTAAGGGACGAGCTCTAAGGTTATAGACTTAGAGGGTAGACAGTTTTGTGATCTAAAGGGTTTAGGAGTTGAGACCTAAGGTGTGAATCAGATATGCAAGAGACCTATAAGGTAGGTGTTTGGCGGCCTTGCATGGACTTGGGATCTAAGGGATCGTTCAACAGGTTAGACTGGGTAGATCTAAGAGGCTGGACCTAGGAGGATAAGAGAGCTATGGCCTAGATAGGGTAAGGACGAGTATGTGTTGGTAGGTTTGAGATCTAGGAGATCGGGTAGGCTTGGGACCGGTAGGTTCGGGACCTAATGGTTCATCCTAAGGACTTGGCTTTGGTTAACTGGTTTAAGGTCTGAAGTTTTGGGTAGAACCGGTTTGAGGCCGAAGGAGTCATGCTACGAACTTGCGGAAGGTCGAGCTAAGAGGTTATGATGTAACCTAGGTAAGACTCACCGGGTAGGTTTGGGACCTAGGTAAGACTGATCGGGTAGGCTCGGGACCTAGAGAGTTTATGGTGTAACTTAGGCAAGACTGACCGGGTAGGCTTGGGACCTAAGGTTTTGAACCAGGTAGGTTGGGACCTAAGGGTATCCTATTGTGTAGGAAATAGGGTGAAGGACCGAGTCGGTTCAAGAATCACAATGATGGGTCTCAGAGTGGACCGAGGAGGTTTATACAAATTTTGTGGAGACCGAGAGTGCGGGTTTATAAACAAAGTGTCATGGAAGAGGGAACTTTTGAAGGTGTTATGACTTTATAAAGATGCTTTATAATTAATTATGATTCTAACCAATTCAAAGAGTTTGTCACGTGCCGAGTTTGACGATGAGGGGTGTCCATCTTCCAAGTACATCCTTGTTGAAGCCTCGGTATTCTCTGAGAAAACCCTATAGTCGACCCATTCTGTTGGGGAAGCCCCAGTTCGATAAGGGCGTAGAGTGGGGTATCCTACCTCCTTTGAGACGCACCCTTTTTTCTGCCTAGACCGCCCTTGCGGGTTTTCACTCTAGCGGGCATCTCTTTTGCGTCATCATTTTTTTTTTTTTTTTGAAATCATTCAGTCGACTCAAAAAAGGAAAAAAGAATTGTTTGAAAACATGCGAGGGCATTTTGGGGAGAGTAAGAGAGAGAGAAATAGTACTCACATTTTGACTCTTTGGGCAACTGAGTGTATATACGTACAAAAGGGAGGAAGCCCCTGCTTTACAGAAAGTAAGAGTTTAGCTCTTTCCTAGATTGTAGAACGGAAGACTTGTCGAGACATTTGAAAATTGTTTTATTCAAGATTCTCATTTGATTGCTCGAGAATGGACCTCGTTGATTAGTTATGCATCTTATGATTATGTTTTTAGACAAGTAGTCTCGAAATAATAAGTGTTTTTGATCAATTGTGAGTGAAGAAGTCAGGAGTAGAAATATGGGGCAAGAGAGAAGAGAAAGAAAATTGGCTACGAGGCGGGTTGTGTATATTTTGGACCGGACCCTAAGGTTGCCTATGTTCTCCTCAAGGTGAGGAGCTCAGGTCTGCGTAGTTCGGGGGTGACCCGCTTGACTATGGTGTCGGGTTTCAGTGGGTATGTGTGGGAGGAAAGAAAAGAAAGAAAGTTGGCCCAAGGTAGGTTATGTTTGGCTTTGAGTGGTTGCCCGGTTGACGATGAAGTTGGGTTTTGAGTTTAGGGGTGTGAGGTTCGTTTGAGGTGAGTTGTTCTTTGTAGCTCATTGCGGTGGATTACCCCTTTGTAGTTGTTGCAGTGGATTGCTCCATCGTAGTTGTCATGGGTTGCTGCCGTTTATCTACTTTGTAAGGAAAGAAAGGAAAAAAGAACATTTGAGGTGAAAAGAAAATGGGACTTTTACTTTTCCATGGTGATAGCCCATTCTATTTTTCTTTTTCTTTTTTATTTTATCTCTTTGTGCACACCCTTTTTGTCGCGACCCCGGACCCCGCGGGCCCCGAGACCGCGAGCTGGACGTCGACTCTAAAACCAAAACTATGAAATACTGAAGTTAAAAATTTCATTTGATACCAAAAGGGTAATGATCCAAAGTTTTACAAAACCAAGTTTGATAAAAACTAATTTCAACTATCATAAACTTCCACGAGTTTATGCTTAACAAAGTACAAATGTACAAAAACCTAATGACGTCAATGTTTGGTACAAATATCCCCAAAAGGTTACACATTGATATAATGTAAACCAACCTATACAACTTTCCCCAAAAGAACGGATCCACACTCGACGTCCTCTTTCTCGTGATCAGCGAGACTAATCCTTAGCACCTGGGGGGGGTTAAGGAAAAACAAAGATAAAAGAAAGGGGGTGAGATAAATCTCAATAAGTTACTAATGCAACTACATGACATGCTATTATGCAATAAGCAATAAGCAATGATAAATATCACATAGCACATAGCATTTATCATATAACAGATAGCAGCGGAAATAAACACATAACAAAGGATATAGCCAAGGTTTTCCAAACCGGAACATCCAAATAAAGGATCGCTGCGCAGCTTCAATAATCAACAAATCATCATCTTCGTAATAGCATGAAAGCCGAAGAGAAAACCCCGGTACCGGAACCAATAACCATAACAGTGTCACAAAGGACAAGGACCATGACACAAAGTCATGCCCGTTAGCCAGATACATTCACAAAGGAACGCTGACTTATCCTTTCCAAGGCCAATCTGGAGAAGGGGTAAAGAAGGGGGCAAAACAATGGTCAACATTATAATGGACTTGGCTTTGCCATTATAATCTTTCCCATCGCCCGATGCAACAAATATGCCAGCTGGGCTTCCAAATAAATGCTAAGTAATAATAATTTAGCATGAATAACAACTTAAGGTTCCAAAGTAGGGAACCATACCAAGTAGTCACCAAGAAAGTGAAATGTACCAATCACGCACAATTTAAGTGTTCCAATGATCACAATTAACACTTAATAAATTTCCAACACAAACTTAATCACAAAGTACCCAATTCTATCGCTAGAGTGTACTACAATGTTCACTAAGGTCGACTAGAAGGACACCCAAGATTTGGATCAAAACACATTCTTCAATCACACAAAATTAACAAATGTAACTTTTCAGAGGACTGTGCGGCCGCCCAAAGTGGGATGTGCGGTCGCCCAAAAAGTCATAAAACAAGAACAAAACCTTTCAGAAAGATGCGCGGTCGCCCATACCATTTTGGGCGGTCGCCCAATAAGCCGGAATTGCCAGAAATCGGGAAGAACAACATGGGTTCTTCCATTTTTCAAACCCAAACACATTTCAACCAAAATCAAACATTCCAACTGGTATACAAATGTACCAAAACAACTCATAAGTCTAAAGAGACACATACAACAACATTTAACAACCAAAATCAAGAATCAAACCCCAACATTCATAAATCACCATTTTTGACCAAAAACCCAAATAAATTCCAAATAAATTGGAAACTCATCCAAACTTCCAATATAACAACAAAAGCATTATATGAACATGATATGAACATTTTAGCATTAAAATGGGGGAAAAGTAACTTACTTGCAAATTCTCAAAGTTGATGGATTTCAAATCTTTTTGGCTTCCTACGATGCTATCGACGATCTAAACATGGTTTACGTTTTAAGAAATGAGAGAAGATGAGAGGAAGAAGGAGAAAATGAAGAGAGAAGCAATGAAAGAAAACTTACCCAAATTGTTAGAGAGAGGAAGAGAGTGGCTGGGAGAAGATGGAGTGTAGGGGGGAGAAGGAGGTGAGGGAAGGTGTAGGGAGGGAGTAGGGGGTTTATTTTAAAAACTTACACTTAGGCCCCCTCTCTCACACTACACACAAATACTACCCTCCCGACTAACAATTAAGACCCAACAATACTACGCTAGCCCAAATGACCCAATTAAAATGCTAGGCATAAATATTATAACACATAAATTGCACACATAATTATTTAAATAAATAATAATTTAAATAAATAATTAAGCAAATAATTAAATAAAAATCATTTAATTACTAATAAAATAGAGCCTAGATTTCGGGTCGTGACATTCACTCCCCCTTAAAGAAAATTCGACCCAAATTTTAACGAGACTTACCTTAAACAAAAAGCCACGGAAATTTCCTCTCGATCTCATCTCGGAGCTCCCACGTCGACTCCTCGATGTTATGATTCCTCCAAAGAACTCGAACTAACGCGATGCTCTTGCTCCTCAACTCTTGGACCTTAGAATCTAGGATCCGAACCGGTCGTTCCTCATAAGACATATCGGGCTCAATATCCTCCGGTATCCTCGGTAACACGTGAGACGGATCATGAACATACTTCCGAAGCATAGAAACGTGGAACACGTTATGCAACCGGTCTAAAGATGACTGTAACGCGAGACGATACGCTAGAAGTCCAACCTTTCCCAAAACCTCAAACGGACCAATAAACCTCGGAGCCAACTTGCCTTTCTTTCCGAACCTACGAATACCCACCTTTGGAGATACTTTCAAGAACACCAAATCACCGGTCTGAAAACTAAGATCTCGCCTTCGGTTATCTGCATAGCTCTTATGTCGGCTCTGGGCTGTCTTCAATCTATCCCGGATCACTTTAACTTTCTCAACCGCATCCCGAAGCAAATCAATACCCACAATCTTCGCTTCACCAATCTCATCCCAACAAATAGGCGATCTACATTTTCTTCCATACAAGGCCTCAAACGGTGCCATCTCGATACTAGCCTGATAACTGTTGTTGTAAGAGAATTCCACTAACGGTAGGTGCGAATCCCAAGAATCAGAAAAGTCTATCGCACAAGCTCGCAACATATCCTCCAAAATCTGAATAGTCCTCTCGGATTGACCGTCGGTCTGAGGATGAAAAGCTGTACTGAATCGCAAACCTGTACCCAACGCTTCCTGAAACGCCTTCCAGAATCTAGAAGTAAACCTCGAGTCTCGATCTGACACAATGCTAACCGGAACCCCATGCAATCTAACGATCTCATCAATATAAAGGGTCGCAAGCTTCTCCATCGAATACCTGATGTCAATAGGCAAGAAATGGGCACTCTTGGTCAATCTATCCACTATTACCCAAACACTGTCATACTTCCTTCGGGTACGAGGCAGTCCCGTAACGAAATCCATAGTCACATGCTCCCATTTCCACTCGGGAATCTCTAACGGCTGAAGTAATCCCGCGGGTCTCTGATGCTCGGCTTTGACCTGCTGACACGTTAAACACCTCGATACATACTCGGCTATTTCCCTTTTCATATTAATCCACCAAAATTGTTGCTTCAAATCCTGATACATCTTCGTACTACCCGGATGAATAGTATACCTCGATTTGTGACCCACATCAAGAACTCTCCGTTTAATTCCATCAACACCCGGAACACACAAACGACCACGGAAATTCAAAATTCCACTCGAGCTCAATGAAAAATCCTCGAAATTCTTTTCTTTCAGTTTACCCATTATCTTCACCAACTCGGGATCTTCTTTCTGAGCTTCCTTTATCCTCTGAATTAGGGTCGGAGATACCCTAATATTCGCAAAAATAGCCCCATGTCTCGATTTACGAGGAGACCAATCTCGAATATCCTCAAGCATTTTCCATTCACGGACCATCATCGAAGCCACATAAGATTTTCTACTAATCGCATCGGCTACCACATTCGCCTTCCCCGGATGATAAGAAATCGTACAATCATAGTCCTTCAATAATTCCATCCATCGACGCTGTCTATTATTCAACTCTTTCTGGGAGAAAAGGTACTTCAAACTCTTGTGATCGGTAAAAATCTCAAACTTCGCTCCATAAAGGTAGTGCTTCCACTTGTGCAACGCAAATACTATCGCGGCCAACTCCATATCATGAGTCGGGTAATTCTGTTCACTCGGGGTCAACTTCCTCAAAGCATACGCAATTACTTTCCCATTCTGCATCAACACACAACCCAAACCCTCTTTCGAAGCATCACTGTAAATCACTAGGCTATCGCTCCCATTAGGCAAACTCAAGATCGGTGCGGTAGTCAACCTCTTCTTCAATTCCTCGAAACTCTTGTCACATTTCTCGGTCCACACAAACGGAACATTCTTCCGGGTCAACTGAGTCATCGGAGTAGCAATCCTCGAAAACCCTTCAATAAACCTTCGGTAATACCCGGCTAAACCAAGAAAGCTTCTAATCTCTGTCACTGATTCGGGTCTCTTCCAATCCACTATAGCCTCTATCTTTGACGGATCCACCGAAATCCCGTCTTTAGAAATCACATGGCCCAGAAATGACACCTTCTCGAGCCAAAATTCGCATTTACTGAACTTCGCAAATAATTTCTCCCTCGCAAGAACGGATAAAACTGTCCTCAAGTGTTGCTCATGCTCCCCTCGGGATTTAGAGTAGGCGAGTATATCATCAATAAAGACCACCACGAATGAATCAAGATACGGGTGGAAAACTCGGTTCATCAAATCCATAAATATGGCCGGCGCATTAGTCAACCCAAACGGCATAACCAAGAACTCATAATGACCGTAACGAGTGCTAAAAGCAGTCTTCGGAATATCCTTCGATCGAACCTTCAACTGATGGTACCCACTCCTCAAATCAAGCTTAGAGAAAACCACGGACCCTTGAAGCTGATCAAACAAATCATCAATATGTGGTAGAGGATACTTGTTCTTCACCGTAACCTGATTCAACTTTCGGTAATCTATACACAATCTCAACGAACCATCTTTCTTCCGCACAAACAAAACCGGTGCTCCCCACGGGGAAACACTAGGGCGGATAAACCCTCGATCAAGCAACTCTTGCAACTGAACCTTTAATTCTTTCAACTCTGCGGGAGCTAACCTATAAGGTGCTTTCGAAATCGGAGCCATACCCGGCAAAAGGTCTATACAAAACTCAATCTCACGATCGGGAGGCATATCATACTCGGTAGAGAAAACATCGGGAAATTCCCGAACTACCCGAACACTATCAAAACTAGGGGGTTCTTTCCTAGTATCAAGAACACTAGCCAAATACCCCTCACAACCACTATGCAAAAATTTTCTCGCTTTCATAAAGGAAATTAAGCGAACCTTTCTACTCAGAGGACTAGCCTCAAACACAAATTTAGGCAAATCGGGAATAGAAAAAGTAACAGTTTTCTTACGGCAATCAACAGAAGCATGAAACTTGCTCAACCAATCCATACCCAATATGACATCAAAGTCTTGGATAGGAAGAACCACCAAATCCGCACAAAGGACTCGACCACAAATAACCACATCACAAGCACGAAAGACTCGATCAGAAATCAAGCATTCTCCTATAGGGGTCGACACCTCTAGCACGTACGGTAAAGACTCGAATGCAGCATTTAACATGGAAGCAAATTGCACAGAAATGTATGAATGAGATGATCCTGGATCTACTAACGCTCGTGCGCTCACATTAGACACAGAAACAATACATCCAATAACGGATGGATCATCGGTAGCTTGTTGTTGATTCATGGCAAATACCCTTCCTTGGACTCTGGGCTTCCCAGCGGCATCCCTTTTCTGACCCTGATTATTACCAACTCCTGACCCGGATGCTTGTCCTCTACCTCTCGGGCAATCTTTTACAAAGTGACCCATTTGACCACAATTTGTGCACCTTCCTTGCTTCTTCCAACAACGGTCTTCAGAATGACCTTCCTTTTGACAATACGAACAAAGCCTCCTAACTTGGCTCCCTTGGTTCCCGGAAGTGGTACCCGGGTTCCTTGGGGTCGGTTGCCCTCGGAACTGAGATTGTCCCCCAAAGTTACCTCGGTTATCGGAATGGTGTTGTGGCTTCCCTTGAGCTCCTTGCTTACTCGGGTTAGCTACCTCAGTCTTCCTCTTATGTTCCCCAATATATTGCTCTATCAAATAGGCTCGGTCCACCGCATCTTGGAAAGTCACAATCCGTTGAGCAATAAGTTGAGTACGGATGGAGGTCTTCAATCCCCGAATAAATCTCATAGCCTTTTGTTCCTCGGTCCTCACCAAATAGTCGCAATATCGGGCTAACTCTATGAACTTCGCCGAGTATTGTGCTATAGACAACACACCTTGCTCTAGGTTGAGTAGCTCGATCTCCTTTCGGTTTTGATCAACAACCGGAATGAAATGCTCCTTGAATTTGCGCACAAACAACTCCCACGCATACACCGTGCGAGTATCATCCCAAGTAGCTTTAACACCTTTCCACCAATGCTCGGCGGCTCCCACAAGCTTATACGCCGCGAACCGGACCTTATCCTCATCTGAGCAACCAAACACATCATAAATCTTCTCCATCGACTCAATCCACAACTCAGCTTTCCTTACATCTGGTTCCCCATTGAATTCAACCGGTTTCAACTTCAAATATTGCTCCAAACCATAACGGGGTGGTGCTTGTTCTACCCTCGGACCTTGATCATGTATGGCCTTCATGGCCGCCTCAAACATGCCTTGAAACATGGCACGTGCTTCTTCCCTTGTATCATTCTGATTTGCATTACCGGAACTACCTTCACCACTCCTTCTACGAACCATTGTCAACAAGTACCTGCATAAAACATCAACCGTTAATCACTCCGCACACTACTACCCACCTAGGTCATACTAATCCACCTAGACTTATACATAGAGCTAATGCCATAGCTCTGATACCAACTGTCGCGACCCCGGACCCCGCGGTCCCCGAGACCGCGAGCTGGACGTCGACTCTAAAACCAAAACTATGAAATACTGAAGTTAAAAATTTCATTTGATACCAAAAGGGTAATGATCCAAAGTTTTACAAAACCAAGTTTGATAAAAACTAATTTCAACTATCATAAACTTCCACGAGTTTATGCTTAACAAAGTACAAATGTACAAAAACCTAATGACGTCAATGTTTGGTACAAATATCCCCAAAAGGTTACACATTGATATAATGTAAACCAACCTATACAACTTTCCCCAAAAGAACGGATCCACACTCGACGTCCTCTTTCTCGTGATCAGCGAGACTAATCCTTAGCACCTGGGGGGGGTTAAGGAAAAACAAAGATAAAAGAAAGGGGGTGAGATAAATCTCAATAAGTTACTAATGCAACTACATGACATGCTATTATGCAATAAGCAATAAGCAATAATAAATATCACATAGCACATAGCATTTATCATATAACAGATAGCAGCGGAAATAAACACATAACAAAGGATATAGCCAAGGTTTTCCAAACCGGAACATCCAAATAAAGGATCGCTGCGCAGCTTCAATAATCAACAAATCATCATCTTCGTAATAGCATGAAAGCCGAAGAGAAAACCCCGGTACCGGAACCAATAACCATAACAGTGTCACAAAGGACAAGGACCATGACACAAAGTCATGCCCGTTAGCCAGATACATTCACAAAGGAACGCTGACTTATCCTTTCCAAGGCCAATCTGGAGAAGGGGTAAAGAAGGGGGCAAAACAATGGTCAACATTATAATGGACTTGGCTTTGCCATTATAATCTTTCCCATCGCCCGATGCAACAAATATGCCAGCTGGGCTTCCAAATAAATGCTAAGTAATAATAATTTAGCATGAATAACAACTTAAGGTTCCAAAGTAGGGAACCATACCAAGTAGTCACCAAGAAAGTGAAATGTACCAATCACGCACAATTTAAGTGTTCCAATGATCACAATTAACACTTAATAAATTTCCAACACAAACTTAATCACAAAGTACCCAATTCTATCGCTAGAGTGTACTACAATGTTCACTAAGGTCGACTAGAAGGACACCCAAGATTTGGATCAAAACACATTCTTCAATCACACAAAATTAACAAATGTAACTTTTCAGAGGACTGTGCGGCCGCCCAAAGTGGGATGTGCGGTCGCCCAAAAAGTCATAAAACAAGAACAAAACCTTTCAGAAAGATGCGCGGTCACCCATACCATTTTGGGCGGTCGCCCAATAAGCCGGAATGGCCAGAAATTGGGAAGAGCAACATGGGTTCTTCCATTTTTCAAACCCAAACACATTTCAACCAAAATCAAACATTCCAACTGGTATACAAATGTACCAAAACAACTCATAAGTCTAAAGAGACTCATACAACAACATTTAACAACCAAAATCAAGAATCAAACCCCAACATTCATAAATCACCATTTTTGACCAAAAACCCAAATAAATTCCAAATAAATTGGAAACTCATCCAAACTTCCAATATAACAACAAAAGCATTATATGAACATGATATGAACATTTTAGCATTAAAATGGGGGAAAAGTAACTTACTTGCAAATTCTCAAAGTTGATGGATTTCAAATCTTTTTGGCTTCCTACGATGCTATCGACGATCTAAACATGGTTCACGTTTTAAGAAATGAGAGAATATGAGAGGAAGAAGGAGAAAATGAAGAGAGAAGCAATGAAAGAAAACTTACCCAAATTGTTAGAGAGAGGAAGAGAGTGGCTGGGAGAAGATGGAGTGTAGGGGGGAGAAGGAGGTGAGGGAAGGTGTAGGGAGGGAGTAGGGGGTTTATTTTAAAAACTTACACTTAGGCCCCCTCTCTCACACTACACACAAATACTACCCTCCCGACTAACAATTAAGACCCAACAATACTACGCTAGCCCAAATGACCCAATTGAAATGCTAGGCATAAATATTATAACACATAAATTGCACACATAATTATTTAAATAAATAATAATTTAAATAAATAATTAAGCAAATAATTAAATAAAAATCATTTAATTACTAATAAAATAGAGACTAGATTTCGGGTCGTGACACTTTTTTTGCCTAGGCCGCCCTTTCGGGTTTTCAACCTAGCGGGCTTCTTTTTTGGTGCAATGCTCTAACTTTTACCTAGGTTGCCCTTTTGGGTGTCAACCTAGCGAGCCTTTTTTTTTATATATATTTGTACATGAAACATTGGGCAAGACGAGCCCTTAGTTTGCTTTCGCCTCTCTCGATTGCGAGGTAGCCTCTTTATAGTTCAAGCGGCCTTTTGCTGGCGGCGGGCATCCTAGCCCCTTGATTTATACCGGTAGAGCTCCATCGAATTATCACGTGGAACCAATTAATGGTATGAACAACTTCGTGCATTTCTTTTATATTTGCGATGGAATACGGACAGCCCCGGTGTATCGGCATATAGTACTTATGAAGAGAACAAACAACCCCTTAAATTGTGGCAGCATGGATGTCTATTTGATGATGAGCAACCGCAGTTCATTTCTTTGTCATGACCGTATGGAAAAGGGGTCTAATGGTGGGATGATAGGCGTATGAGGATAGTGTATGGGAGAAGGTGTATATAGAGAGTGTACATGAAGGGTGTACAAGGGGTGAGTGTATAGAGAAAGTGTATGGGGGTAGAATGTAGAGAGAAGAGAAAGTGATTCGTTCATCCCAATTGATCGAAGCATTTGTTATTTTGAGATTAATCGTTTACTTAGTTATATGAATGGTTTGTGGGTCAATTTACCTTTTAATGAGTCGTCATTAATGAGTAAGATTAAGACTAATTCATCATATAAAGATATAGCAATCAAGCGAAAATGGTGAATAAGACAATTTTCATGAAATTGATATATGCAAGCTTATGTCTCAAGTCTAGAGAGAAAAGAAATAAAGACTCTTTTATTATTTGAAAGAAAAACGACTAATCCGGGGTGGACTTTTACTAAAGAAACAAAGATAGTCCAAGGTGGACTTTTGACTAAAGACACTCTACAACCTACGAAGACTGAATGACCCTTTTCCTTTCTTTTATTTAAAGGAGGTAGCCCCAATTTCCTCTTTTGCCCATGTCCATGTATTCCGTTGGCGGGTGATGGCTCCGCTGTCAATGAGGCTTTGAATCTTTCTCCTCAATTGGATGCAATTTTCGGTGTCATGCCCAATGTACTGGTGGTATTGGCAGTGTTTGGAGGGATCCAAGCCTTGCTTCACCCTACTTGGTTCATAGTTGAACAAAGGAGACAACTTGCCGGCTTGAACTAGACTTTTGAAGAGTTTGGATAACGGCATACCCAAGTCATTGTACTCGCGTTCGTCCTCCCGAACTGTCTTTGAGGGTGGTTTAGGTACCGGTACCTGTTGATGAGTAGTCTTAGGAGGCATCCCAACGGGGGAAATCTGTGATGGCCCATACATTTGAGGAGCGTACGGGTGTTGAAATTGAGCAAGAGGGAGAACTCGGCCGAGGTAATCATAAATGCAATAAATATTAGAGTGAAGGCGCTTCTCGGTGTCCTTTAGAGCCTTGCACATCTCTTTTTGAAAGCGGTCGACTTGCTTGAGGAGGACTGTCTCAAAGTAGGCTTCTTGTTCGTCGAGAGCGGTCCGGAAGAGGGTTGCTTGCTCGTTGAGGATGGTCTCGAAATGGAGCACTTGCTCATTGAGATCAGTATTGGTGTGGAGAGTTGACTCGAGACCTTGGGTAATAGCTTCATTTACAACTTCGATGTTCCTTTCAACAGACATGATGCAGGATCTACAATAGTTGTGGGGGAATTATGTCTTTGAATTGAGCTTAGATTTATAATTAATGACAAGGCATCGTTATAAAATCACTTTTGGAAAAGAGTTGGTCTCTACACTTTGAAATGCATTTTTGACAAGAATTTGAAAGTTTGGCCGGGCCGAAGTTGCCTACGTTCCCCTTACCATGAGGGAGAGGTCCCACACAATAAGAGGCTCAGGTCGCTGTAGTTCGAGTCAAGTTATACTTTTAAAAAGAGGTGAGAGATGACCATAGGGGTCAAGAGGAGGGAGATGACTCGGTCCTTGGTCAAGCATGGGTGAGGAAGACCTATAGGAGTCGGGCAAGGTTTGACTTAAGGTTTGATCTAAATAAGCCGAGAGGTGGGTCAAGGAAGATCACATCGATGATGGTGGTTGACCTAGATGGGTAAAGGATAGGTCGACCTAATTGGGAAAGGGTTGGATTGACCTATATGTTGAATGGATCAAGATAGCGGGTTGTAGCGGGTTGCCTATGGAATGATCTAAGCGGGATAGACATGGTTTGACCTAGGCGGGTCAAAAGCGAGTAGGCTAACCTATTCGGGTTGGTTGACCAAGGGAGGTTGGAGGTTGACCTAGAAGGATCCAAGATAGGTAAATCGACCTAAGCGGGTCAAGGGTTGACCTCGACGGGTTAAAGGTGAAGGGGTAGTTTTAATCCTAAGACAGACAAGTTGACCTAGATGGCTCGAGGATGGTGTGTGGACCCAAACGGGTCGAGATAGGTTGACCTAGGTTGGTCTGGACAACGGTGGGTCAAATAATGACCTAGGTGGGTCAAGATAACAGTTTGACCTAAGCGGGAGGTCAAAGGTAATTGGGTTCATCTATGGAATCAAAGATTGACCTAAGAGGTCAAAAGCGGATAAGGTTGACCTAGGGGTCAAAGGTTGACCTAAGAGGTCAAAGGTGATTGGGTTGACTAAGGGAGTCAAAGGTTGACCTAAGAGGTTAAAGGCGGATAAGTTTGACCTAGGGGGTCAAAGGTTGACCTAGAGGTCAAGGGTAGACCTAAGAGGTCAAAGGTGGTAAGGTTAACCTAGGAGGTCAAGGGTTGACCTAAGAGGTCAAAGGCGGATGAGGTTGACCTAAGGGGTCAAAGGTTGACCTAAGAGGTCGAGGGGTAATAAAGTTGACCTAAGGGGTCCAAGGTTTGACCTAAGAGGTCGAAGGCGGATAAGGTTGACCTAGGGGGTCAAAGGTTGATCTAGGGGTCAAGGGTAGACCTAAGAGGTCAAAGGTGGTAAGGTTAACCTAGGAGGTCAAGGGTTGACCTAAGAGGTCAAAGGCGGATAAAGTTGACCTAGGGGGTCAAGGGTAGACCTAAGAGGTCAAAGATGATAAAGTTTGACCTAGGGGGTCAAGGGTAGACCTAAGAGGTCAAAGATGATAAAGTTTGACCTAGGGGGTCAAAGGTGATAAGGTTGACCCAGGGGGTCAAAGGTTGGTGGGATTTTGACCAAAGCGGGTCAAGATGAAGGGTAGACCCGAATGGATCGCAATGATGGGTAGGTAACCTAGATAGGCCAAGATGAGGAATTTCGATAGATGGCCCAAGGTGTGGGCGATGGACCTTAGAGGTCGCCTAGATGCAATGCACATTTTATTTTGCGAAAAGTTTTGCATTTATTTACATCCTGAATGGTTGGTCCAAGGAGTGTCCTAATCTCTACGTGTGGGTTAACACGGGTAGGATAAAGGTTCCCACCGCTCGTGGAACGTACACGGTGAGTGGAGTAGACGAGTGACTCGAAAAGAGTACGACAGTAGCGCACAAATTCCTGCACATCGAATACTCCGGGTAATGGGGACCTGTGCAGTGCTGACACGGACTGTGGTAGTGTGTGGCAAGAAACTAATTCTTTTTAGGGAGAAAAGAGAGAAGCTTTTGAATTCTTGAATGATGCAATGCAATGCAAGAGAGAGAGAAGAGGGAGAGGATAAGAATGTACAAGGGAGCATAGCAAAGTCTCTTTTGACCTTAGTACTATAGGGAAAGTACAAAAAATACATGTATTGAAAAAATACAAGGTACACATGTTAACATGGCAAAAATACAAAGTGCATGTGCAAACATGGCAAAGTGTGAGGTGCATGTGTACACATGGCAAAGTGTGAGGTGCATGTGCAAACATGGCAAAGTGTGAGGTGCATGTGCAAACATGGCAGGTGTGTGCATGTGTAAACATGGCAAGTGTGTGCATGTATAAACATGGCAGGTGTGTGCATGTATAAACATGGCCGGTGTGTGCATGTGTAAACATGGCAGATGTGTGCATGTGTAAACATGGCAAGTATGTGCATGTATAAATATTGCAAGTGTGTGCATGTGTAAACATGGCAAGCATCATGATGTGACGAAAGTTAGACCCACTAAGTTTGAAAAAGTTTCAAAGCAGTCCCCAGCAGAGTCGCCACTGTGAATACGTGTGTTTGAATTTGGGAATATTCATAGTAACATTAAAATTATGAGAGTCGCCACGCCGTTTTAATTATAGCCAAAACTTTGAGAAAAAGCAGGTTTAATGGGTTCGGGAGTCAAATTACAACAAGAGAAGAATATTGAACGTTATCACTCCTATTGCCCGAATTGATCGGTCTTTCTATCATGATGAATGTGTTAGTAGTGTGTTAGTGTTTTAGACCAGATCCGAAGATTGCCTACGTTCCTCTCAATGTGAGAAGCTCAGGTCAGCGTAGTTCGCAGAGAATTAGAATAGGCAGAAGAATCGGGATCATGCATAATGAGGGGGGAATTACCTAAAGATTAGGGTTTAGAAGTATTTCCTAGATCATCCTCGGGTTGATGAACCCTAGATCATCATCGGCTATGAAATAACATGTAATTATGAAGATCGCAACCCTAAATATAGCATAAATGAGGTTTTAATCTATGAACACGAAGAACATGCGAAGAACATATTATGAACATATGAATGAACATGCAAAACATATGAAGAAACTATGAATAAACATGTAAGAACATGAATATAAAAGATCTACATTAAAAATGATGCAAGAACATGAAGAAAAAGTTAGAAAACTTACCTATGTTGGCAAGAAATAAACCTTTGATCTCCTTGAGTGTTTGAATGCTTAATTAGGGAGAAAATTGTGTTTAAGAACTCTAAAATTCGGACTTAAAGCTCTCTAAATCGGACCCCTAAACCAATAGCATGGGATTGGTTTATATAGTAAACTGAGGGGAAGATCTGACGGCTGAGATCATCCGGAGTAAAGTTGGCCGCCTGGCCATGACTTAAGCCGGTGACAAGAGTGGCCGCGTGGCCAATGTCGACGCGCAGCAAGGTTGGCCGCGTGGCCAAGGATGTAGGCTGAGGTGATTTTCAAGCTAGGGCTTCTGCATGGTTTTAAGGAAACCATTTATTACCTATTTTGATAGATTTTGTCATAAATGAGGTATTTATGGAATCCGGGACAAGTCTTTGCAAGGTTTCTAATTCCTATAAAGTCCTTGTATTTTTGGGAAAGTCCTAATAAACTCATTTTCAGGTCGGGTACTAACAACAAGATCATCCCTTTTCTTAGCATCAGCTACTTTGTTGAATCTGGTTGGAGGGACAAACTTTGTTGGGCCGCCTGACTGAAATTGAGCTCTGTTCTTTCTGAACTTGGTGTAGTTTTTCACATAGAGAGCAAACTCGTCATCATCCATGTCATCAAAGTCAACTTGAGTAGAACAGGATGCTACACTTTGGGAATTTTGAGATGGAGTGTAGGATTGATGAGATTGCTGAGGTTGAGAATAGGGTTGATGATGTTGAGGGTAAGGTTGATGAGGCGGTTGGTAATACTCTGGAGGTGCGGTTTGAGGACTATATCTTGGAATATTTGGATCAAAAGAAGCGGTTTGTAAATGAGTATTAGATGCGGTTTGATGGTGATCTGGATTGTAAACTGGAGATGTGATATTGTTGAAAGCGGCAAGAGAAAGAGACTTGAATCTGTTTTCGGTTTCATGAGCTTCCTCAAGCTTGAATTCAAATACCCTTAGCATGGCATAAAGATGACGAAGATCAAGAGCTTCCAGATCTTTGTTGTCTTCAATGTTGGTAGTTTTGATCAGCCATTTGCTACCAAGAGATTGCATGAATCTCATGTTCAGGTCAGTATTGGAATACTTGTGCCCTAGAGAGAAACATACATTGACAATTTCCACGAACCGCTCATAGCATTGGCGAAGAGATTCTTTTGGGTCTTTGACAAAGTAATCAAAGAGCCTTCTCTGTTGGTAGAGGCGGTTCTTCTTGGTGTCGGCATCTCCTACCAGAAAGTCAATGATGCCATCCCATGTTTCCTTTGCGGTATTGCAATCTAGAACCTTTGAGTGAGTTCTTAGATCAATAGCTGATACAAGCATGGACATAGCTCTACCATCAAAGTCCACATTCCGTTGATCAGTTTCGGTCCATTCAGCTTCCGGCTTCTTTATTTCCGCGGTTTGTCCAGCAATACCTGCATCAGGGTTAGCCTTCGTCGGGACATAGGGTCCATTAACAATTGCAGTCCATAATCTGTGATCCTCATATATCATGTGTTTCTTCATCCTATCTTTCCAGAAGATGAAACTATCTTCATAAAGAATAGGTAAGTGATTAGAGTTTGGTGTCTGCATCATATGGGAGTTTATGTTTGCTATTGGATCAGCACCCAAGCGGTTAAGCTTGTAAAATAGTTTTTGGTGGATATGCTCTGATACCACTTGTTGGCCCCAAAGGGCAACAAGGGTATAGAACCGCTAGAGGGGGGGTGAATAGCGGTTTAAAATCTTTTTCGAAATATCCTTGAAAATCAACCAAGTGCTTATCAGTTTGGTCTATTGCGGTTTAAAGCACTAGAACCGCTCAGATAAAATGCACAGTGGAGTTTTGCGGTTATGGCCAAACTGAATTATAAAGAGTAGGGAGGTTTAAGTGGTTGAAAAAGGAATGATGCAACTGACAAGGCACAACTGAAGTATCACAGAAGTATGCAAATCATTTATCAAGTCATTTCACATAAGAGTAAATAAAGCTCATAAACAGAAATGTTAATGACAAGGCAGAAATTAAAGATCAAAGACACACAATTTGAAGAGGTTCGTTCTTGAAAGAACTACGTCCTCCACCTAGGTGGTTTGCCTAGGATTTTCTAATAGCTACTAGACTTTTATTGATTTAGAGGAGTTTTTACAAGATTACAAACGAATCTAAACTCTAAATGAAAAATCTAACCTAACAATGCTATTATAACAACCTGTAATATCTAAGTGATGGCGAGCAGGTGATTACTTTCTGTGCAAGGCTGAGTTGTGATGGTTTGAAGGCTTGAAGCTTTGATGAAGAACTCTGGGTTTCCTAAGGAGATGATGAAGATATGAATATCTGGATTTTCAATCTTCAAAGCAAACTTGAATACTTGGGATATTTTCTATGAAGCTCAGCAACCTTTATTGTTGAGAAATGAAGGCTATTTATAGTGAAGGCATTAGTGACCGTTGGACAATGAGGTGAGTCATTGTATGGCGGTTTTATGCGCTGTCACAATCCCATTGGTTGACCTGTCACTGTCGTCCTTTGCTTTTGCTTTGTGGCAGGAAGTTGTTGGATCACTACCTGACATTGTCCTTTTAGTTGTTGGAAAAGTACAACGGTAACTTTTCAAAAAGCGAGACAAACCGACATTCCAAGAATAACTGAAACATGACTTGAAGTTTAAGGAAAAGTCACCAGTCATTCATTTACGGTTGAAAAGCGAATGTTTGTCTTCAAGGAATAAATGACAACAATAACTTCTTCAATATCTTGGTCGGCGGTTCCACCAGATGCATGTGCGGTTTCATGAATGAACTTGAAGTGTGGTTTCATCAAAGACACAAACTGCGGTTTGATGAGGGACTTAAGGTACCATGCGGTTTGAAGACGGCGGCTTGAGGGACACTAAACCGCTATGGATAAACCGATCATAACTCATCCTAACTACTAAACATCTAGAAATGGACTTGTCTAAAAATTGAAGTAAAACTTCATTACATGTAAACCTAAAGTCCATAAAAAGACACGTGGAATGGGTCAATCAAATTAGGTGGGTGTACTAACAATGAATCCTAACACTTTTTATCCTTCTATGTGCAAAAGTATGTGCTTTACTTTGCTTTGCTCCTAGCTTCTTCCCCAGCGTTCTCCACCATCCTTGAACTACGCTGATCTGTGTAGATACCCCGGGAAACCACGGCTTGGCTAGAGCGGTGAATTATCCTAGGATTTCTAACTTGTTTTAGATTGTTTAGAGTCGCCACCTATGTTTTGAGGAACATAAGAAAAACCTATTGATAATAGCCTAAATTAGATTACGAAAACAGAGATTCTTTGTTTTGAGGTTCGGGGGTTAGATTACGAGATGGGAAGTACCGAAACACCCATTGTCGCGACCCCGGACCCCGCGGGCCCGAGACCGCGATCTGGACGTCGACTCTAAAACCAAAACTGTGAAATACTGAAGTTAAAAATTTCATTTGATACCAAAAGGTAATAATCCAAAGTTACAAAATACACAAATCCTAATGACGTCAATGTTTGGTACAACTATCCCAAAATGGTTACACATTTACATAATGTAAACCAACCTATATCAACCTTCCCCAAAAGAACGGATCCACAATCGACGTCCTCTTTCTCGTGATCAGCGAGACTAATCCTTAGCACCTGGGGGGGTTAAGGAAAAACAAGGATAAAAGAAAAGGGGGTGAGATAAATCTCAATAAGTTACTAATGCAACTACATGACATGCTATGATGCAATATACAATAAGCAATAATAAATATCACATAGCACATAGCAAATATCATATATCAGATAGCAGCGGAAATAAACACATAACAAAGGATATAGCCAAGGTTTTCCAAACCGGAACATCCAAATAAAGGATCGCTGCGCAGCTTCAATAATCAACAAATCATCATCTTCATAATAGCATGAAAGCCGAAGAGAAAACCCCGGTACCGGAACCAATAACCAATGAAGTGTCACAAAGGACGGGAGACATGCCACAAAGTCATGCTCCAAGTAATAGCTAAAATGCACACAAAGGAGCTAGCTCTTCTCACATCCAAGGCCAATCTGGAGGAGGGTAATAATGGGGCAAAACAATGGTCAACATCACAATGGACTTGGCCGTGCCATCATAACGTTTCGCATCGCCCAAACACACACAAAATACCAGCTGGACTTTCACGTAAGGGCTAAGTAATAAAATACTAGCACGATAAACAACAAAGGATTCCAAAGTAGGGAATCGTGCCAAATAATCACCAAGAAGATGAAATGAACCCACAATCCACAATAAAGGTGCTTCAAAATCCCAATTAACAATTAATGAATTTCAAACACAAACTTGATCACAAAGGACTCGACTCTATCACTAAAGTGTACTACAATGCTCACTAAGGTCATCTAGGAGGACACCCAAGACTTAGACCAAAACGCATTCTTCAATCACACACATTAACAAAATGTAAAATTTCAGAGATCTGTGCGGCCGCCCAGAAGGGACTGTGCGGTCGCCCAAAATCCTTCAAAACAAGAACAAAAGCTTTCAGAATGTTGTGCGGTCGCCCAGGCAATTTTGTGCGGCCGCCCAACCTTCTGGATTTCTGGAAATCGGGAAGAACAACATGGGTTCTTCCATTTTTCAAACCCAAACACATTTCAACCCAAAATCAAACATTCCCACTGGTATACTAATGTACCAAAACAACTCATAAGTCTAAAAAGACTCAAACAACAACATTTAACAACCAAAATCAAGAATCAAACCCAACATTCAAGATTTCACCATTTTTGATCAAAACCCCAAATAAATTCCAAATAAATTCTAAACTCATCCAAACTTCAAATATAACACCTTAACATCATTTAAACATGATATGAACAATTTAGCATCAAAATGGGGGAAAAGTAACTTACTTGCAAATTCTCAAAGTTGATGGATTTCAAATCTTTTTGATTCTACGCGATCCTATCGACAATCTAAACAATGTTCACGTTTTAAGAAATGAATAATAATGAGAGGAAGAAGGAGTAAATGGAGAGAGAAGGAAGAGGAAGAAACTTACCCTTTTCTACTTTGAAGAGAGAGAGAAATGCTGGGAGAGGAATGGAGAGAGTGAGGGAGAAGGTGAGGGAAATAGGGAGGGAGTAGGGAAATTATTTTAAAAACTTACACTTAGGCCCCCTCTCTCACACTACACACACACACTACTCCATACTAACAATTAAGACCCAACACTTCTACACTAGCCCCAAATAACTCAAGTAAAATGCTAGGCACAAATTATTATGACACATAAATTGCACACATAAATATTTAATTAATAATAATTTAAATAAATAAACAAGCAAATAAATAAATAAAAATCATTTAGTTACTAATAAAATAGAGCCTATATTTCGGGTCGTGACATTCACTCCCCCTTAAAGAAAATTCGACCCGAATTTTAACGAGACTCACCTTAAACAAAAAGCTACGGAAATTTCCTCTCGATCTCATCTCGAAGCTCCCACGTCGACTCCTCGATGTTATGATTCCTCCAAAGGACTCTAACCAACGCAATACTCTTGCTCCTCAACTCTTGGACTTTGGAATCTAAGATCCGAACCGGTCGTTCCTCATAAGACATATTGGGCTCAATATCCTCTGGTACCCTCGGTAACACGTGAGACGGATCATGAACGTACTTCCGAAGCATAGAAACGTGAAAGACGTTGTGCAACCGGTCTAAGGATGGCGGTAACGCAAGACGATACGCAAGAAGTCCAACCTTTCCTAAAACCTCAAACGGACCAATAAACCTCGGAGCCAATTTGCCTTTCTTCCCGAACCTACGAATACCCACCTTCGGAGACACTTTCAAGAATACCAAATCACCAACCTGAAAACTAAGATCTCGCCTTCGGTTGTCTGCGTAGCTCTTATGTCGACTCTGGGATGTCTCCAATCTATCCCGGATAACTCTAACTTTCTCAACTGAATCCTGAAGCAAATCAATACCCAAAACTTTCGCTTCACCGACCTCATCCCAAAAAATAGGCGATCTACACTTTCTTCCATACAAGGCCTCAAACGGTGCCATCTCGATACTAGCCTGATAACTGTTGTTGTAAGAGAACTCCACTAACGGTAGGTGTGAATCCCAAGAATCAGAAAAGTCTATCGCACAGGCTCGCAACATATCCTCCAAAATCTGAATAGTCCTCTCGGATTGACCATCGGTCTGAGGATGAAAAGCTGTACTGAATCGCAAATCTGTACCCAAAGCTTCCTGGAACGCCTTCCAGAATCTAGAAGTAAACCTCGGGTCTCGATCTGACACAATACTCACCGGAACTCCATGCAATCTCACAATCTCATCGATATAAAGGGTCGCAAGCTTCTCCATCGAATATCTGATGTCAATAGGCAAGAAATGGGCACTCTTGGTCAATCTATCCACAATTACCCAAACACTGTCATATTTCCTACGGGTAGGAGGTAGTCCCGTAACGAAATCCATAGTCACATGCTCCCATTTCCACTCGGGAATCTCTAACGGCTGAAGTAATCCCGCGGGTCTCTGATGCTCGGCTTTGACCTGCTGACACGTTAAACACCTCGATACATACTCCGCTATCTCCCTTTTCATATTAATCCACCAAAATTGCTGCTTCAAATCCTGATACATCTTCGTACTACCCGGATGAATAGTATACCTCGATTTGTGACCCTCATCAAGAACTCTCTGTTTAATTCCATCAACATCCGGAACACACAAACGCCCACGGAAAGTCAAAACTCCACTCGAGCTCAATGAAAAATCCTCGAAATTCTTTTCCTTCAATTTACCCATTATTTTCACCAACTCGGGATCCTCTTTCTGAGCTTCCTTTATCCTCTGAACTAGGGTCGGAGACACCCTAATATTCGCAAAAATAGCCCCATGTCTCGATTCACGAGGAGACCAATCTCGAACATCCTCAAGCATTTTCCACTCACGAACCATCATCGAAGCCACATAAGATTTTCTACTAATCGCATCGGCTACCACATTCGCCTTCCCCGGATGATAAGAAATCGTACAATCGTAATCTTTCAACAATTCCATCCATCGACGCTGTCGGTTGTTCAATTCCTTCTGAGAGAATAGGTACTTCAAACTCTTGTGATCGGTAAAAATCTCAAACTTCGCTCCATAAAGGTAGTGCTTCCATTTGTGCAACGCAAATACAATAGCCGCTAACTCCATATCATGATTCGGGTAATTCTGTTCACTCGGGGTCAATTTCCTCGAAGCATAAGCGATTACTTTCCCATTCTGCATCAACACACAACCCAAACCCTCTTTCGAAGCATCACTATAAATCACTAGGCCATCGCTCCCATTAGGCAAAGTCAAGATCGGTGCGGTAGTCAACCTCTTCTTCAATTCCTCGAAACTCTTATCACATTTCTCGGTCCACACAAACGGAACATTCTTCCGGGTCAACTGAGTCATCGGAGTAGCAATCCTCGAAAACCCTTCAATAAATCTTCGGTAATAACCGGCTAAACCAAGAAAGCTTCTAATCTCTGTCACTGATTCGGGTCTCTTCCAATCCACTATAGCCTCTATCTTTGAAGGATCCACCGAAATCCCATCTTTCGAAATCACATGGCCCAGAAAAGAAACCTTCTCGAGCCAAAATTCGCATTTACTAAACTTCGCAAATAATTTCTCCCTCGCAAGAACGGATAAAACTGTCCTCAAATGTTGTTCATGCTCCTCTCGAGATTTCGAATAAACAAGAATGTCGTCGATGAAGACTACCACGAACGAATCAAGATAAGGATGGAAAACTCGGTTCATCAAATCCATAAACATGGCCGGCGCGTTAGTCAACCCAAACGGCATAACCAAGAACTCATAATGACCATACCGAGTGCGAAAAGCAGTCTTCGGAATATCCTTCGATCGAACCTTCAACTGATGGTACCCACTCCTCAAATCAAGCTTAGAGAAAACCACGGACCCTTGAAGCTGATCAAACAAATCATCAATATGTGGTAGTGGATACTTGTTCTTCACCGTAACCTGATTCAACTTTCGGTAATCTATACACAATCTCAACGAACCATCTTTCTTCCGCACAAACAAAACCGGTGCTCCCCACGGGGAAACACTAGGGCGGATAAACCCTCGATCAAGCAACTCTTGCAACTGAACCTTTAATTCTTTCAACTCTGCGGGAGCTAACCTATAAGGTGCTTTCGAAATCGGAGCCATACCCGGCAAAAGGTCTATACAAAACTCAATCTCACGATCGGGAGGCATATCATACTCGGTAGAGAAAACATCGGGAAATTCCCGAACTACCCGAACACTATCAAAACTAGGGGGTTCTTTCCTAGTATCAAGAACACTAGCCAAATACCCCTCACAACCACTATGTAAAAAATTTTCTCGCTTTCATAAAGGAAATTAAGCGAACCTTTCTACTCAGAGGACTAGCCTCAAACACAAATTTAGGCAAATCGGGAATAGAAAAAGTAACAGTTTTCTTACGGCAATCAACAGAAGCATGAAACTTGCTCAACCAATCCATACCCAATATGACATCAAAGTCTTGGATAGGAAGAACCACCAAATCCGCACAAAGGACTCGACCACAAATAACCACATCACAAGCACGAAAGACTCGATCAGAAATCAAGCATTCTCCTATAGGGGTCGACACCTCTAGCACGTACGGTAAAGACTCGAATGCAGCATTTAACATGGAAGCAAATTGCACAGAAATGTATGAATGAGATGATCCTGGATCTTCTAACGCTCGTGCGCTCACATTAGACACAGAAACAATACCTCCAATAACGGATGGATCATCGGTAGCTTGTTGTTGATTCATGGCAAATACCCTTCCTTGGACTCTGGGCTTCCCAGCGGCATCCCTTTTCTGACCCTGATTATTACCAACTCCTGACCCGGATGCTTGTCCTCTACCTCTCGGGCAATCTTTTACAAAGTGACCCATTTGACCACAATTTGTGCACCTTCCTTGCTTCTTCCAACAACGGTCTTCAGAATGACCTTCCTTTTGACAATACGAACAAAGCCTCCTAACTTGGCTCCCTTGGTTCCCGGAAGTGGTACCCGGGTTCCTTGGGGTCGGTTGCCCTCGGAACTGAGATTGTCCCCCAAAGTTACCTCGGTTATCGGAACGGTGTTGTGGCTTGCCTTGAGCTCCTTGCTTACTCGGGTTAGCTACCTCAGTCTTCCTCTTATGTTCCCCAATATATTTCTCTTTCAAATAGGCTCGGTCCACCGCATCTTGGAAAGTCACAATCCGTTGAGCAATAAGTTGAGTACGGATGGAGGTCTTCAATCCCCGAATAAATCTCATAGCCTTTTGTTCCTCGGTCCTCACCAAATAGTCGCAATATCGGGCTAACTCTATGAACTTCGCCGAGTATTGTGCTATAGACAACACACCTTGCTCTAGGTTGAGTAGCTCGATCTCCTTTCGGTTTTGATCAACAACCGGAATGAAATGCTCCTTGAATTTGCGCACAAACAACTCCCACGCATACACCGTGCGAGTATCATCCCAAGTAGCTTTAACACCTTTCCACCAATGCTCGGCGGCTCCCACAAGCTTATACGCCGCGAACCGGACCTTATCCTCATCTGAGCAACCAAACACATCATAAATCTTCTCCATCGACTCAATCCACAACTCAGCTTTCCTTACATCTGGTTCCCCATTGAATTCAACCGGTTTCAACTTCAAATATTGCTCCAAACCATAACGGGGTGGTGCTTGTTCTACCCTCGGACCTTGATCATGTATGGCCTTCATGGCCGCCTCAAACATGCCTTGAAACATGGCACGTGCTTCTTCCCTTGTATCATTCTGATTCTGTGCCCCGCTAGTACCTCCTCTGTTTCTTCTTCCAGACATTGAGAACAATTACCTGCATAAAACATCAACCGTTAATCACTCCGCACTCTACTACCCACCTAGGTCATACTAATCCACCTAGACTTATACTTAGAGCTAATGCCATAGCTTTGATACCAACTGTCGCGACCCCGGACCCCGCGGGCCTGAGACCGCGATCTGGACGTCGACTCTAAAACCAAAACTGTGAAATACTGAAGTTAAAAATTTCATTTGATACCAAAAGGTAATAATCCAAAGTTACAAAATACACAAATCCTAATGACGTCAATGTTTGGTACAACTATCCCAAAATGGTTACACATTTACATAATGTAAACCAACCTATATCAACCTTCCCCAAAAGAACGGATCCACAATCGGCGTCCTCTTTCTCGTGATCAGCGAGACTAATCCTTAGCACCTGGGGGGGGTAAGGAAAAACAAGGATAAAAGAAAAGGGGTGAGATAAATCTCAATAAGTTACTAATGCAACTACATGACATGCTATGATGCAATATACAATAAGCAATAATAAATATCACATAGCACATAGCAAATATCATATATCAGATAGCAGCGGAAATAAACACATAACAAATGATATAGCCAAGGTTTTCCAAACTGGAACATCCAAATAAAGGATCGCTGAGCAGCTTCAATAATCAACAAATCATCATCTTCATAATAGCATGAAAGCCGAAGAGAAAACCCCGGTACCGGAACCAATAACCAATGAAGTGTCACAAAGGACGGGAGACATGCCACAAAGTCATGCTCCAAGTAATAGCTAAAATGCACACAAAGGAGCTAGCTCTTCTCACATCCAAGGCCAATCTGGAGGAGGGTAATAATGGGGCAAAACAATGGTCAACATCACAATGGACTTGGCCGTGCCATCATAACGTTTCGCATCGCCCAAACACACACAAAATACCAGCTGGACTTTCACGTAAGGGCTAAGTAATAAAATACTAGCACGATAAACAACAAAGGATTCCAAAGTAGGGAATCGTGTCAAATAATCACCAAGAAGATGAAATGAACCCACAATCCACAATAAAGGTGCTTCAAAATCCCAATTAACAATTAATGAATTTCAAACACAAACTTGATCACAAAGGACTCGAGTCTATCACTAAAGTGTACTACAATGCTCACTAAGGTCATCTAGGAGGACACCCAAGACTTAGACCAAAACGCATTCTTCAATCACACACATTAACAAAATGTAAAATTTCAGAGATCTGTGCGGCCGCCCAGAAGGGACTGTGCGGTCGCCCAAAATCCTTCAAAACAAGAACAAAAGCTTTCAGAATGTTGTGCGGTCGCCCAGGCAATTTTGTGCGGCCGCCCAACCTTCTGGATTTCTGGAAATCGGGAAGAACAACATGGGTTCTTCCATTTTTCAAACCCAAACACATTTCAACCCAAAATCAAACATTCCCACTGGTATACTAATGTACCAAAACAACTCATAAGTCTAAAAAGACTCAAACAACAACATTTAACAACCAAAATCAAGAATCAAACCCAACATTCAAGATTTCACCATTTTTGATCAAAAACCCAAATAAATTCCAAATAAATTCTAAACTCATCCAAACTTCAAATATAACACCTTAACATCATTTAAACATGATATGAACAATTTAGCATCAAAATGGGGGAAAAGTAACTTACTTGCAAATTCTCAAAGTTGATGGATTTCAAATCTTTTTGATTCTACGCGATCCTATCGACGATCTAAACAATGTTCACGTTTTAAGAAATGAATAATAATGAGAGGAAGAAGGAGTAAATGGAGAGAGAAGGAAGAGGAAGAAACTTACCCTTTTCTACTTTGAAGAGAGAGAGAAATGCTGGGAGAGGAATGGAGAGAGTGAGGGAGAAGGTGAGGGAGGTGAGGGGAATAGGGAGGGAGTAGGGAAATTATTTTAAAAACTTACACTTAGGCCCCCTCTCTCACACTACACACACACACTACTCCATACTAACAATTAAGACCCAACACTTCTACACTAGCCCCAAATAACTCAAGTAAAATGCTAGGCACAAATTATTATGACACATAAATTGCACACATAAATATTTAATTAATAATAATTTAAATAAATAAACAAGCAAATAAATAAATAAAAATCATTTAGTTACTAATAAAATAGAGCCTATATTTCGGGTCGTGACACCCATCTCGCCCAACTAAAGTTGGTCTTGCTTGATCAAAATCTACATGAATGATAATGTTCTTCTTCTTCTTCTTTAAATCATAAAAGGGGGGTTTAAAATAGAGTTTGGAATGTAGGAGATAACTCCTTAACCAACCTCAATGAGATGAGGTGATTATTAGAGTCATGTCCCAAAATGATTTGGGTGATTGCACTTTGATAAAACAAAAGAAAGAGAAAAGAGATGAAGTTGAGAAAGGGAAAGAAATGGTTTTACCTAGACTTCAAGAAACTTCAAACACTTCTTGTTGAATTACTTGGAGAAATCCTTTGGAAAATGCTTTGAGAGGAGGAAACTTGGTAAAGTCAAGGTCTTTTGATCAAAGTTTTGTCTTAAGTTTTTCGTCCTTGAAAATGGAGGTAAAGGGAGGTTTTTATAGGTGAAAGAGGGTGTTTTTGGTGCCAAAACTCAGTCACCAAGAAATTCTTCCCAGGAAAAATCCTGTAAATTGAGCAAGGGAGAGAATATTGGCCAGAAATCTGTAACTGACGCCCAGAGGCGCGCGCTTCCTGCTTTGGGGGCGGGAGGCGCGCGACTCAGAGAAGGCAATTTTGACAGAATGGACTAGAAAGTCAGCCCTGTTATTCAGTTAAGTCCCTGGACTTAACGAAGTTAGTCAGGAACTTAACGAAAGTGACAGAAACTAACGAGAAACACTTAAAATGGGGAGAAACACAAGATCAAATATGCAATCGGGGTGAGCGGTCCAAGACGGGGTGTCTACAGAGCCCCTCGGCGACGTGGATTGCAAAGCAAAACGCGTCGACGAAAGTTAAAAAACACCCGCCGAGGACATCACCAAGAAAAAAGCAAAGACTCGATGAAAGCAGGAATTTGAAATTGCGAGAGAGAGTGGTGTGCTCCCTGTGTGAGCGGCTTTTGTTGATAGAGGGGGTGGCATGATCCGTTAGGTGAACCTGCCGGCTGAATATCTTGAATGAGGCCGTTAGTGAACCTTTTGAACGAGGCCGTTAGTGAACCTTTGAGGATGAATCCGTTAGTGAAATCCGTTGATGAGGCCGTTGGTGAACCTTTGGAGAGGCCGTTAGTGAACCTTTGAGGAGGCCGTTAGTGAACCTTTAGAGAGGCCGTTAGCGAACCTTTGGAGAGGCCGTTAGTGAACCTTTGAAGAGGACATTAGTGAACCTTTGAGGACGAATCCGTTAGTGAAATTCGTTGATGAGGCCGTTGGTGAACCTTTGGAGAGGCCGTTAGTGAACCTTTGAAGAGGCCGTTAGTGAACCTTTGAGACGAATTCGTTAGTGAAATTCGTTGATGAGGCCGTTGGTGAACCTTTGGAAAGGCCGTTAGTGAACCTTTGCAGAGGCCGTTAGTGAACCTTTGAGGACGAATCCGTTAGTGAAATCCGTTGATGAGGCCGTTAGTGAACCCTTGTAGAGGCCGTTGGTGAACCTTTGAAGAGGCCGTTAGTGAACCTTTGGAGGACGAATCCGTTAGTGAAATCCGTTGATGAGGCCGTTAGTGAACCTTTGAAGAGGCCGTTAGTGAACCTTTGAAGAGGCCGTTAGTGAACCTTTGAGGATGAATCCGTTAGTGAAATTCGTTGATGAGTTATTGCTTTGGAGTCTCGTGCCACTTGGAGTCACACTTGACTTTTTGAATTGTGGGGTGCGGGCACAGTTGACCGTGACCAGAAAAATATTCCTGCTGGGGATGAAATGTTGAGATTGACCCTTGAGGGGCGTATGGTACTCGTGACAGAACTTAGGGAGGAGGACGGCCTACTTTTGAGTGAGAGTTTCTATCCTACTTTCAATCCTTGACATGCCTTGAGGGCGGACCAGAAGAAGGTGTACCCAACTGGGTGTCCGGGGACAGGGGTCGTATCGTGATTTAGGCTGGAGATCTCTGACGAGGCCTTTTCTGAAGTGATCCAGACTTGGGAGGTGCGCGCTTTCCTCTGTAGGCTTAGGACGTGCGGGCATTTCAGACTGCTGGCGGGTGGCGCGCGCGTCTGGGAGGCGGAATTCCGAGCTTGACATTTGCTGGCCAAAAGAATCCCCAATAGCTATAATATCATCCTCTGTTCGGCCACTTGATTCTCACAGCTCCTTTCTGCCATTTTTGAACCTCATATTTTTGCTTAACTTTGCTTGTGATCAACATTTTCCATGGCTTCCCATTCTTTTGCTCTTGATGCCAAGGTTGTTAGTGGGTATGAAAAGGACTTGGGCAATTTTGTGTATTCCTTCAAGACCCATCCCAAGAAGGCCTTCATTAAAGACTTCGGGTTCCGGATTCTTTTCACTTTGCGGACGTTGAAGCCAGATTGGGATTTGTTGAGAGCTGCCGCGGCTTTCTGGGATTGTGACAGCCATACCTTCAACTTTTCAGCTAATGAAATGGTACCGACTGTTGATGATTTCGGGGCCATCCTTGGTATGCCTTTGGCCGGTCGGATTTCCGTCCCTAAATATCATCGTGGTGCCATTGACTCTTGGGTTGAGTCACTGAATCTCCCTGTTGAGGACGTGAGGAGGATGTTGCACGGTACTGTGATTGACATAACTGAGTTGCCGATGTTCTTCAGTTTACACTCGGAGGATCCGGTGGTTCAATCTTTCAAAAGGAATGCCATGGCCGCTTGTCTCTTTAGTGAAGTACTGTTTGTTACACCTTTTGGGACTGCGGATGTGCAGTTGGCTGAGATTATTTTGCAAGCCAAGGAGCAACAATTTAGTATAATCCCTCTTATTGTAGGGGAGACGTTGCACGGCCTTGATGAGTTACATAGGACGGGCAAGATGTGTCGGGGAAGCCCTTTGTTCTTGACCATATGGCTCCGAGAACACTTCAAGATTTATTCCCCGGATGGTGATTTGTCTCCTTTTGCTGTTCATAGGAGGAAGTTATTGATTCGGGATTTATCTGAAGATGGTTGGAAGAAATTCTTTGCCTCTCGGATAACCGTCGACATTGAGTGGTGCCCTCCTTCTTGGGGTCTTCGTCCTTTTGTGGAATGGACTCTTGGTTTTCAGCATGTGGTTGTACCCGGCTTGAGAGATTCTTCATTTTACCAGCCAGAGCGGGTTCTGCGGCAGTTCGGTCGCCAACAGACAATTCCTTTTCTGAGGGACGGAATGCTTCGTCCAGTTGCTTACATGGGTCTGGATTTCTCGAGTGAGCTTCAGTCGGCTTGGGGAGATGACCGCAACCGTTGGGCCTTTGTTCCTCTGCATCGGGAGAGTGTCTTCTTTCCTGAGAGCTACTTGGATTATTTGTTTGGCACCCTTTATCGTGGCATCACTTGGGTCGATGTGCTTCGTGCCGAGTTGTTGGGAAAGGGTTTTGAGCCTAGCAGTGCTTTGAGATATAGGGAGGCTGCTGCTGATTCGAGTAACATTCTTGCTGACCCTTTCGGTACTCCTTTGGATGACTTTTATGCTAGGAGACGTGCCGCAACACAGAAGGTTTCGGTGCGTATCAGTGCTCCTCCACTATCCAAGAAGAATAGGATTGAGAGACGATCGGGTGGTCCTTTGAAGGCTAAGAGAAAATTGGATTTTTCTTAGTACCCTAAGAGATTGCAATTAGACCACTTTGTTTTAGGATTTAATATTTTGATGTCTTTTGTTGCTCAATAAATCCATTGTAATGGCTTGAATAATTCATTAAATGAATAAAAATTGCATCTTGTTATTTGAAGTGAATTGGGTATTTTTGATATGTTTTAGACCGCACCCGAAGGTTGCCTACGTTCCTCCAGTTGGGAGGCTCAGGTCTCCGTAGTTCAAACAAACAAAGACCATTTTTTTTTGTGTGTGCACCCTGTTTTTTGCCTAGACCGCCCTTTCGGGTTTTCAATCTAGCGGGCTTCTTTTTTGCACGTGCTCTAATTTTTGCCTGGGCCGCCCTTGCGGGTTTTCAACCTAGCGAGCGATTTTTTTTTTTTTTATGGTCTTTGTTTATTAAGCATAGAACCTCTTGAGCTTGTCGAGGTTGACCTCCTTTGGCAGCTGGTCACCATCTAAATCCACAAGCCGGACTGCACCGCCGCTTAGTATCTTTTTGACCACGTACGGACCGATCCATCGGGGTCCCCATTTCCCCAGGGGATTCATGGCATTAGGAGGATGTTGTCTTAAGACCAAATCTCCCACATTGATGTTTCGAGGCTTCACCTTTTTGTTGAAAGCTCTTGCCATCCTTTGCTGATACGCCCTTGTGCGTTCGAGTGCTCTTAGCCTTTTCTCGTCGAGTAAGGCTAGCTGTTCATATCGACTTTGCATCCAGTCGACCTCGTTGACTTGATTCTCGAGGAGGACCCGTAGAGATGGGACTTCAAGTTCGATTGGGAGTACGGCTTCAGAACCATAGACTAATGCATAAGGAGTTTCTCCTGTTGTTGACCGTATTGATGTGCAGTAGCCCCACAATGCCAATGGTAGCTTCTCGGGCCAATCCCTTCCTGTTGAGGCTATTTTCTTGACGATGGTCTCGATGGTTTTATTTGCTGCTTCAACCGCGCCATTTGCTTGGGGACGGTAAGGAGATGACTTGTGCTTGGTGATCTTGTATTCTACCAAAAGTGCATCCATTTCCTTTTCAAAATAAGAGCCGTTGTCGGAAATGATTTCATGAGGCACGCCTTATCGGCACATGATATTAATCTTTACAAATTCGGCCACTTTCTTGGCGTTGAGGGTCCGATATGCTTGTGCTTCGACCCACTTTGTGAAGTAGTCGACTGCCACTAGGACGAACGACTGCCCATTGCTCCCGGCAGGATGAACTTTACCGATGATGTCTATCCCCCAACAAGAGAAAGGCCAAGGTGTGACCATGTTGTAAAGTTGCGAGGGTGGAGCATGTTGCAGATTAGCGTGGAATTGGCACTTGGCGCACCTTTTGACTTTCTCGATACAGTCTCGTTCCATAGTGCTCCAATAGTAACCAATGCGGAGTATCTTTTTGACCAGCATAAATCCATTCATGTGGGGTCCACACTCTCCTTCGTGCACTTCACACATTATCTCTTGAGCTTCGGCCTCATTGGCGCATAAGAGATTGATCCCGTCGTGGTGCCTTTTGTAGACTCGGTCTCCAATCAGTACGTACCGAGAGGATAGCCTTTACAGAGCCGCTTGAGACTTCTTATTGCTATTCTCGGGATAAGTGCCATCTTTGAGGAAATTTATGATATCCGAATACCATGGAGAATTTGTTTGAACCTCGTCGATCTGGATACTCATGCAGTACGCCGGATTGTTCCTTCGGGCAACTTTAAAAGGCTTCACCATTTTCCCTTTGGGCATTTCGACTAATGAAGCTATAGTGGCCAGTGCATCGGCGAAGCGATTTTTATCCCTTGGCAGGTAGTTGAAAGTGATCTCTTGGAATTGTTCAACCAATTCTTCAAGGTGTTGACCATACTGTTGGAGAGTCGGGTCTTGGGTTCGCCATTTACCCGATTGCTGATTGATAAGGAGCAAAGAGTCACCGAATACTTCTAGTTCCGTGACGTTTCTTTCGAGAGCTGCTTCGAGCCCTGCTACACATGCTTCGTACTCGGCAATGTTGTTGGTAGCTTCGAATTCCAGACGGATGGCGATGGGAGTGTAGATGTCTTTTGGATCGACGAGCAATACTCCTATACCTAAACCGTGCTTATTGGCGGCGCCATCGAAAAAAAGTTGCCACTTATTTTCCTCGGTTGCAGTACAAATTAAGTGCTTGTCGGGGAACTGTACGTCTTCCCCCTTCACTTCGTCACATGGGAATTCGGCAAGCTGGTCACTGAACACTTTCCCCCTGACGGATTTTAGTGTGACGTAAGTGATATCATAGCCGGCGAGCATGAAGTACCATTTGGCTATTCTTGTTGACATGAAAGGCTTCTCGAAGATGTAGCGAAGCGGGTCCACCTTTGCTACTAGCTTGATCGGAAAAGCTTCCATATAGTGTTTGAGCTTTTGAGTGACCCAAACCAATGCTGCACATGACTTCTCTAAGACAGAGTAGTTCTTTTCGCCTCCTTGGAATCGGCGACTGACAAAGTAAACGGCATTCTCCTTTGTGGACTCTCGTTGCTCTTGTGCTAACATAGCCCCTAGGGCTTCATCATTGACAGTGAGATAGAGCAAAAGAGGTTTCTCCTTGTGCGGTGGAACTAGAACAGGAGGGCACGTCAAGTAATGTTTCACTTGGTCGAAGGCTTCTTGGCACGCGTCGGTCCATTCTAGAGCCACATTCTTCTTGAGTAGCTTGAAGATTGGCTCGCACATGGAAGTGAGTTGGTGCACAAACCGACAGATGTATTGCAGTCTGCCCATGAAACCTTTGATCTCTTTCTGCGTCTTTGGAGGAGGCATGTCAATGATTGCCTTGATTTTGGAAGGATCTACTTCAATTCCCCTTTCAGTGACCATATAACCAAGGACTTTGCCTCGGATAACCCCGAACGTGCACTTTGCAGGGTTGAGCCTCATCTTGTGTTGACGAAGCCTTTCAAAGAACTTGCGGAGGTCGATTAAATGTTGACCATCGGTCCCTTTGGAGTGAATGATCATGTCGTCCACATAGACCTCGATTTATTTGTGAATCATATCGTGGAACAAGTCTGTCACGGCTCTTTGGTAGGAAGCCCCAGCGTTTCTTAACCCAAATGGCATGACTGTGTAGCAAAAGGTACCCCACGGTGTTCTAAAGGCTGTCTTATGTTGATCTTCTTTGGCCATGAGAATCTGATTGTACCCAGCGAACCCATCCACGAATGAGCGAACCTCGAAGGTAGCAGTGGAGTCGACCAGCATGTCGATGTTAGGGAGTGGAAAATCATCCTTTGGGGAAGCTTTGTTCAAATCCCGGAAGTCCACACAAACTCGAACCTTGCCGTTTGCCTTTCTGACTGTCACGATGTTGGCTAACCATGTCGGATACTCAATAACCTTGATGAAACCCACACTGAGGAGCTTCTCAATCTCTTCTTTGACTTGCAGAGACCATTCTGGCTTGATCTTTATGAGCTTCTGTTTTACCGGCTTGGCATCTTCTCTGATCGGAATTCTGTGCTCCGCTACCTTTCTGTCCAAACCCGGCATGTCTTTGTATGACCATGCGAACACATCCACGAACTCCCGTAGTAGTGCAGTCAATCTGTCTCTGTCGTCCCCCTTGAAGAAGCTTCCGATCTTAGTTTCTCTTGGCTCTTCTTCGGTACCCAGATTAACAACATGCAATTCTTCGTCAGCCTTTGGACCATTTTCACCACGACTACGGACTTGTTGAGCAAGTTCATTTAAGTATGTTGTGTTTTCGTGGTCTATTTCATTATAATTTGAATCGTTATTAACTTGTTCATTAAGTTCATTATTAGTTAATTCATCATTTATGATGTTTGCAATCTCAGGGTACTCAGAAATATCAAATTTTTCATTAGCAAAGAAAGGAAACACACGCTCGGCTATGGCCTCCAAATCTTCTTGGGTGTGGGTATTAGAGACACTCTCGGACTCAAAAGTAAGTGTGAGCCGCTCTTCCTTTGTTGCTGTGCGGGGTATGCAACCCATTTCTTGGGATAAGAATTCCTCAGATACCACGGGCCCTTTCGTAGAATACCAATTGTTGATCGGCTCGGAGCTTGGCGGGATCTCACTGATAGTCTCGTTCATGGTGACGGTGCCATGGATGGCGTTGACTTGGCATTCATTCATTATGGTAAGCTCTTCGAACATGGAGGCTAAGTCTGTCAATTCTTCCCCCACGATGATTTCTGTCTCGGACTCTATAGTCACCTTCCTTCCCCACCATTCACGGGGCGACATGGGAGTTGGTTCCCTTTCGGATTTCTGGATCTCACAATCGGAGAAGATTTCGAGACCGGGCTTTTTGACACCCTTATTGTTAACCCATGGCTCGGGAAAGATCATGTATGGAACGTCTTCCCCTTGGCGGACAAAATAGCCATTCAACGTCTTGCGGTAAGGCCTTAGATTAGGGACCTCATAACGACGGCCTTCTTTACGAGCTCGGGCCTTTTCGTTCTTGATTGCTTGCTCTTGTTTCAAGTCTTCTCTGGAAGGTTCGTATCCCAAACCGAATGTGTTTTTGACGAATGGGATTTGCACAGGATATAGGATCCCTTGTTGATATTTCCCTAGGCCTAAACCAGGGAAGTAGTCCATATTCCTCATCATGCGGAGGACTTTGTGGTTGCTGGGGGTCCATGATCCGTTTCCCCTTCTTTGTCAATGGCGTTGATCGAGACGCCGGAGAGAGTGGAGTCTTGTAAACCATGCTGAACTTGGTGGACGGGCTCACCTTTTCTGTGGATAGTGACATTTTCGGCCATGACGGTCACTATTTCATCACCATTTCGGATCTTGACACATTGATGGAGAGTTGACGGGACGGCATTAGAACTGTGAATCCATGGTCGACCCAAAAGTAAGTTGAACGAGGCCGGGATGTCAAGCACTTGGAATGGAACGGACATGACCATGCTCCCAAACTCAATGTCTATTTCAATCATGCCTATGACTGTACGGGCGGTGCTGTCATAACCTCGGATTACTTGAGCAGAAGGCTTCAAATCGGAATCCTTAAGCCCCAAGTATGCCCATGATTCGGCTAGGCATGAGGTTGAGTGCGGAACCACCGTCCACTAAGACTCTTGACATGGGCCTCCCCCTTGCTCGTACCTTGAGGTAAATAGCCTCGTTGTGGTCGGAACCAAATGGTGGAAGGTCCATATCGGCAAAGGTGATGACGTTGCTAAAATGAATGTGACCGATCATTGCCGTGAGGTCCTCGGGAGTAGTATCGGGAGAAACTGATGTATCATCGAGATTGCGGATGACAAGATCTCGGTGTTTCTTTGAGGATGCAATGAGGTCCCAAATAGAGATGTTGGCTTGAGTTTTATTGAGTTGGACAAGTATAGGATCTTCGGGAGTGTCGCGAGCTTGCGGCCTTTGAGAAGAGGAGCTCGGTGCGGAAGTGGAAGGGTTGCTTGCTATGACTCGACCGGATCGAGTTAGCATGTTGACGTTCCCATCTTGCTTCTTTTCCTATTCTCTAGTACTTCCTTCATTACCTCATCGTAAGTTACAACATAACAAGAATTGTCAAGTTTATTCATAACATAGGGGCCCCCATTCACAATTGGGATTGAATGGGTGGTACCCTCGAGTTCTCCTATCTCTATTACATTGACATGTTCGCCATTAGTCACTACAAATTCTTTCTTATCTATGAGATCTTGAATGACATTACGGAGAACGAAGCAATCCTCGGTGGTGTGGCCACTATATTGGTGGTAGCCACAATATTTGTGGTGAGCATGATTGGGGTGGACCGTCTTGGGTTGGTACCCTTGCACGGGTGTGACTTGACCCTTTCCTTGAGGACTTCGAAAACTTCGGTTTGAGTCATGCCTTGGAGAGGCGTGTAGACACGGTCATTTCGGGACTTCTTCCCTTGGGGTGGAGGAACCTTTTTGTAATTCCCCTTATCGATAGTGACGGCGTTGACCGAGGCCTCCTTTGTGGAGTTGGAAGCGGCCTTGTATCGGTAAGTAGGAGTGGCCTTCTTAATCTCCTTGAGCAAGTCATCCATGCGTACCCCCGCCTCATACATTTGGGAGAAGTCGGAGTAGCAAGCCCCACTTAGGTGGGTGCGGAGATCAATCTTGAGACACTTGAGAAAGATGTCCATTTGCTTTTGTGTTCGGCCTCTCAACAATTTCAGAGAGTTTGTCATTCCATCTCCTTGTGAAGTCAATGAAGGACTCGTTGTCTCTTTGAGTGGTATTCTCGAGCTCTTTCCTTGTGGGCCGGTGAGTGGTGTTGCCTTGGTATTGGTTCTTGAAGGCAAGCATGGCGGAGTCCCAATCAAGACGGACAGTGAGAGGGAGAGTAGCATACCAATCTTTTGCCGCCCCCTCGAGAGTGAGAGGAAAGCATTGAGCCATCACCTTAAGGGAGACCTTCTTCGGAACCATTGCCCAAATATAGGTCTCAATGTGAGCCATAGGACAAGAGTTGCCCTTGAATTTGCTTATGTCGGGCATCTTGAACTTATCAGGAAGAGCGGCCATAGTACTCATGAGGATGGATGATTGATAAATGCTTGTGTCGGAGCCTTTCCCCATGTTGAGCCCATTGAATTTTTGGTCGATGTAGGCCATGATAGAATCCACCATTTTGGGCTCATTGTTCTCGGAACTCGGCTCCCCCATTTTCTTGGTGCGGGTGTTGACATAAGGACTTTTGAACAAACCCTCGGTCCATTCGGATTCGTCATCATTATTCTTGTTCTTCCCCTTGGCAAGATTAGTGAGCTTTTCTTTCATTAGCTCCATCTCGGCCTCGTGGGTCTCCCTTTGGCTGTCAAGGTGGGATTGCCAAATGTCGTCTTTGCTTTGTGCCTCCTTATTAAGGGTGGAGACTTGCTCTTGGAGGAGTTGGACCATGGTTGAAAGTTGTTCGAGAGACATGGTGTTGCTGCTGCCGGTCATGGTTGATGTAGGAGCTGTTGGAGTGATCTCTTCACGGACTAACCGATTTGCCGAATCCCGGTAGACTCTGTAAGTACCAATTGAACCTATATTGCAGAAGAGGCCCTTGTCAGTCTTGAGTAACACTTGCGGTCCATGAAGAGGCTTAGAACACACAGTTGGGCACACGACTCGAACCACATAAGAAAAGACTCTTTTTTTTTTTATAAGTCGGAGGGAATGGATCCCTTTTTGGGGTTTCTAAGAAAATAATGGAATCGTCACACTAGTATATAGACCATCTCGCGGTCCCATATACTCATCGGATTCCATCACGCTTGTGAATCCTACATGTATCGGGATTAAACTAAATTAATGTAGTAAAGCATACATGCGGGGACGGATTTTTATTTTCGTCCAAAATAACCACTTTTGGGGATGGATTTTTATTGCGTCCGTTTCAACAAGTTGGCATGTATGATTTGAAGACATTAGTTTAGGGAAATCTCGGTACATGGAAACCGACTTGAGTCACGGAGTGTTAGACCCTAACTAGAATTGTGTGGTTTGTGCTTGGCTTGAATATGAGGCTCAAAGGTCACCCCCGGCATGTAGTCTTGAACTACGCCACGGGCTGAGGTTTACCGCTTCGAAAGAGCCAAGGTCGAGTGGAGCTTGAAAATTTCTAGGACGGGCCTCGACGGGTTTGGGGTTGGACTTGTGCGACTCGATAGTGAGCAGTTCATAGGAATATGTGCATGTAGTGTGAGGTCTAACAAGTGACAAAATTTTTTGTTATTATTTTTTTTTTTTTGAAAGAAAGAAAACAAACAAAACACATAAGCACATAAATTACAACTCCCGAATCACCCGTGTGACCGGTAAATAAAACATAAAATAAACAGTCTGAGGTTCAATTCTGTTTGATGCAGGCAACTGTGCCCACACCCCACTGTTCTGCTCAGTCACTGAAACCTGTTTCTGTTCTGGGAAACCAACCCAGAAGCGTGCGCCTCTGAGTGTTGATGTGGGACGCGCGCGCATGGCGCAATGCTATTAGGAGGCGCGCGCTTCTGGGCACACCTGTCAGAATGTCAGATTTGGACTCAGGGGATTGCCCTGGTCCTATGTTCATATTGTAACCCCTGCAGAAATGATTAGTGCAAAAATAGCAGAAGAAGACATGAAGAACATGAAGAAGTGGGCGATTCTGGTCCTTGATGCGGGATGCGCGCGCCTTAGGCTGAAGAGGCCAGAAGCGCGCGCCTCCCCCATCAGGAATCAGAATGCCCAGAAAAGATGTAGATTTCGATCAGAATGCAAGTTTAACCCTCAAAATGTCCCCAGCAGAGTCGCCACTGTAGATACCCCGGGAAACCACGCTTGGCTAGAGCGGTGAATTATCCTAGGATGTCTAACTTGTTTTAGATTGTTTAGAGTCGCCACCTATGTTTTGAGGAACATAAGAAAAACCTATTGATAATAGCCTAAATTTGATTACGAAAACAGAGATTCTTTGTTTTGAGGTTCGGGGGTTAGATTACGAGATGGGAAGTACCGAAACACCCATCTCGCCCAACTAAAGTTGGTCTTGCTTGATCAAAATCTACATGAATGATAATGTTCTTCTCTTCTTTAAATAATAAAAGGGGGGTTTTAAATAGAGTTTGGAATGTAGGAGATAACTCCTTAACCAACCTCATGAGATGAGGTGATCATTAGAGTCATGTCCCAAATGATTTGGGTGATTGCACTTTGATAAAACAAAAGAAAGAGAAAAAGA